>JAOWBW010003359.1:0-33158 GCA_026119855.1 Campanula takesimana
TTTTCAGCCTCTTTGAACAATTTTTCTTGCTTTTCAATGTCCTCATCATGATTGATTTTTGGAATGATACAACTTGAGGTCTGATGTAATCACTCTTTCTGAGTTTGGTTCTAGCGCTCAGAATCACATCTGGAAAATAATAATCCACCATCGCTTTGAGCTGGAGTAAGACATCCATGTTCAATGAGCTCGCTGATGTTGGTTCCTTTCTTCTTTTTCACCTCTTGAAAACCTACAGATTTCTTGACAGGTTTATTCAAGGTCTTCATATCAGGAGCATCCTTTGAGAAGTCATCATCTGAATTATAATCATCAATTTAATCATCCTTTTCCACCAAGCCACGAGTCCATCATCAGAATCTTCATCTCTCTCTTCCGAGTCTGTTTTAATCCACGTATTGCGCTCGTTTGATGGAGATTCTTCTTCAGCACCATTCCTTTATGACTATTGAATTTTGGAGTGTGGCTGCTCTTTTTCTGCAGTACTCGAACTTGGGAATTGGGCAGCTCGATGTAAAATGTCCTGTTTCCTGCAATTAAAACAAACAAGGTCTTCTTCCTTTTAGAATCACTGCTCCTTATGAACTTTGGAGGAGCTCTTCTTGTAGATCCTTGGGATTTGCTGAATGAGCTGGGTTTTGAGAATTTCTAAACTTCTGGAATCTCTTCACAAATAAAGCGAAGTCTTCGTCATCATATCCAATATCCAACTCAGAAGTAGAAATTTTGGGGTCTGCGCTTTCTCAACGGGCGCTGGCGCTTCCTCTCTATGCGTCACCATAGCAATGGATTTTGATTTTCCTTCAGTTTCACTTATACGCTGAAGTTTGAGCTCGTAAACCTTGAGATTAGCATAAAGGTTCCTTAAGTTCCAATCATCCAAAGTTGCAGTGTCTTCAAGGGCGCTAGATTTATGGAGATATCTTGATCTAAAAGTAGCAAGAAAATTATCATTCAATTCTTTATTGGAGAACTTCTTTCCAAATGAAATATAAAGATTGATAATTTCACAATAACGTTCATAAGTCTGTCTTAAGGTTTCACCAGGGTGTTGAGAGAAATTGTTGATTCTCTTTTGTACTTCGTATCTCTTGTTCTCTTTGCAAACAGTGTCTCTTCGATATGCTCTTCAATAGCATCCCATAATTCATTGGCGGTAGCACAATGCATGACTTGTTGTTTCATAGCCGTGCTTAGAGTGCTTAGGAGAATGTATCTTTCTTTCCCATCATTTGTAACTCTTCTTATTTCTTCTTCAGTCCATTCTTCCTTTGGTTTCTTGATAGAAAGTTGAGCAGCGTTGGTACGTGGATTAGGATTCTCTTTCATTGGGATGTAAGGTCCATAAACCACGGTGTCATGAAGCCTTTCATCGATAGTGCTGAAATGGGTCAGAATGCTGAATTTCCACATGTCGAAATGATCTTCATCAAAGACTGAAACATGTGTGTAGTTAGCAGTTGCCGAAGGTTTTGAGTTTGCCATATCGAATCGGCACCCAAGCTGTTAAGCTTGAAAAACAAAAACGTTTTATAAAGGTGTTAGCCCTGATACCACTTGTTGGTCCCAAAGGGGCAACAAGGGTATGAAAAATTCTAGAGGGGAGGGGGTTGAATAGCCTTTAAAATTCTTTCCAAACCCTTTTGCAAATCAATGGCGAATGCGCACAGCTCTTATTTTGGCTAAGTATAACGCGCAAGAAGAGTGTGAAATGGACAGCGGAAATTTAAAGCAATCACTAATGCGCAGGGAATATGTGCAGAAGTGTAAAAATGCACACACTGAGTTTAACTTAAAGAGAGGCGCAAAATGGTACTAAGGAAGAAAGCACACAAACACAATGCAAATAGTGGAAGACAATCTACAAAGATCAAATAAAGCAATATATCAGAAAAGCTTAAATGTAGAATGTAAAGCAGAATATAGAGACAAGCTGTTTGGAGAGGTTCGATCGGGAAAAGATCTACGTCCTCTACCAAGATGGTTAGTCTTGGATTTCTAATGGCGATCTTATAATTGATAGAGTGTTACAAGTTACAACGATTGAGAACAAAACTAACTCAAAGTCTATTATCTATGAAAGAACAAATCCTAGACAAAAACCGGTGTATCTCTAGAAGTATGATCGATGAGATTGGAACTTCATGAGGTGTGTGTGTGTCAGAAATCTGGGCTCTATAAATCTATAAGATGGATAGCACAAGATATTCTGGTGTTACAAGGCTTTTAGGATCTGGGCTTGGTAAGGTATGAAGGTATGAAGGTATGAAGGTATGAAGGTTGTTCTTGAGAATTCTGGAAATGAGCAAGCAATCTTCAAATCTTCAAAGTTTCTTTCAGAAAGCAAAACACAAGCAGCATGGAAATGAGGATGAGCAAGGCTATTTATAGTGGAGCTTCAAAAATTAGCCGTTGGAGCTCTGAGCAAGGACGATGAGCTGGCACAATGTGATTGGTGCGCAGGTGTCCTTTATAGCTGTTGGAGACAGAGCAAGAGGACAAGATTCAAACTTCTTCTAGAAGGATGACAACTGTCTTCATTTTGAATTTCAAACTGAGGCGCGTCTCCTTCTAGGTGTATGCTGAGTGTGCTTGTTTTGTCGTATGTACACATCAGTACTTTGGCTCAATCCAAAAAGCGTAGCTTGACTTGACGCTTTCCAAGCTTTTAGAATATGAGGTTAGGAAATGAGAGTATTGACTAAGGCAAAACCGCGTGCGCATGGAAGCCATGCGCATTGAGTGCGCAGATGGGTGTTGCGCATGAAAGTCATGCGAATCACACTTAGTCATTTGCACATGAGACCTCAAATTCAAAGTTAAATCCCTAACCACTAAGCCTAGTCTATAAGAATGACTTAGCTAAAAATTGAAGTTATAAAACTTCTTACATAGGGCCCTAAAGTCCTTAAAATAAACTTAGGTGATGCTATCAATCAATTCTAACATAAATAGGAGGGTTAAGTAATAAGCATACCCAACACATTCAAAGAGACACTTTTAAAGATAGTGTTAAGGTTGCGTGTCTTAGTATTACAAAGTACCTATTGGATTATTGAAAAAAGCCTTTTAAATTGTCAACAAGCGTTTGGTGGGTTTTTAAAACAAGTGTCTGCCTTAGTGTTAACCCAAAATCTTGGGAAAAATGCGTTTTTCCAAATGCTTAGGAAAAACGTGTTTTAAAAAAAAATGCGGTGTGAGAGCCTGCGCGATCGAATGGGGTCCGTGCGAAGCGCGGCTTGAATTCGCTCAGTTTCTCCCACGATGGTTACCCTCCTTTGGTTTTGAAAATCAGAAGAGTCGCCACCTCATTTTATTAAGGAAAATAGAGATAAAACCTTTTGTTTGAAATTGAAGTGAATTCGGGGGCTAAGTTACGAGAGGAGAAGGTGATTAGCAGAACTCCGCTCGCCCTTACAGTCTCTAGCATGCTTCCGCCTACGCTTGATTTTAAGTGCCTTTTTGAAATGCCTTATTATGCCCTAACATTGAGAAAAATGTGTGTTTATGTACAAGGAGTCTTCCTAGTCTAGGTCGATTCATTTGATCGCAACCGGGAACCGGTTTGGGTGGTTTCCCGATCGGTTTTGGAAATGGTTTGAATCATATAGACAAGTAAGAACAATTAAGGGGAAACGGGGAGAATGTAAAAATAATACAAATATGTGAAAAAGATGGGAAAAATCCCATGAAAGAATGTCCAAGGCCAAGGTAAGTCCTCCAAGTTCATGGACTGCTGTGAATCGCCATGGAATGTACCTGTGAAAGACCTATCTAAAAACAGATCTAAAACTTGGGATTTACTCCCAAGATATTAGATAGCATGTATGATTTTTTGTTGGATTTATGGTTATTATTTCATGCTCAAATCATGTCAAGAACATTCATATGAATTCAGCCCAGCACCGTAAAAGATAGCATATCAGATTTTGATGGTCAATTTACACTATCATAGCTTATGAATTTGGAAAAGCATAAAGCACAAAAGTTGAAGATCATATACTCCCTCTGTCCCAGAATGATAGTTCCCCTACTTTCATGGGTTTTACGAAGAACTTTTAGTAATAATTAAGGCTACTTTTAATTATTCTAATGAAATTTTTGAAATTTTTCTTGATGCACCATTATAAATACTATTAATATCAATTGATTCACATTAACATAATTATAAGTAGCATTTATAACTGCTCAAAGTTCCCTCGTAGTAACAACAAAAAAAAGGTGGACTATCTTTCTGGGATGGAGGGAGTATTAAACATGATGTGTGCCAAGTTTCAAGGCCAGAAAGCAAGTTTTGATGCTTCAAAAGACCTCTGACATTTTAGTGTCAGAATCTGGGAAATACATATCTGAGAGCAGACACTTGATTTAGAAAATGGAAAAGAGCCTTTCCTCAGGTCATAAAATTGTTACAAAAGCATGAAAATCTTTATTAGTTTGTTTAGAACAAATTTCATGTATTGACTTTGACTTGAAAATAGATTTTTGGTAGGGTTTTAGACTTGGTAACCCAGGTTAGTCAAAAGTGCAGCAAGCAAGGCAGCATGTTTGAGCTACGAAAATACCTACCAAAACATGGCCTAGACATGGAATGAGACCACGAAACTTGGCATGCATCATATTAAATATGTGATTAACAACTTTTATATTTTAAGATAAATCTAGAAACGAAGCTATGATAGAGTAAAAAGCACATGAAAAGACTTGATTCAAACAGAACATGCTGGACAGATTGTTCATAGCATGAAGATAAGCACCAAAACATGGCTCAAACTCAGAGAAAACCCATGAAACTTGGGGAAATTATTTATTAACATGTTATTGACATTGTTGAGTATCTATTTATGAACAAACATGAAAAAAATGAGAATAATCATGAAAGAAGGGGAAGAGGACAGATTATGCACATGCTGAGTGAATAAGTTATAACTTGCTGGGATTTGAAGTTTAAAGCTCAAGATCAACACCAAAATGAACCCAAAACATGTATATACATATTGGGACTGAATTTTGGACATTTAGAAGATATAAAACATCATTATTTGCAAAGTTAAAACAAGTTTACATATATAGCAATGGAGATCTAGTCACTAGTTGACTAGATTCCCAACTAACTCATACAAACTCTACATTTCTCAAATCTATAACTTACAAAAGAGATACTTATCTAGATAAAGAGGATGTGGTGGTTTGGTGGAGTATGAAGGTGAGGAGAGAGTGTTTGGGACTGAATATGGTAGGGGAAGTTGGGAGAGTTTTTGGTTGGGAGAGTTGTGTGTTGTGTAGCAAGTGTAGTAAGTGTTTGGAATAGGCAATTTTGGGGGGTTTTAGGAGGGAGGAGGGAGGTGATTTTTGGACCAAAATACCCCTAAGGTAGGGGTAGATGAGGGGGAAGTCGGCTATGGTGATGGAGGTGATGGGTGATGGAGAAAAAAATGGGAGAAGATGATCATTGCCATGGTTGAAAAAATGGACAAATCTGAAAAAGCTGGAGGACAGGGGTGCACGGCCGTGCCATTCATAGAGCACGACCGTGCACCAGCCTTGGTGCCCAATCTTGATTTTTTTGTTCTTTTTCTCCTTGACCAATCACATGATGCCAAGTGGCACCTTGGGGCTGGTCCAGGCGTGTCCTTGTGCACGTTTGCTCCATCTCCGGCTTTTCCCTCGCAAATGATCCGTCGTGCGTGCTCCGGTGTCCCGCGGGCCCAACAGGAAAGTTACTCGGTAGATTTTTCTGGTCAAGCCGACATATCTATAATATGTTAATAAGAAAGGAAAGACATAAATAATATTTTAAATGCATAAGATGACGAGTAAAAGGCTTTTTAAGCAGTGCGGGACCCGGCAAGGGGTCCCGGCACGCGATTTTTCGAGGATAGACCTTTTTACTCGGTTTTGAGCCCTGATCATGAATCCGGACTCAGCTTTTGCATCCGATGCACCGATAAGGCATTCGGTAGTCCCGAATGACCAAATCTGGGGGTTTAGGTCAATTGTCGCATTTTAGACCGATTAAAGGGTAGGTTTTAGGGGGTGCGAGATCGGGGTGTCTACAGAGCCCCTCGTCGAATTCACTTGTAAAGTAAAGGAGATTCGACGATCACTAAGAGATAACCGATCTCATCTCGGTTTAACGGCTGAGCCCAAAGTAGGGCTTCCTACGTATCCCTTGCGGGAATCAAGCCTCCGTAGTTCTCCTCAAGCAAGAAAGTAAACCAACTAACAACGGTATGGTCAACTCGGAGTCCCAAGTTTCCTACGTATCTCTTGTGAGAATCAGAACAATCGTAGTTCAGCTGGGGAAATGAAGATTGAGAAGTAAACTTCTCAGTGGGGCAATGGAATGGATGAACACCTAGGTGAATGAGATAACAGTATCTCTGAGCCGGGGGAGCATTGAGAAGTCGAATTATATTTGCTGGGGATGGAGGAATTCTTATGAGGCAATAGACTGGAGGAACGGCTTGGTGAGTGAGATCACAATATCTCTGAGCCGAGGGAGCATTGAGAAGTCGAATTCTCTTTGCTGGGGATGGAGGAATTCTTATGGGGCAATAGACTGGAGGAATGGCTTAGTGAGTGAGATCTCAATATCTTTGATCTGGGGATTGGGGTAACATCATATTCGAAACAAATCGGCGACTGAAGCTCCTATTTGAGCTGCCTACGTATCCCTTGTGGGAATCAAGTCGGGGTGTAGTTCTGAGGGAGGTCCAACCCGAGCGCTCGAGCAGACCAGGAAAGTAACCAAATTTTTAGAGGGTCAGATTCGGATAAACCGAAAGGACCAGGGTAACCAAATAGTCGAGGGTCAGATTCGGATGCGCCGAAAATACCAGGGGTGAAACAAATAGTCGAGGGGGTCGAATTCGGGGTGACCAAACAGACCAGGGGGGAACCAAATTTTAAGAACCAGGATATTCTAACAATTAAGAGAAATATCATGAAAATAAATTCGAGGATATGTTGCACGTCAATGGTTTTGCTCCGATTCTTTAGCTTTGAGATTGCTGCGTGATGAGTTCTGAGCTTCGCCTTACAGTGGAACACCATTAGGCGGGAACGGAGTTGATAAGATTGGGGGCCCATCTGTTCAAAAGAAACATTTGCAAACCACGAACTTACTTTTGCTAGTGTCAGTTATGTTTGATTGTGACCTAGATGCACAAGGTTCTTTTCTTTTTGCAGAATCACGTTTTTACTAAAGGTTATGATTTAGGTTCTACGTGATGATGGATGCAATTGTGAAGCTATCATGATGAGTATAGGGGCATGAAAATGACATGCTAGGGGATGGGGAACGATATGACATGGGATAATGATGGCATGGCAAGCACAAGATAATCTAAAAATTCAACACACATATGTATTTGATAGATTAAGAATACGCTGCAAGCTGCTTCCATGGGCCGTCCCTTCTACTTTGTAGTTGTTGTGTGATGATATTTTTGATTCTTGTTGTGCAAGACATCGTTGGATGTGCGGGCCCATCTCGAGTTCCTCCCGAATTTGTTGAGTCTTTCATAGTGGGCGATGTCTTTTGGGGCATCTTTAGGTATGTGTGGTCGGGCTCATGGTGGCAAGCTCCCCTTTGCATTGTCTTGGTGAGTGCATTGTCACACCTGAGGTGACAGGCTCTCCTATGTAATATTTCGATGAGTGTGTGGAGAAGCTGCCTTTGCAACATTTCGATGCGTGTGTGGTCGCGCCTGAGGTGACAGGCTCTCCTTTGCAATATTTCGATAAGTGTGTGGTCACGCCTGAGAGGCCCTCATTTGCAATATTTTGATGAGTGTGTGGTCGCACCTGAGGTGACAGGCTGCCTACGTATCCCTTTCGGGAATTAGACCTCCGTAGTTCGAGTTTTTTTTGAAAAACTCAAAAAAACTCATTCTGATTAGACAAGATGTTGTTGCAGAGGATTTGACTCGGATGTAGCGCGACTTTGGATTTGAGTACCTGCATAAGACTTTCACAAGCATACAGATATATCGTGACATATGTGCTCGAAAGTGTCATACACGTGCAACAAGAGAATTCAAGTTTTGAAAAAGATGAGATAAAGTATATATGTGCAGAGAGGGAGAATTAGGAAATGCAGGAATCGTTTATTTTCTTTTGGGAGCTTTTAAAGAGATAAGTGTCATGAGAAGTATATGGTGAAGCGAGATTGGAGGCCTAGCGCGAGTACTCGAAATTTTAATTCCCGACACCCTTTTGATCAAGTCTTCTCAATGACGTCTCTCAGGATATAACATTTGGATCAGCCCCGGTTTTCGATCATGGAAGCCCCAGTGCGTCTTAATGGCAAGTCCTTAGATTTCGGCAGCGAAAACCCCAGTATATCTCGACGGCAAGTCTTTAGATGTTAGCCGTCGAAGCCCCAGTATCTCAATGTGTTACTGTTGAGGACTCAACTGTTTAGAAGAGCGGACCTATCCATTCAATGCTCATTCACGTGACTCGAGAGCAGGAACCTTCATGGAGTTTGACATTTCACTGTCGGGATTTAAAGAAGCCCAGTGTTACCCGGAAGTAAGCTTCACAATAAGTGTTCATTTGATGGGGACCAAACTGCTTTGAGGAGTTGTCCCAAGTCTGGCATTCTTTTGGATGGACACATGTGTTAACCAGAAAAAACCATGCTCGGCCATTGTGAATTCAATTCTTTCCTTCGAAGTAAGCCACAGACTATGATGTATAGCCCCAGATTAGGTCCTTTCAGTTGAGAGTATCCGCTTAGTTGAGGCTGTGCACTTTAGAGACTTTCATTTGTTTGTCTCTCTTGCTGTGATAAATTCAGGAATTGGCAGGGGAAGGCACGAGGCTGGTATTTTAGGAAGGCAAAGGAAAATCTCGTAAGATCTTTGACATTGTGTTTGCACAGAATGAATTGATGAAAGAACGAGGGTAGGGGAAGCCCTTAGACTCGAGGAAATTTCTCACATTTTGAAATCAAAGACTCAAGATTAGAATTCGCGTTAATGGTCAAGTACTTCAAAATCAAATGGATTTTCGCAATCAGATTAATTTAAACTTTAGAAAAACAAGTAATTCATTTGGACTCAAATTAGACTGCGACAGATCGAGATGAGAACACCATTGAACAATTATAATTAGCGCCGCCTTTTGACCTCGTGGGTGGGAGGTACTTGTCGTCGTTGTCGTTGTTGATCTTGATGGAGTCTCTGGAGGCTATCTGACTTTTGGTCTCTAACCTCTAAAATTGAGAGGTTGGTTTGTTAAAGGTAAATGTTTAACTCTCGAAAATTCTGGGGCAAGGTTTTTTAACCTCTCAGTGTAAGAGGCCGGTTGAGAGCACAAGTCACCAGTTGTTGTCATTGATGGTGCTCGCTCAATGGGGTTGAGAATAATTGTCTAAGATGTAAAAGGAATAAAGTATTGTACAAGAATAAAGCAATATATATATATATATATATATATATATATATATATATATATATATATATATTTTGCAAACCCTCTCCTTTTTTTGCACTAGTTTTTTTTTTCATTTTTTTTTCGATTGTTTTTTCACAGAAGAAGAAGAAGAAGAAGAAGAAGAAGGGAAAACAAAATTGTGCAAGGTACACATTTATTTAGAGAAAAGTGTACGATTGCAGAAACAGAAAATTTCGATCTTCGGACTTTGACTAGCCCCCTCAAATCTGCGTCGAATTGTCTTCGGAGTCTTATTTGGTTGAGCTTCTTTGCGGACTCCATCGATCGCCTCATCGGATTTAGTTATCAACTCAATTAATCGTAGTCTAAGATTAGTCCGTTTTTATCATTAGCTTTTAATAAAGTGAGATTTAAAAAGATGCGCGATTAAGAAGCACTTGATTATAAGGCGAACTCATTAACTGAAAACTTATATTTATAAGACAAGAAAGAAATTAAAAATTAGTACAAAATATGAAACGTATGTTTGATTTGGAAGACAAAAGACGTGTGAGCACACTTTAAGACGGGCCCGAAAGCAAAAGGGATTAGAGTTGGGCGGTGTACCCTATTCACAGCAGAAGAAACCTATCCCATCGGGTCGCTGAACTTTCATTAGTGCAAAGTGTCACAAGTCCTCGTGTTGGCAGGCTGCGGTCATTGTAGCAAAAGGGGAATATTTTCCTCGTGGGTCGAGGAGCCCCTAGGATACCATCGTCGAACTCTTACTAAAACTTCTTGAGGGGTTTTTGGATTACCCCTAGGTCGAACAGATCTTGGATCGTGTGGCGGAGGGAGAAGCATTCATCTGTCGTGTGCCCAGTAAAGTTATGGTAGTCACAAGATTTGGAGTAGTCCCAATCTTCCGGTAAGGTTTGCGGTGTTGATAACCTCGAGGGGGAACAACATTTCGCATTCTTTAAGTGATGAAACATCGCAGACTGTGGGATGTCATACTTATCAAAGTGTCTAGCTTCTTTTTGAGGTTTGGGGACATGATCCTCCTTCTGTGGCACAGACTGCTCGGTGGTTTCCACAACGGGATCTCCTATTGTTCCACACTTAAGTGCTGGTTGAGAACTGATCATTGGGTCTTTCCCTTTCCTCGAACCATGATGCGAGGAAATCTCAGGGTTTAGCTCTTCGGAGGGAAGATCCTTTTCATGGGAGACCTTCAATTGACTAGCAAGTTCGAAAGCCATTATCTCATCCCACATGGCTGGGAGTTCAGGGAAATCATCTTGGGTAGCAATGTCACGGCGAAAAGACACACGTGCAGGAGTTTGATGGGCATTATCACTTAGGTAGAGATCACCGGGTGGGATCGCTTCGATCGGTCCATATAGTCTCGCTGTCCAAATAGGATTTGGTTTAGACTGGTGCTTCATGAGGGGATCCATACATTCGAGCACTTCCTGTTGATACATGTGTAAGAGTTGCAGCAAAGTCTTTGTGTGTGCGTCAAAACACCTTTCAAGCCACTTTTTAAATTCTGGAGTTAGGTTAAACTTGGGAGAGCACCTAGTCACATTTTCTGATATTTGTCCTTTGTTTGCCATTACTGATTGGAAGACTCGGAGTAGACCTTGATAAAAGGGATGCTCGGAATGGACTCTGAATACTACGCTAGAGAACGAACGGGATTCTCCCTCTACAAAATTATTTGAAAGAAAAAATGTTTTAGTTTTTTGAAGGGGACGGTATTTTTATGTACAAAAGAATGATTGTTTTAAGAATGAAAGAATGCAAAATGAATTTATTTTGAAAGATTGAAAAGCAAGCAACGCACAAAAAAAGCTAGAAAGCCGGACAAGCACATCGCTTAGTTTTGACACCTTGTCTTTGATTAATTCCTGGAACAGTGGATTCCTTCTCGCGAGTATAGGACCAACATTTTTCACATGTACTATTGGCCATCATAAGCCCCTAGCGAAGGGTCTATACTCTTTCGGGGACCCACCATTCTCGTTACGGTCAAAATGTGAGTCTTTGACAATTTTGAGTCAACCCTAGACATCCCATTTAAATATACAAATTTTGAAATTGTTTTTGATTGTTTGGGAGTGAAATAGGATTGACTGGAAATTGACTCGGACAAAAACCGGCTTAAAGTTGAGGACGTGAAAATTTTCGAAAACAAGGTCTCAGACGCAGCTTTTGAGATAGATGGCTGGCATGAAGGCTTAACCTCTTAACCACGGTAGTGAGACGCGGTCTCGAGTCGGGAAAGGCAACCGCGGGTATCAATTCGAAGGAGCAAGAGATCCCCGTCACCCTCGGGCTCCAAGTCCCCAAAGGTTTGTACGGTAATAATGACGGTATAAGTTCGCAATTGTGATGTAGATATGAGCAAGGAGTCTTCCTAGTCTAGGTCAATTCATTTGATCGTGTAGATACCCCGGGGAAGCCCACTGCTTGGCTAGAGTGGTGGAAGGATCGTAGGATGTCTAACTTGTTTTAATTGTAGAGTCGCCACCTATGTTATTGAGGAAACATAAGAAAAACCTAATGTATAGCCTAAGTTTGATTATGAAAACAGAGATTCTTGTTTGGAGGTTCGGAGGTTAGGTTACGAGATGGGAAGTAATTAAACACCCACCTCGCCCAACTAATGTTGGTCTTGCTTGATCAAAGTCTACATAAATAAAATGATGTTCTTCCTATTTTTGACTATAATGAAAAGGGGTTTAAAAGGGGGTGTTTGAAATGTAGGGAGATAACTCCTTGACTAGCTTCAATGAAGTGAAGTAGTCTCCGGTGTCATGTCCCAAAATGTTTGGGTGATTGCATGTTTGATTAAAGTAAAAGAGAGAAGAGATGAAGTAGAGAAGAAAGGAAAGAAAATGGACTTTTACCTATGACTCGAAGACCTTCAAACACTTCTTGATGAATTACTTGAAAAAGCATTGGGAATGATTTCGGTATAGTTTTTGTGTAGAGAGAGTTTTTCGGTCCTTTAAAATGGTGGAAAAGGGATATTTTTATAGGTAGAAAGTGTATGTTTTTGGTGCCAAAACTTAGTCATCAAGAAGTCTTTCCCGGCAAAATCATGTAAGATGAGCAAGGGAGAGATTCTTGGACAGAAATCTGTAACTGACGCCCAGAGGCACGCGCTTCCTACCTTGGGGGCGGAAGGCGCGCGCTTCTGGCTCCTATGGTCGGAGGCGCGCGACTCAGAGATGGCTTTTTTGACAGAATGGACTAGAAAGTCAGCCTTGTTATTCAGTTTAGTCCCTGGACTTAACAAAGTCAGTCAGGAACTTAACAGAAGTAACAAAAACTAACAAAAAATACTTAAAATAGGGAGAAACACGAAATCAAATGTTCAATCGGGGTGAGCGGTCCAAGGCGGGGTGTCTACAGATCGCAACCGGGAACTAGTTTGGGTGGTTTTCCGATCGGTTTTGGAAATGGTTTGAATCATATAGACAAGTAAGAATAAGTAAGGGGAAAAGGGGAGAATGTACAAATAATACAAATATGTGAAAAAGATGGGAAAAATCCCATGAAAGAATGTCCAAGGCCAAGGTAAGTCCTCCATGTTCATGGACTGCTGTGAATCGCCATGGAATATATCTTTGAAATACCTATCCAAAAAACAGATCTAAAACTTGGGATTTACTCCCACGACGTTAGATAGCATGTATGATTTTTTTTTGGATTTATGGGTTATTATTTCATGCTCAAATCATGTCAAGAACATTCATATGAATTCAGCCCAGCACCACAAAAGATAGCATATCAGATTTTGATGGTCAATTTACACTATCATATCTTATGAATCTGGAAAAGCATAAAACACAAAAGTTGAAGATAATTTATTAAAAATGATGTGTGCCAAGTTTCAAGGGCAGGAAGCAAGTTTTGATGGTTCAAAATACCTCTGAGATTTTAGTGTCAGAATCTGGGAAATACATATCTGAGAGCAGATACTTGATTTAGAAAATGGAAAAGAGCCTTTCCTCAGGTCATAAAATTGTTTCAAAAGCATGAACATATTTATAGTTTGTTTAGAACAAATTTAATGTATTGACTTTGACATGAAAATAGATTTTTGGTTGGGTTTTAGACTTGATAACCCAGGTTAGTCAAAAGTGCAGCAAGCAAGGCAGCAGGTTTGAGCTACGAAAATACCTACCGAAACATGGCCTAGACATGGAATGAGACCACTAAACTTGGAATGCATTATATTCAATATGTGAGTAACAACTTTGATGTTTTAAGCTAAGTCTAGAAACGAAGTTATGATAGAGTAAAAAGCACATGAAAAGACTTGATTCAAACAGAACATGCTGGACAGATTGTTCATAGCATGAAGATAAGCATCAAAACATGGCTTAAACTCAGACAAAACCCATGAAACTTGGGGAACATATTTATTACTACCTCTGTCCCTAAATGAGTGTCCAAATTTCATTTTAAGGGACATCTGAAAATCTCAACTCTTTGTACAATTTGGTGGCAAAGATTCATATATAATCTTGTAATCTCCTTTCTAAACATTTAGTTTTGGACGTATAAAGAGACCGGTGAAAAAATATTCGAAAAAAAACATTTAGTGACAAAGTTATGTTCAAAAAAGACACTCATTTTGGGACAAAGATTTTTTGAAACTGGACACTCATTTAGGGACATAGGGAGTAACATGTTATTGACATTATTGAGTATCTATTTATGAACAAACATGAAAAAAAATGAGAATAATCATGAAAGAATGGGAAGAGGACAGATTATGCACATGCTGAGTGAATAAGTTATATCTTGCTGGGATTTGAAGTTTAAAGCTCAAGATCAACACCAAAATGAACCCAAAACATGTATATACATATTGGGACTGAATTTTTAACATTTAGCATATATAAAACATCATTATTTACAAAGTTAAAACAAGTTTACATATATAGTGAAGGAGATGAAGCTGCAACATCGGTTGGAAACAAATAAAATCACAGTCCACGCTTCAGTTCAGCAGCATGATGGAAGTTTGTTATTTTAGTATCAGTTTATTATTTAGTTTTTATTATGTTCTAGTTATGACAATTAAATTATTACTATAATTCTAGTCCTAGGCCAACTTTGGTATATTTCATTCAGAGAGGTTGATTTTGTTTCCTTAAGTCAGTAGGATTCTTTATTTACAAGAAGTATAAGTAGCAGTCTTCAATATTGTAAGGGAGACATTTTTTAATAAAGTTTAGGGTTTTGCCTAAGTTTTGGTTGTCTTCCGGGTATTCATAGAAACAACGGACTTCAACATTCTTCCCTGTTACTTCAACATTCTTCCCTGTTACGCTTGCGCTGCATCAGTTTGTATTCAGAGACCTGTTAACGCTCCTTCACCATGCCGCCACGACGTGATCAGCAGGATAACGCCGACCAGTGGATGGATGCATTGGCCCAGCAGTTAGCTGATGTTCAGTTGCAGCAGGAACAGATCCTAGAATTACTCAACAACCAACGCAATGCTTAGCCAGAGCACGTGCATCGCCAGCCACGCAGACCTCGCCATAACCATGGCACTCCCCCACACCAAGACATGTCTTCGTCGGATGATGTTGTGATGGTAGACAACCCTTTTGCAGCTCTACACCCCCGTGTTGAGGGTCGTGGCGATGACCCACGTCGCTGGGAAGCAGGTTTTAAGCTAGAGATTCCGACTTTCAACGGTGGCTTGGATCCTGATGATTTTTTAGACTGGTTAGTTTCGGTGGAAGAAATTCTTGACTTCAAAGATGTTCCCACCGACCGTCGTGTTCCTTTAGTTTGCACTCGTTTTTGTAGTCGTGCAGCAGCTTGGTGGCATCAAGCTAAATCCACTCGTGCACAACAGGGAAAACAAAGAATTGTTACATGGGAGAAGTTTACCAAACACTTGCGGGCTGCTTTCCTGCCTTACAATTACACCAGGACTCTTTACCAACGTCTTCAAAATCTCTGACAGGGTATGCGCTCAGTAGATGCGTATATGGAGGAGTTTTATCAGTTGCTTGCACGGAACAATCTTATTGAAACCAATGATCAATTGGTTTCACATTATATTGGGGGTCTTCGACTACCTTTCCAAGATGCATTGAATTTGTTCTCACCCACAACAGTATCTGAAGCGCATCAACGAGCAATACTTCTAGAACGTCAATTTGCCCGCCGTCCCTCAGGTCCATTCCCTTCTTCGAATGCTCGTTCTCTCTAGACTTCTAGCTCCGATGCTCCTGTGCTGCCTATCCGTGCTCGGACCCAATCGGCTGCCACTCGCACATCTAGCACGGGGGGAGGCACTTCTTTTACACGACCTGGCCAATGTTTCTCTTGTGGGGAATATGGCCATCGCCAGGCTGCTTGCCCGAAGGCTGGAAATAATCAGGGGCTTTTATTGGAGGACACTACTCCAGACTATTCTTGTCCTCCCATCTATGATGATGATGCCACTGAAACCTTGCAGGAGGAGTTCCTGGCAGGTGATATCGGTACATCATTAGTCACCCGTCACACTTGTTTAGCACCTCGACCAACTGAGGACAACATCCAGTGACACATTTTAATTTGAATCAACGTGCACCATTAACGGCTGTAGATACTCTGATCTCGCACCCCTAAAAACCCACCTTGAATCGGTCTAAACCCGAAAATTGACCTAAAACCCTCGATTTGGCTGTGCGGGACTGCCGTGAGCCTTATCGGTGCATCGAATGGATAAACGGACTTCAAATTCTTGATCAGAGCGAAAAACGAGCAAACAGGCAAAAATTTCGTTTTTCGAGGTGTGGGACTGGAAACGGGGCCCGCAACCCCCCGAACTGCTCGCTGTTATCCATTCTGTGCATTAAAAATATATTATTACCTTTCCTTGCTAATTGACATATTTCCGATATACCGGCGTGACCACAAAATTATTCCAAGCAACTTTCATGTTGGGCCCGCGGACAACCGGGACACCGGAGCGCGCACGACGGAGCGGAAAGCCGGAGCCGGAAAGATGGTTATCCAAATTGGAAAATATCTCAAAATATCTTATCAACTGGTCAAGAAGAGCAAAAAATATATTATTGTCGTTCCTTGCTCATAAAAATATTTCAGATATACCGGCCTGACCAGAAAAATATTCCGAGCAACATTCATGTTGGACTCGCGGAGAACCGGGACACTGGAGGCTCGCACAACGGAGCAGTTACGGAGCGAAAATCCGGAGCCGGAAAGATGGTTATCCAAATTGGAAAATATCTCAAAATATCTTATCAATTGGTCAATAAGAGGAAAAAATATATTATTGTCGTTCCTTGCTCATAAAAATATTTCAGATATACCGCCCTGACCAGAAAAATATTCCGAGCAACTTTCATGTTGGACTCGCGGACAACCGGGACACCGGAGACGCGCACAACGGAGCAGTTGCGGAGCGGAAAGCCGGAACAGAGATAAGGAAGATGACTTTAAGCCTTAGTCAAGAAGGATAGATGATGAATCCACCAATTTACAACCTCCCCCCTCCAAGTTACAACCAATTTACCACCTCCCTCCTCCTATATACACCACTCTCATCCATTTCAAAAAGAGAGAGACAAAAAAAAAAACAAAAAAAAACAAAAAAAAAAAAAATCCTACCATCCTTCACTCTCATTCTCTCTCAACAAGAACACCACCACCACACCACCACTCATACACCACCCCTACACCACCCATAAATCACCAAACAAACCACAAAAAACACATTAAAGCCAAAACTTTGATCAAACACAAAGCAAAAAGAAAAGAAAAAGTCTTCCCTTGGTTGACAAAGGGAGCACCCATAATCTCAAAAGCTAGGTAAAACTCTATGTAAACCTTGGCTCTTTAGATATGTAAGCACTATTGGGAGTGGTTTGGAACCTAGTCAAATAATGACTAGGTTTCCTTCATCTTCCATGTTTTTTTAGCTTTGTAAAGCTTTGTTTATGTATATAAATGATGATCATGTGATGCTAATACTCAGTTTATTATGTTTATATATGTTCATAATAGTCATAATATTCATATGTTTTAATTTGTGTATGAAAATTTTCATGTTTCTCTCGAAGGGCGTAAATCTGCCCTCTTTGGCTTTCCTTCATGATCATGCATGTTAAATATAAAAGTCCTTGAGTTTCATGACTTGGTTTGAAGATATAGTAGTGTTTTGAGGTCTATAATCATGCCTCATATAATTAGTTTTTACTTTCTGTATAGAGTCTTGATTTTGATGAGCTAGTAAATCCATCTTAGAATGGTTTTATGGTTTAGGTCAAAGAACAAAAGTTGTTCAGAACATGTTGAAATATATGATCCTAAAGTATCATGTTCAGATTCCATGCCTAGATCATATTTTCATGCATAAATTTGGGTCTCAGTGATTCTGAGTTGTTTATTCACTCTGGTACCTTGCTGTGTTCTTGGGCTTCAAACTTGATGAACAATAATTTTATGGACAAAGATCAAAACATGGATTTTGTTATATACGAACTCAGGATGATTATCATATTTTTTATACATTTTTTGGATCAATGTGCTCCTTTCAAACATATGTTTCAAACTCAAAAATTCAGATTCTGCACTTCCAGTTTCTGACATTGAAATGTCAGAAGCCTTTTGAACCACTAAAACTCATCCTATGAACTCCAAATTTTGGGATATTCATATTTTATGCGTGGTATTCAACTTTTGTTCTTTGGGTTTTGTCAGATTCCCAAGCTAAGATGGTGAAAATTTGTGATAAACAAGCTAAGGTTTCTGTTTGCCTTTTCTGGGCTGAATTTTGTGATCAACTTTATTGCATGTGTTTGGGGCCTAAACTTGGTCCAAAAAGTCTACAAAAACTCCCTTGTGATCCCTAGTATTCTGGTATTAACCCCCAATTTTTAGTTTTGGAATCGGATTGATTTTAGGACAGGTACGACGGCTCGGGGACGGAAAGTGTCACCGAAATCAACAAAAGCACCGTCGAGGATATTTATTATTATTTGTGGGATTTGTCTCCCCTATTTTTTGTATATGTGTAATTGTGTAATCTCCCCTCCCGTGGATGTATTATTTCTTGATATGATCAAAACCATTCTTGAAAACCAATCGGGGAATCCACTCAAACCGAGTTCCCGGTTGTGAATAAAAATGAAACTTCCTAGAATAGGAAGACCTCCATATATATTTCATCACCATTTTTTGGTAGGGCATAAAATCCAAATTAAAAGGCATAAAATTGAATATAAGTGGCACGCATATAGAGACCATCACGGGCGAGAAGAGTGCCTAACCCCTTCTCTTCTCGTAACTTAGCCCCCGAACCCATTTTCTCAAAAAAGGTTTTTTCTTCATTTTTCCTAAAATCAAAATGAGGTGGCGACTCTTGCAATCAAATCACAGCATCAAGAGGAAACCATTGTGTGAGAACCGAGCGCATTTCCAAAAGCGCATCAGCACGAGACGGGCGCGAACCGCTTTCACGGGCGGTCATTTCGCGATGATCCGATCATCTCGGGCGCGGGCTCTCACAGTGGCGACTCTGCTGGGGAGTTGTTTTAAAGTGGGCTAGGCTCTAAATATTTGTGTGTGCCATGCTTTATGTGCCTTACTTGGGGTGTATATATCTGTGCCCTAACCTCTGTTTTGCAGGGGCGTTTTTTCGCTTATCTTATTTGTATATATATATATGCATTGCGTGGTGAGTGATTCCCCAAAAAAGGGTAAAACAAGTAAAAAAGGAAAAAAATGACTTTCTTGTTTTCTTTACGTGCTTTCAAAATGATTTTTCGAACTCATAGATACCTCACACACATGCACGTTTTTTGAAAAGCGTCTTAGAATCTCAAACCCGAGACGGTAAACCTGGGGCATAAGGGAGCTCACTTGACTTCCCCATAGGGTCAACGGTATACTGTTTACCCCTTAGCAGCGCCTACGGTCGCTGTGATGGGTGTAAGCCAAGCTTCAAAAGCCGAAATGCGATGTCCATATTTTTCGAAAATAACACGTCACAGACTTCATGTCGGTTTTTGTCTAAACAATTTTACTTCAATCCTATGAATTCCCAAAAGGTTATAATCGACCTCAATTGTGGATATCATGTTGAAATTCTTGGATTGACTTGAAATTGTCAAGACCCTCACATAGACCGTAACCGAATGGTGGATCCCAAAAGAGTATAGGCCCTTCGCTAGGGGCTCGGACGGCCAATAGTACAGTACAGGTGAAAAACGTTGGTCCTATACTTTGGAGATGGTATCCACTATTCCAAGATTCATGCAAAAACATGTCAAAATAAAGCAAGTGCTTATCCGGCATTCTAGGATTGATTTTGATTTTTGAACTCCTTTTGAATCAAACTCGGAAAATCTCGATCCTTTTCACTCTCTAATCATCCCTAAACACCATCCCTTTCAGATACTCTAAGCCTGGCATCTACTTGGAAAGGGGGAGCTAGAAACAGTAAGGGGAGGTTGATCCGAGTTGCCGAGACAGTGCCTGTAACCGAAGAAGCTATTGCAATGGCCCAGGAAGGAAATGAGGAAGCCTATGTGCCGCCACCAGGTCTTCAAGCATGGTTGGAGCAGAATGTGTTGGGTCAGATGAGGATTCAGCAAGATGAGCTACTGGCTACACTTGTGCAGATGCAGAATCAGAATAGTAATGGGGCTCCCAATGGCAACCCAACAGAAATCCCAATGGCGATCCGAACGTTAATCAGACCGGAAATGGGGTTCCCAATCCTAATCCCAATGGCAATACAGGTCCCAATGGAAGTGGCATCCCTACCATCAACTTGAATCCTATTGGTAGCAACACCATCGGCCAGAGTCATCACCAGAACATCCCTCCTCAGGGTAATGTGGCTCATCCAGACTTCAGTGGCACTCACCAGCCCTTCATCCCGAATCCAGCAAATTTTGCTGTGCATCCGTCTCAGTATCCGCCTGATCATAATGCCTTTGCTCAGTATATGCAGACTCTATATCCGAATCAGCAGCCCAACGCTTATGGTGCGTTTGCTAGCGGTGCCTCTCAGATTAATCAAGGAACTTCCCAGGGGCAAGATCCTAACCTAGTCCGCCAAATGGAAGCGTTCTACAAGGGTGTCCCATATGTACCCCTTACTAAAGCTGAGATTGAAATGAGCGAAATGAAAGAAATGTTGAGAAAGGTCATGAATAAAGGGGAGTTTTCTGCAGATTCCTTGAAATTATCTCCATTTGCTGTTCTGCCTCCTAAATTCAAAATGCCCGATGTGGAGAAATTTGACGGTACAGGTTGCCCAATGGCCCACCTGAAATCTTACGCTCATGCAATGCAGTCTCGTGGGGCTAATGTTGGTGCGATGGCCTCCAACTTCCATCTGACTTTGGTAGGAGCCGCTAAGCAGTGGTTTATGACTGTGGATGCCAATCTGGTTGATAATTGGGGGAAGCTCGTGGATGAATTCCAGAAGCGATACAAAGATAACTCCAACTGGGAGAAGAGCCGTCGTGACCTCGATTCGTGTGCTCAGCGTGAGAAGGAATCCTTTTCTGAATTTGCAAGTAGGTGGAGGAAGAAAGTTGCTCAAACTCTGGAGAGGCCTGACAGTGCCGAGCAAACTCGTATTTTCCTTAAGAATCTTCAGCCGGTGTATGCAGATAAGATGAAATATCTCCCGTTTCCAGATTTTGCTTCTATTCTTGATGTGGGTTCTCGTATTGACGAAGATGTCCGAACTGGGGTGATCAAGCTAGATTCTTCTCCTAGCTCCTACAGATTCCGATCCGCTGCTAAAGCCCCGGCACCAGTTGTGAACAATGTTGCCATGACCCCTGCTCCTTTTTGGAACAGCAATGTGGGACCAAGCCGGAGCAGCTACAATAGGGCACCTCCGTGTTATAATCAAGACGGGTCTGTGAACTCTGTCACCGATCAGCGAAGGAATGGTGGAAATCGGAGAGATCGCCATTTTGATAAATTCAGCGCTCCATTGTCTACTATCTTTCAAGGATTGGTCGCCCAAGGAGTACTAAAGCCGATAGAAGGATACCGCCCGCCTAATCCGCCTCCTAAGAATTGGGATGCAAGTAAATATTGTGCATACCACGTATCACCTGGTCATGCGACAAATGAATGTTGGAGTTTGAGACACACTCTGCAAGACATGATAGACGATGGACTCATTCAGAAGCCGCCCCAACCAAATGTGGTGACTAATCCCTTGCCAGGGATCCATGTGATCGAGTTTGAAGGAAACTACTCAAGGACTAGTTTCATCGTTCCGAAGAAAGCTTTGAATTACACTGTAACTCCTGTTATCTCCGAAGATTTTGAATGCCATATGATCTCTTGGGATTCGATTTTGTCTAGTGCTAAAGCTGTTAAGGAGCAAAAGGCCCCTGTTAAAAAGGCCACTTGGGTTGGCGGAAATGTGAATCACCTCACTCGCTCGGGAAGAGCCTATCAGCCTCCAAATCCCGAGGCAAGTAAATTGGGAAAGGATAAAGAAGAAGTCCCCGCTCAGAAAGAGAAGGTTTCCGAGAACCCGGTCTTGACCCAGTTAAAGAAAACCCAGGCTAATATATCCATTTGGGGTTTGCTCTCGTCTTCACAGGAGCACCGAGACGTGTTGGTTAAAGCTCTTGCTCAAGCTGTCATCCCGATCGAGACTTCTCCCAATGACCTTGTCCACATGATCGGCAACATTCATTTTGGAAATATCATCACTTTTACCGATCTCGATGCACCAAAAATTGGTCTTAATCATGTCGAGGCTCTGCACATCACAGTTGGGGTCGGAGGTGAGCACTTAGCTCGTGTTTTGATCGATAATGGCTCCTCAGTAAATGTATGCCCCGTGCATGTTCTCGCAGATTTGGGAATCAAGATAACTGATTTGGCCCCATCTTCTCAAGTGGTTCGTGCTTACGATAGCACCAGTCGCTGTGTTCTGGGTGTTGTCCTTCTCACTCTCACCATTGGCCCTCTTGTCATGCCGATTGAATTTCAAGTGATTGATATCAAGTCCTCATTCAGTCTACTCTTGGGACGCCCTTGGATCCATGGAGTAAGAGGGGTAGCTTCCTCCTACCATCAGTGCATCAAGTTCATCCACGACAATCATGTAGTGGTAGTTCATGCCCAAGATGATACGCAAGTTCATGACCTCCCGATTTTGGAATTGAGCACAAAGATACTGGCATCTTCTTGAGTGGTTTTGAAGTGATCCCACAAGCTCGGATCCATGCTATTGAATATGTCAAGGAGACCGATCTAATTGGTAGAAAGCGGACCAGGTATGGAGACGCAATGGCCTTGAATATGGTCAAGAAGATGAAGTTCCTGCCTATGATGGGGCTTGGAAAAGAGCAACAAGGGTGTATTGAACCTATCAAGGATGATGTTCCATTTTTCTTCCTTCCTTTTGGGCTTGGCTACAAACCGACTCCTGCCGAAATCGCCGAAGCTGTACGTCAGAAAAGGGAGAGACAGACTGCTATCAAAAGTGGAAGGACCTATAAGCTCCCCCACTCCGTCCTTATGAAAAGTCCTGGAAGGGATATTTTGTTTGCAAAGTTGAAGATGTCGCGTATGTTATGCCTTTTGAGCCAGTTATTGGCATTAATGAAAAGCCTCATGCTGGATGGGAAGTATTTGAGAATATCAAGATGGTCGATGAAAACTTTGATGTGGGCAGTTCCTATAAGCAACTGGACCCGATTATTCCGTGGAATATTGATGAAGAAGATGATGTCTTCGGGTTGTTTGAAGGAATTGGTCTTGAAGACGGATATGTGGTTATGATCGAAAATGGTAATGGTGAAGCTTATGACCCGGTGAAGCACCTCAAGCCGGCAGTGGCACCACTTAATAACTGGTCCAGAACCACTGGCCCGCTCGCTACTACTGACACTCTGGTGGAGCAGTTTGGTTATGTTCGCCCTGATGGCCCCGCTTTTGAACCCTTTGTGCTATCTAATGTTGTTTTCGGGACTCCCGAAGAGGACCTCACTGTCGAGGACCTCGACGCGGTCGCCGAGCTTGTACTCCCCTCTTTTGTGAATGAAGTTTCCTCTATTTCCGCTTACTCCTCGGTTGCCAATATTTTAAAAAATGATTTAACAAATGAAAATTTAACAACAACTAAAGTTAATCATGAATCTTTAAAAAACATAAGTCAAGATGAAAAAGACTATTTAATCGAGTTAAACAGGTTAGCAAAGCAGCGTGGGGAACGAAAATTAGAAGCCTGTGGGGAAAATCTGTCTACCATCAATCTGGGCTGAATGAAGAAGTCAAAGAAATGAAGATCGGGAGCTTCATGCAAGGGGCTGACAGGGAACAGCTGATCAGTTTACTCAAAGAATTTGTTGATGTGTTTGCCTGGTCGTATGAAGACATGCCAGGGTTAGATCCGACGATCGTGGAACACCGAATTCCTACCTTTCCTGACGCCAAACCGGTCAAGCAGAAACTACGCAGAATCAAGCCGCAGTGGGCCCTTCAGGTTAAAGAGGAGATCGAGAGGCTGCTACAAGTAGGCTTCATCCGAGTTGTGGAGTATCCCCAATGGTTGTCCAATATGGTCACAGTTGAAAAGGCGAACGGCAAAGTCCGGATATGTGTTGATTTCAGAGACCTCAACAAGGCTTGCCCGAAGGATGATTTCCCGTTACCAAATATTGACATTTTGGTGGACTCGGTTGCAATGCACAAAGTGAAGTCGTTCGTTGATGGAATGGCGGGTTATAACCAAATTAAGATGGCAGTAGAAGATCAAGAGAAAACTTCCTTCATCACCCCGTGGGGGACGTTCTGCTATACTGTGATGCCTTTCGGTCTTAAAAATGCGGAACCACTTATCAAAGAGGTGCTACGACCCTTTTTCATGACATGATCCACAAAGAGCTTGAAATCTACGTGGATGACATGATTGTGCACTCAGTTGAAGAAGGCGCTCAGCATCTGATTGACCTCAGAAAGTTCTTCGAAAGGTTACGGAAGTACCACATGAAACTGAAAAAGGGATTGAAGTCGACCCCGACAAAATAAAGGCCATCACAGAATTGCCTCAACCTCGAACTCAAAAGGAGGTGAAAGGTTTCTTGGGAAGGATTCAATACATTAGCAGATTCATACGGCAGTTAACCATGATGTGTGAACCGCTCTTTAAGCTCCTAAAAAGGACACCGATCGATCATGGGATGAAGAATGCCAGATTGCTTTTGAAAAGGTCAAAGAATACTTGACAAGCCCACCGGTCTTGGTGCCACCTCATTCGTACAAACCCTTACGACTGTACCTAACAGTTACTGATACTGCAGTAGGAGCAATGCTTGCACAAGAAAAAGAGGACTCCTGGGTGGAAAGTGCCATCTATTTTGTTAGCAGAAAGCTACAAGGGAGTGAATTGAACTACTCAGCGTTGGAAAAGGCATGTACCGGTTTGGTTTGGGTCTCGCAGCGATTAAAAATTTATCTGCAATCCTTACCTGTCCAGATTATATCCCGAATGGATCCAGTGAAGTACATCCTCGAAAGGCCAACCATGTCCAATCGAGTGGCCAAGTGGGCTTTTCTCTTAAGCGAGTTTGATATGACTTATGCAACGCCTAAGTCCATTAAAGGAAGGGTGATAGCAGACCAGCTTGCAGATTTGGCTCTTGATCTTGAGCCCGGACCAGAAGCTCAGTTTCCCGATGAAGGATCTACACTGTTGATTGTTCGGAGAATAAGTGGCAACTCTTCTTTGATGGGGCTGCCAACAAGAGAGGTTTCGGAATTGGAATCTTGCTCATTGATCCAAGTGATGCGCACACGCCCATTGCTATCCGGTTAGACTTCGACTGTTCGAATAACACAGCAGAGTATGAGGCTTGCATCGCCGGCCTGGGAGAAGCATTAAATCGAGGGGTCAAAGAAATTGAAGTGTTCGGGGACTCCGCCTTGATCATCAATCAGGTCGAGGGAAAATGGAAAATCCTGGATCCAAGACTACAGCAGTATCATATTCGACTGGTAGCGCTCACAGAACGCTTCTCAGATATCTCATTCCATTATCTCCCAAGGGACCGAAACAGATTCGCAGATGCATTGGCTACCCTAGCCTCCATCATGGAATTCCCTGCAGATGTTATGGTAAAGCCGTTTGTGGTTAGTAAGAGATCAATCCCAGCCTACTGCCTGGATATTGAGCTAGAAAGCGAAGAGAATGAAGAGCCGTGGTATACAGACGTATGGAATGTGCTCAGGAATGGGACCTACCCTCCAGAAAGGGACAAAAGGGCAAGGATTGCAATGCGCAGATGGGCCTCCCAATTTGTGATTTCCGGAGATCAGTTGTACAAAAGGTATCATCACGGACCAAATTTGCTCTGTGTAGATAAGACTGAGGCGAATAGAATCATGGATGAAATCCATGGGGGACTGTGTGGACCCCACATGAATGGGCACATGCTCGCTAAGAAGATAGTGAGGCAAGGGTACTACTGGACCACGATGGAAAAGGATTGTATGATGAAAGTGCGAACCTGTGATCAGTGTCAGCGGTACGCTAGTCTACAACATCTGCCGCCACACGTTCTTTATCAATCAACTGCTCCTTGGCCTTTCTCCACATGGGGGATAGATGTTATTGGTCAGGTCAAACCGAAAGGTTCGGGTGGGCAAGAATACGTGCTCGTAGCTATCGATTACTTCACCAAGTGGGTTGAGGCCGCTGCTTACAAAGTTTTGAATGCCAAGAAGGTAGCCGAGTTCATTCGTACCAACATTTTCTACAGATATGGGGTCCCTTATGAGATGATCTCAGATAATGGAACTCACTTTGAAGGGGAAGTCAACCGATTGCTTGACGAATTCCGGGTGGTCAGACACAAGTCATCCCCCTATCGACCCCAAGCCAATGGAGCGGTAGAAGCGGCGAACAAAACCCTGGAGAACATCATTAGAAAGATGGCTATCACTGGAAAAGATTGGTCCGAGAAGCTGCCTTTAGCCTTGTGGGGATACCGCACATCTGTTCGGACACCGACTGGGGCTACTCCTTATTCACTTGCATATGGCATGGAAGCAGTTCTCCCGATTGAGCTTGAAATCCCCTCTATGAGAGTGCTACTTGAGAATCAAGTGTCTGAAGTTGATTGGTTACAAAGTCGCCATGAAGAGTTAGCATTGCTCGATGAAAAGCGGTTGTTGGCCCTTGAGCACAATCGTGCGTACCAGCGCAGAATTGCCAGAGCATTTAACAAGAAAGTGAAAGACCGCAATATCAAAATGGGAGATCTTGTGCTGCGAGAAAAGCCACCAAGTTATGTCGACCCCCGAGGGAAATGGAAGTCTCCGTGGTTGGGCCCCTACATTGTCAAGAAGATACAGTCTGGTGGAGCCGTGTTCCTGCAAACTGAATTTGGAGAAGACCTTGTTCAGCCCTGCAACCTCAGCAAATTGAAGAAGTATTATGCGTAGAAGACGCAGAGATTTGTGTTTCCTATCGAGTCTGTAAAAAAAAAAAAAAAAAGCGCAAAAGACAGCCCCACTAGAGGTGAAAACCCGAAAGGGCAGTTCTAGGTAAAAAACAGGAGGCGCGCAAAATTTCATGTAACTGTGTCGAACTACGTTGACCTGAGCCTCTAAAGAGGAACGTAGGCAACCTTCGGGTCCGGTCATTAAAAGTAAAGAAAGCTTTTTATTCCCCACGTTGAACTTGCAAACATTACATTCAAAAGGAAAAACAAACACAACAAACTTTGAAATAAAAACACATCATCTTGGCGTGGCAACCAAGGATTAAAGCGAAAATAACTGAAACTTTATTCAGGGACTGAGACGATCGAACACGTTCGGATAAGGACCCGTCGAGCTTTCTCCCCTTTGATTCTCAGAGTTCGTTGCATCAGGCTGGGTGTTCCTTGAAGTTGAGCCCCGATCATTTCTGCGGCGTCCGGATCGATGACCGCTGCGTGGTTGACTCCCGCCAATCTGATTCTGGAAAACTGTCGGCCCTGTTATCTGGGAATAGTAATCCCCAGACAGAATTTCTGGACCTACGAGCTCCAGTACCAAAGCTGCAATGGTAGCGGTTTCTTCAGCAATTTGAGGGCCCAACCACTCAAGATATTCCAAAGTGGGTTCATAAAATGTGTCCCCTTCACCCCGGCGCCTGCCTCGACCGATGTGTGCACCATTCTGATACCAAACCTCTTTGATCAAGTTGCATATGTTGGTACTCACCGGCAAATTATCTGTGATGGGAAGGTCAGAAAAGGGGATCCCTTGGACTTGTCCGAACTGGCGAGCCACCCGTTGGCCCAAGTAGAAAGTGGTGGAGCGAAGCCCAGCCAGCCAGATGAAGGAATGACCCGCACTCGTAATGAGATACCTGCTCAAACCCCAATGCGGAGGCACCCACGTGATGTCTGCCGATGTGATCCGCCAAAAGTGTCCAACCCACTCCTTGACGGTAGTGCAGTTTTGCCTGTATAAACCTCGCCTTGGAAGCATAGAAGGGGTATAGTCTGGATTCGACACCGGCCGAATGATCTTGAGATGCTCCTGAAGCCAGATCTGCAATAGAATGGGGCTGCCCGACGTGAAAGCATCACCTCTGGGATAGTAGCCGTCCAGCCCATGCAAAGTCTCAGCCAAGAGGACAGTCATCACGTTGCCGGCACCACGCTTGCAAGAATCAACGATGTCCACCATCCTTGAGTCGATGAAGCCATCGTAAGAAACGAAAAACATCTCTGCAAATAGGCACATAACCAAGGCAAAGTCCCTACGGTCGGAGTACACCGGGTTATGAGGGTCAGCCTCGCCAAAGAGTTCGGGGAAGCAAGTAATGTCAAGGTGGGTCCCATGAAGGAGAACCCTTGAGAAGTCAATATCAAAGCCGAAGGTTTCAATGAGCCACCGAGCAGGTGTCCTGCGGGAAGTGGGCACCATGGCCTCGCCGTAAATGGTATTGCCTGTAATGGCGCAGAATTCCTCAAAGGTGGGACACAGTTCGTCTTGATTGAAATTGAACAAGTGGGTCCGGGTTGACCAGAAAACAGAAGCACCGCGGATCATCTCCCACTGAATGGGAAGCTTCCTCAGAGTAAAGAGCAACTTGAAATGATAGTTTTCTTCTAGCACCGCTCGTACATTATTTGGGTATGAATTCACCCAGCAGTCGAGTCCTACCCGGTATTCTTCGATGTTAACCAGGGTTTGGCCAAGATTAGCCATTTTAGAAGGGAAATGAGCTAAAGGATGCAAAGCAGGAAAGAATGAGAAGTTGGTTGGTGTGAGAAATAAGAAGAGCTCCCCCTCCCCTTTTATAACCTCCCAAAAACTCGGCCTAAAAGAAAGATTGTGTTCGGTCAGAATAATCAAATTTTTATCTGTGTGAATCACATCTGCCACTGCATGCAAAGCTAACTTGCAGATCAACGGACGAAGCCGATCCTGTTATCCCTCCCAATAGCAAAAAAGAATCAGTCGGGGTTAAAACAGCACCAGTGGATCACACAAAGCGGTGGTCTCTCGCTTAAAAAAGTACAAAAATCTCATCACACAGCAAAAACAAAAGCAGAAGAATCTGGACGGCGCAGAATGCAGCGTATCCTTGATTTTAGTTTGTGTACATAAATGGCTTCAGTTGTTTATTGCCCTCAGTTTTCTCGAAAGATCGGGATTACTTCCCCGAACTGCGCAACGTCGTAGGTCCCCCTTTTGAAAAGATATGTTGTTCCAGCTTGGTCTTCTCCGGCGCCCGAGATTACCTCCCCGAACTGCGCAACGTCGTACGTTCTCCCTTCATGATTTCCATCCCTTTGCAAAGAGAGATCAAATCTCAATGCACCCTTTACTCGGATTGTACCTTGCGTCAACCCTTGAGTCGTGTTGGTCTTAAACCTTCTCTTAATTGTTCGAGTCGGTTCTAATCAGAACTACGACTCGACTTGATTCCCACGGCGGGATACGTAGGCAGTTCACAACGTTGGACTCAGTCGCCAATTCTCGCAATTTGTTGGTCAAATACCAACCCCCCAGCAAAGAGACTTCGCTTCTCAATGCAACTCCCCAGCAATGCTATGTTGTTCCACCCTGGTCTTCTCGGGCGCCCGAGATTACCTCCCCGAACTGCGCAACGTCGTACGTTCCCCAGTTGAAGTTATGTTATTCCACCTTGGTCATCTCGGGGGCCCGAGTTGTACCTCCCCAGAACTACGCCGCGATTTGATTTCCGCAAGGGATACGTAGGCAGCTTACCTTGGTGAGCTCAGTCGCCCATTCTCATAACCATGTCTCAATGCCAACCCCCATCCCCAGCAAAGAGATATCGCATCTCAATGCTACCCCCTGCTTTAAATTTTAATAAACCTGAACTACGTTTGGTCTGATTCTCGAGAGAGATACGTAGGTAAACCGGGAAACCGGAACCGACCATTGTCTGTGTTTGATTGATAGTTTGAGTTAGAACTACGGAGGCTTGATTCTCGAAAGAGATACGTAGGAAGTCCTACCTTGGACCCAGCCGTTACACCCTAGACGAGATCGAGTGTCTCTTAGTGAATCGTAGAATCCCCTTTAACCAGGAGATTCGACGAGGGGCTCTGTAGATACCCTGATCTCGCACCCCTAAAAACCCACCTTGAATCGGTCTAAACCCGAAAATTGACCTAAAACCCTCGATTTGGCTGTGCGGGACTGCCGTGAGCCTTATCGGTGCATCGAATGGATAAACGGACTTCAAATTCATGATCAGAGCGAAAAAACGAGCAAACAGGCAAAAATTTCGTTTTTCGAGGTGCGGGACCGGAAACGGGGCCCGCAACCCCCCGAACTGCTCGCTGTTATCCATTCTGTGCATTAAAAATATATTATTACCTTTCCTTGCTAATTGACATATTTCAGATATACCGGCGTGACCACAAAATTATTCCAAGCAACTTTCATGTTGGGCCCGCGGACAACCGGGACACCGGAGCGCGCACGACGGAGCGGAAAGCCGGAGCCGGAAAGATGGTTATCCAAATTGGAAAATATCTCAAAATATCTTATCAACTGGTCAAGAAGAGCAAAAAATATATTATTGTCGTTCCTTGCTCATAAAAATATTTCAGATATACCGGCCTGACCAGAAAAATATTCCGAGCAACTTTCATGTTGGACTCGCGGACAACCGGGACACCGGAGGCGCGCACAACGGAGCAGTTACGGAGCGAAAAGCCGGAGCCGGAAAGATGGTTATCCAAATTGGAAAATATCTCAAAATATCTTATCAATTGGTCAAGAAGAGGAAAAAATATATTATTGTCGTTCCTTGCTCATAAAAATATTTCAGATATACCGGCCTGACCAGAAAAATATTCCGAGCAACTTTCATGTTGGACTCGCGGACAACCGGGACACCGGAGACGCGCACAACGGAGCAGTTGCGGAGCGGAAAGCCGGAACAGAGATAAGGAAGATGACTTTAAGCCTTAGTCAAGAAGGATAGATGATGAATCCACCAATTTACAACCTCCCCCCTCCAAGTTACAACCAATTTACCACCTCCCTCCTCCTATATACACCACTCTCATCCATTTCAAAAAAGAGAGACAAAAAAAAACAAAAGAAAAAAAACCCTACCATCCTCCACTCTCATTCTCTCTCAACAAGAACACCACCACCACACCATCACCACACCACCACTCATACACCACCCCTACACCACCCATAAATCACCAAACAAACCACAAAAAACACATCAAAGCCAAAACTTTGATCAAACACAAAGCAAAAAGAAAAGAAAAAGTCTTCCCTTGGTTGACAAAGGGAGCACCCATAATCTCAAAAGCTAGGTAAAACTCTATGTAAACCTTGGCTCTTTAGATATGTAAGCAATATTGGGAGTGGTTTGGAACCTAGTCAAATAATGACTAGGTTTCCTTCATCTTCCATGTTTTTTTTAGCTTTGTAAAGCTTTGTTTATGTATATAAATGATGATCATGTGATGCTAATACTCAGTTTATTATGTTTATATATGTTCATAATAGTCATAATATTCATATGCTTTAATTTGTGTATGAAAATCTTCATGTTTCTCTCAAAGGGCGTAAATCTGCCCTCTTTGGCTTTCCTTCATGATCATGCATGTGAAAATCATTATTTGTTGAGAAATAGCTCTTGGATAATGTTTTTAACATGTTAAATATCAAAGTCCTTGAGTTTCATGCCTTGGTTTGAAGATATAGTAGTGTTTTGAGGTCTATAATCATGCCTCATATAATCAGTTTTTACTTTCTGTATAGAGTCTTGATTTTGATGAGCTTGTAAATCCATCTTAGTTGGTTTTCTGGTTTAGGTAAAAGAACAAAATTGTTCATAACATGTTGAAATATATGATCCTAAAGTTTCATGTTCATATTCCATGCCTAGATCATATTTTCATGCATAAATTTGGGTCTCAGTGATTCTGAGTTGTTTATTCACTGTGGTGCCTTGCTGTGTTCTTGGGCTTCAAACTTGATGAAAAATAATTTTCTGGACAAAGATAAAAACATGGATTTTGTTCTACACGAACTAGGATTATTATCATATTTTTTATACATTTTTTGAATCAGTGGAAGTTCTCCTTTCAAACATATGTTTCAAACTCAAAAATTCAGATTCTGCACTTCCAGTTTCTGACATTGAAATGTCAGAAACCTTTTGAACCACTAAAACTCATCCTATGAACTCCAAATTTTGGTATATTCATTTTTATGCGTGATTTTAACTTTTGTTCTTTGGGTTTTGTCATATTCCCAAGCTAAGATGGTGAAAATTGGTGATAAACATGCTAAGGTTTCTGTTTGCCTTTTCTGGGCTGAATTTTGTGATCAACTTTATTGCATGTGTTTGGGGCCTAAACTTGGTCCAAAAAGTCTACAAAAACTCCCTTGTGATCCCTAGTATTCAGGATTAACCCCAATTTTTAGTTTTGGAAACGGATTGATTTTAGGACAGGTACGACGGCTCGGGGACGGAAAGTGTCACCGAAATCAACAAAAGCACCGTCGAGGATATTTATTATTATTTGTGGGATTTGTCTCCCCTATTTTTGTATATGTGTAATTGTGTAATCTCCCCTCCTGTGGATGTATTATTGCTTGATATGATCAAAACCATTCTTGAAAACCAATCGGGGAATCCACTCAAACCGAGTTCCCGGTTGTGAATAAAAATGAAACTTCCTAGAATAGGAAGACCTCCATATATATTTCATCACCATTTTTTGGTAGGGCATAAAATCCTAATTAAAAGGCATAAAATTGAATATAAGTGGCACGCATATAGAGACCATCACGGGCGAGAAGAGTGCCTAACCCCTTCTCTTCTCGTAACTTAGCCCCCGAACCCATTTTCTCAAAAAAGGTTTTTTCTTCATTTTTCCTAAAATCAAAATGAGGTGGCGACTCTTGCAATCAAATCACAGCATCAAGAGGAAACCATTGTGTGAGAACCGAGCGCATTTCCAAAAGCGCATCAGCACGAGACGGGCGCGAACCGCTTTCACGGGCGGTCATTTCGCGGTGATCCGATCATCTCGGGCGCGGGCTCTCACAACGGCAAGGTATTGTAGATACCCGGGGGACCACGACTCCCGGGGACACGACTGGACTTGCAGAGCGCGTGAATTACCTAGGATGTCTAATTGATTTTAAGAGTCGCCACCCACGTTTTTGAGGAACGTAAGAAAACCTATGAAAATAGCCTTTTGTTATTGATTACGAAACCAAAGATT
>JAOWBW010000336.1:600000-1052616 GCA_026119855.1 Campanula takesimana
AGATGATCTAAGGTGACTACAGTTGTTTTTGAAATGCAAATATGAACCGACTTACTCGAAATTGGGGCCGTTGTATTTGCCTGGAACAACAAGAAAACCAGAAGATTCGAGCTTCTCCCTCATTGCAACAGAATGAATCCCCAATGCATCAGGATACAAACCACACAGGATATGCAAAGCATCCTTCTGCCCAGGCTTCCGAACATCAACATGAATAAACATTTGATTGATCTCATCCGCATCTTCGTCACCATCCCCACTGGACATGAAGTTAACCATCCGCATCGCGGAAATACTGATCTCCTCGTCACCATAAGTCCGTTTCAAAACCGGCCCGCCACTGTCAAGTGCCCCTTTCACCACTTCGAACGGGCTAGGTGGACTCACCTTCTGCAAACAAAAATCCATCAGAAATCACACAGCCATTTAACACCTTATTCCAAATTAAGCTAAGTTTGCGTGCCTATACATCTGAAATACAGATTGTCCACTATATATCTAAGTTATAAAGGTAGTTGCCAGGACCCTAATCGATTTTCTTGCATTTAGTCAGTGACTGAAGTCTGAACAAATAAAAACAAGGCTTCAACCATCAGTTGGGATCTGAATTATATCCATTTTAGTGGCATCAGTAGCCAATCAGAATGGATATTCTCTATAAATAACGTCAATGTCAAAAAGAATACAAATTTAGCAGTGAGGACAAGTAATCAGACTTGCAAGAAAAGCATATCAAGTGTTTGTTAAAATGACGCAAAGAAATATTTATCAACATTTAATAATTTGTAATGACTTAGGGTTAATTCAATAATTTGGGAATGACCGTTGTATTTGGGCTTGTCCTACAACGCTGTCGTTTTACCCTTTAGCTAATTAGTCGTAGAAGTCGTCCTAGGTCAAGTACGCTTTCATTTAATTGAAGCAGTGTCGTTTTAGTTTAGCAAAAGAGGTCGGTTTGGCGTGAATTATTACGTCGCCGTTTTGAGGTCGAGTCTGTTAGTTTGTTAAGGGCCATGTGCCATGTTCTCTTTATAAGCTGATTGTTGCCATGGAAATGCTTATGAAATGATATAGAAAATTCCCCAAATTCTCTCTCTCTAAATTCTTATTCTCTCTCAACCCAGATTCTGAATCTGCATCTCCCTCAATTTCTATTTCTTTCTATTCTTAATCCCTCTAATTCATCAAGAATCCATCTAATTCTCTTCTACCCATTCTGATTATTAATTCTAGTTCCATTTTCAAATTCGACGAATTTTATAAATCAACCCAGATCATAACAAATGGTATCAGAGCTTTCTCGGTCGGAGGTTCCTGTGGGAAAATGGAGCCTTGCTATGAAACAAAGGTGTGGAGAATTTTTCAACAATTCGATGGCAATCGAGACGGGGTTCTTAATCGAGATGAAGTGGAAGCTCTTTTTATGGCCATAAACCCCATGGTTGAAATTATTGATGAGTTTTTCAATCCTTATATTGATGACATCTTTGATGAATATGGTGAAATCATTGATGGTATGGAAGGGTTGACATATACGGGTTTGTTGATTAGCTACTACGACGGATCTGGCGATGTGGATCGTGATTTTGCTACATTAGTGCTTGGCCGGAAGTCAAATGAAGATGGTGATGTGAAGGCTGAAGAAGATGGTAAATCATTCATTGACAGTGGGAATTCTAAAAGTTCGTATGAGCTAGTTAATGAGGTAATTACTAATCCTGTTGACAGTTTAGTTAATGATGTTGCTGATGATTGTAAAATGGATTTGAAAACAAATGATTTTGAGGTCCAAGTTGACAAAAAGGGGGTAGATGTGGATTGTTATTTGGGTGAAAATTTCTCTCAAATTAGGACTGGGAGTAGTTCCATTTTTGGAGCTAATCCTTACTTATATGCAGATTGTAATCATGGAAACTTTGGTTGTTTAAGTGATGCATGTAAGGTGTTTGATAAAATGTCTGACAAGAGCGTATTCACATGGAACTCAACTAATTGTGCACAACTGAAAAGTGTATTTGTTAGTGATCTCGATTGTGATTATATTTTTGAAATGGGTATCGAATTGAAGGAGTTTGGGGAAATTTTAACGGGTGATAGATATGGTAAAGAAGTTGAAAGGAAAGGTGATACGTCTATAGTTTGTCTACAACAGGACTACTTGACATTTAATCTGGGATTATCGTGTGAGTTGTTGTGGGATCCAGGCGGATATGGGGTGAAACTAGATGATCCCTCGATCAAAACGGATGTGCCTCAAGTAGCGGCTCTAAATGAGAATGAGGGCAATTCAGATGATGCGAAGGAGGATAAAAATGCAATTGATATGTGCGAAGGGGACCGGCATGATGAGAAAAGTGCAATTTGTGTGGGTGCTTCCGGTGGGTTCTCAGAGAGTAAAACGAATTCAATGGATGCAGACAAGTATTTTGCAGCAATGAGAAAAAATTTCTTTGCAATTGCTTTCTGTTTTATTTTCATGGAAGTGTCTGGGGGAGTTAAGACCAATAATTTCGCAATGTTGACTGATGCAGCTCATTTACCATCAAACGTGACAGCCTTTACAATTTGTCTATTCTCATTGTGGGCATCCAAATGGAAAGCTTCTCCAGGTCAGTCTTATGGATTTTCTTGGGTCGAAATACTTGGAGGTTGGGTTTCTATTACGATGAAATGGCTCCTAGCTGGGAAACTTAGTTATGACGCCATAGCAAGAGTCATCCATAACAACAGTGAAGTTCAACAGTTTATGATGTTTCAGACTTCTGCACTTGGTTTAGTGGTTAACACGATCACGACGGGTACAGTTCCTGTGTGTAAGACTTACCTCGAGAGGAAGAACAAACCAAAGAATGGAGCTAAACGGAAGAGGCATTACAACAGGAATATTCAAGGTGGTTATATTCTTATATTAAGAGCCTTGATTCAGAACTTAGGCACCATGATTGGGGAGCAAGCATTTCGGTGGTTCAAACAGATGAAGTCAATCAAACTTAAGCCAAGTGAGACTGCCTTCCTTATCTTTTTCATGGTTTACTTGCATGTGGGTAAAGTGGATCAAGGACTTCACCTATTTGACACAGCAAATCACAAAGTTGCTACAGGAATTGGTTAAATCCTTGAGGACAAGGATTTTCTGAAGCAGTGGGGAATGTAATGACTTAGGGTTAATTCAATAATTTGGGAATGACCGTTGTATTTGGGCTTGTCCTACAACGCTGTCGTTTTACCCTTTAGCTAATTAGTCGTAGAAGTCGTCCTAGGTCAAGTACGCTTTCATTTAATTGAAGCAGTGTCGTTTTAGTTTAGCAAAAGAGGTCGGTTTGGCGTGAATTATTACGTCGCCGTTTTGAGGTCGAGTCTGTTAGTTTGTTAAGGGCCATGTGCCATGTTCTCTTTATAAGCTGATTGTTGCCATGGAAATGCTTATGAAATGATATAGAAAATTCCCCAAATTCTCTCTCTCTAAATTCTTATTCTCTCTCAACCCAGATTCTGAATCTGCATCTCCCTCAATTTCTATTTCTTTCTATTCTTAATCCCTCTGATTCATCAAGAATCCATCTAATTCTCTTCTACCCATTCTGATTATTAATTCTAGTTCCATTTTCAAATTCGACGAATTTTATAAATCAACCCAGATCATAACATAATTTCTCAAGCTGAAGCCAAACCCTTGCTACATGGGAAAGAGAGAGAGAGAGAGAGAGAGAGAGAGAGAGAGAGAGAGAGTAGTACCGGGGGAGGAGTCATTTTGGAGACTTCAACGTAGTGTTCTTTGAGAGAACGGAGGATCATAGAACTGACGGCGGTGGAAACGCTGCTAGAGGAAGTGGCACGGGAAGAAACCATGCGCGACGGCAGTAGAGCGCCGGCGGCGCGTGCAAGAGCAGTTCTCAACATCTTTTATTGACTATTCTGCTAAATTTTAACACGGTGGTTGATTTCTCTTAGCCGGCGGCGACGGTGCAACCTTCAGAAATTTTGGGCTCCCGCAAGGCACAATTCTACAACCAAAGTGCGCTTCTGTTGGGTCAATTTACTTTTTGAAACATTTGACCTACAGAATTTAATTATAGATTTTGAATAGAAAAAATAGGATGTTGAAAATAAAAATTACTATAAGAGCCAATAAACTTACGTACTATTGAAATGAAAATTACAATAAGAGTTTTTACGCATTGACTCTTTTATACTATTGAAATGATCATTACTACATGCGTACTATTTGAAAATTAGTCAAAATAACTAAAATTGTTAATAAATGACCTATTTACCCTTCACCTCATTATCATTTTTTTTTTCAAAAATTCAAAAATGATTTTTCTTTTAACTTTTATTGAACCTACCCACCTAACTAATCCCCAAATTGCAAATTAACCCACCCCTTCCCCCAAATTGCTAATTTTCCCACCCCTTCTCCACCAAATCAAATGCAGGTTTTAACTCATCCCGTTAAGTAAATTGCAGGGAGGAAAAATTAAATTAAAATCAAATCAATGCTCAATTCAGGGGAGCTTCGATTTTTGCAGGGAAAATATCGATCTCTTAATGGAGGTATCGATCTCGTAATGGAGGTCAGACGAAGAGACGGAGGGGTGGAGAAGAGAGAGAAAGAAAGAGAGACATAATGATATACCTGGCGGTGCTGGAGCGACGAGTAATGGTGGCATAGCCGGAGGTCGGGAAGAGTGTACAATAGGCGGACGGGTATTCTGGAATGCTATTTGACGTTAGTTATAGGCTTGTTGACTAATGGGCCTTTAAGTTTGCAAAACCTAAGAAACTGGGCAGTTTCAATGGAGAAAGAAGAACCGGGTTGGTGGGGGTGTGTCAATGTAGAAGAAGAATTGGGGTGGGGTTGAGAAGAAGAATTGGGGTGGGGTTCTAGTAGGGGTGGGTTAATTTTCTAATATTGGGTTAATTAGGGTAAATTCTATATACAAGGCATATTACATACAAGACACCAATAATGGCAAAACTACCCTCGCGTGTCGTGTGCAAAAGGACGACTTGAAGGCTTCGTGTCGTGTGAAAACACACGAGATATACCAAATGTATAAGATATTAAGTCGTGTTCAATTATACGAGTTGTACAATACTCTGTCGTACATAGGCACACGAAATAAATGTAAACAAGTCGTGTATATTTTATAAGACAGTCCGTGTCATACATGCCGTATATAATAACACGATATAAGTCTATATTCTCGTGTGTATGCATACGACATATCAAAATGAAGGTGTTCTTCGATGATTTGCAACACGATGTTAATGATACGCATATGCTATGTTATATTATTGAATTGTGTTGTTAATTGAGCAAAATTTATACACTTATACATGACAAGGAACAAACGTCATATTGGATCATACAATATCATATAACCTATCACATAAAGTGATACCACTTTATTTATAATCACCTAACAAATGATTGTGGTGTTATGTTTCTAATCAATAATATATTTAAAGAGGTAATTAAACATGTTATAATGCATCATACAATATCATATATAAGCTACCACATTCATTAGGTTAATGTGATACCACTTTATTTATCAACTAACAACCGATGTTATGATGTGCATGTACTATGTTAAATTAATGAATTATGTGTTATATTTCTAATCAAGATTATATATAATGAGTTAATTAAACATGTTATATAACGAGTTAAGTTGTTTCGATGATTTGCCAAACGGGGTTAATGATAAGTTGTACATTAGAGGAATACCAACTACTCAAGATTATATATTTGAAATTATCATATTTGTTAATCAAGATTATATGTTTCTTGTTATAATAAGTTGGAAAACAAACAATGATTACATATAAGATTGAACCAACATCATACAATATCATATAACCTACCACATTCATTTATAATTAATTTTTATTTTATTATATGGTGTGTCGTGTTGAAATACACGACATTTAGTAAGACATATCGTATGAACAATACACGAAATGAAACATTATATCTCGTGTATTGTTCATACGAGATAATTACCAGAAACAAAGACTATATCGTGTGGTTTTACACGATATGTACCATAGTATCTCGTGTATATACACACGAGATACACCCTGAACCCCTACATAAAACACGATATACACGCAGACAACTTAACCCTACAGAGAAACACCATTGCTGTACACCCATGCAGCATTGATATACTCCACAACATTGTCCAAGTCTTAACACCCATAAATTTATACCCATTATTTTCATTAATTCTCAAATCATCTAACACCATAGTATGGATTCTCCACAACATTCTCCAAGTTTTTATGATCATATTGATCTTGATCTTGTGGAATATATTTTTGAAGAAGAAGGTTTGCCACCAAATTCTCCACATCAAAATCAAAATCCAAGCAGCAATGAAGTAAGTTTTTAAAGTTATATTTGGTGTTTTGATCAAAATCGCAATAAAAATCCAATGTTGAAACGAAATTGTTTTTCAAGATTGGATTATTCTGATATTACTCTATTTCGTGTGAGATTATACGAGTTTTATGCTAGTTGTCGTGTGTGTATACACGAGTTATGGTGTATTACCTCGTATTATGTCACACGAGATAAATGTGTTTAAGTCGTGTATAGTTACACGAGATGTGCCAGACCATCTCGTATAATGTTACACGAAATGTCATATATCCTGTTGTTTATTGTGCAAATTTCTAATTGATGGTAATACAATTTGTAGGGACCGGATGTCAGTGATCAATTCGATACATCCCTATTATTTTCAAATAGGGATGATCTTGTTAAACACGTACGGGATATCGCGGCCCGTCAAAATATAAGCCTTTCTATAGGAGATTCGAGGAAGACAAGTGGCAAGATCCTAAGCTACGCGAAGATTGTATGCCATTTTGGTGGCAAGTACAGGTCCGGAAAAACTAAAGATGTGAGGTTGACTAGTACGAAGAAGATTGGGTGCAATTTTGAAATCCGGGCCAAAGATAGGGGTGATGGGGTATGGGGTTACGTTGTGAAGCATGGTTCTCATAATCATGACTTTCCAACGTATCCCGAAGGTCATCCGTTGGGTAAATTAACTAGTTCTGAATATGAGGAGGTGTGTAGCGCAAGTCAGTCTTCGGTGCGTCCAAATAACATTCTAACAATGTTAAAGAGGAAGGATGAGAAGAACGTGAGTACTCCGAAACACGTCCACAATGCCCTCACAAAATGCAAGTCACAAGAACGACAAGGGAGATCCTCGCTTCAACAGTTCATGAAAGCACTCGAGGATAAGCAATATACCGTCTTCATGAGGAAAGCTAACGAGAGTGACATGATCGGTGACATATTCTTCTCTCACCCACGAGCATCGGATATGCTTAACTGTTTTCCATATGTAGTACAAGGTAAATTTTTGATTTTTTTGAATCTGTTTTTTGACTCTGTTTTCCACAAGTCGTATGCATTTTTTTTGAATTGCAATTTTATTCATTTCTAACTTTATTTCTCTTTAAATGATACAAGGTGACTGCACTTACAAGACCAACTGCTATGGAATGGCATTACTTGAGATTATAGGATTTACTTCAACGGGGAAGAATTTCACAATTGCATATGCGTTCCTCCAAAATGAGAAGACTGAGAATTACACGTGGGCACTCAAGAATTTGCAAAGTCTTTTTCATACTCCCCACATGCCAACTGTTTTCTTAACTGATCGTGACTTGGCTTTCATTAATGCTGTCCAAATGGTATTTCCCGAGACCGCACACCATTTGTGTCGAAGGCATATCGAAGTCAATGTTAAAAATAGAGTGTTGGCTAAAACTGGTAGCAATCAGTTTGCACTATCATTCATGAGGAGATTTAATGAAGCAATATCAGCCGCTACTCGCGAAGAGTGGGACACCCGTTGGCAATTGTTTTGCGATCGTTACAGATCTTATCCTGATTTATTGACCTACCTCCGCGAGACTTGGATTGCTCCATACTCTACGAATATTTTGTCGATGCACACAGATCAGTTACTGCACTTCGGAACCCACACCACGAACAGGGCTGAGAGTGAGCATAACAGGTTGAAGAAGGCCTTGGGGAGTGCTTCTTCTACTTTTGACACATTATTCAAAAAGGCTCATGAGATTATGGAAATCCAAATAACAACAATCAAAGCTACGATGGAGCAATCAAAGAGTAGAATTCCAAATGATATGAAGACATGTGATCTGTATCACGACATATTGGGGCGAGTGTCAAAGGAAGCTTTGGACATCATCAAAGAAGAGCGGAGTCGTTGTGGGGATAATGTCATGGATCCTTCAGGCTGTGGGTGTTACCTGAGGCGAACACATGGACTTCCATGTAGTCACGAGATTGCATGCATACAAAACTCTGGGGGCCGGATTGAGTTGTCCTCGATTCATGATTTTTGGAAGAAGTTGGACATTGAAGTAGAATACTGTCCCACTGGACCTGATTTTGAAGTTGTGTTGAATGAACTGCAGAACGCACCTGGACCGGTAAAGAGAAGGTTATTTCAAACGATAAATGAAGGGCTACATCCACAAACCGGAGATGCTTCTGAGCCGGATCATATTTCAAAGGCAAATAAACCCCGGACCACCAGTTGTAGAGTACTGTCAGATTGGGAGCGTATCGACAGACATTTTGGAGTCCCCACTACACCACCCTCCACTAGCAGCAGGTCTAGATCTTCATTTATTGCATCAACCCAATCAGGTTTGATGTCGCGGGAGTCACCAAATCCGAAATCAGCTTCAAACACTGCACCATCTAGCCCTACTACTCCTACATCTCTTCCACCACTAGCTGCTTCAGGTCCTGGGAGAGGTCGAGGTCGAGGTCGGGGACGGGGACGGGGACGGGGTCGTGGAAATGGACAAGTCAATGATATACATACTTCTGTGCATAGGATGTTGCTTACCCCTCTCATTGTCCCATTTATTGATGGCTTCACAGATGTGATGGGTGATGGAAATTGTGGATATAGAGCAGTAGCAGCGCAAATATACGGAACAGAGGAGATGTGGCAAAGAGTGCGCTCAGATTGTGCCAAGGAGCTGCTTCATCGCCGAAAGGTTTATGAGAGAGTTATGCCTTGGAGAGATATGGACGAGCTCTATAGTCGCATTACTCACTATGCCTCCCCTTGTTCAGAATATTATTGGTTGATACTCCCAGAGATAGGGCACATCATAGCCACGGTGTATAATGTGGTGTTTGTCTCGTACTCGCAAACCGCTGGCTTCACATGCCTACCAGTGACTGTACCACAAGGAACAGGACCACCCACAGACACACTTGTGTTGGGACATGTGGGAAACCATTTTATATTGGTATGATACTTTAATTCGTTATATTTAACTATCTTATTTAAATTTGTTATATTTAACTATCTTATTTAAATTTGTTATATTTGACAATTTTATTACTTTTGCAGCTGCACATGTCAGATAGTGATTACCCGATACCATCAGTAGCACTATATTGGGAGGAGCAACGTGATCCAAGCGCAAGTAACCTGATCATGCCATACAGAACTCGGATAGAAACATTCAACCGACTCTCAATTATGGCGAACGAAGCACGAATTGCAGGAAATAGGCCATAGTTTATGTGTATAGTGTATTGATGTTTGAATCATCCAGTTTGTATGAAGTTTCGTATTGTTTGGGACGGAGATAGTATATTAAAGTTAGTACTATTATTTTTGGATCACTTGATGTAGTATTGAAATTCTTGTTTTGATATTGGTTGTTGTGATGTATGGATACATTAATTGACTTTAGTATGATTGTGTTATTGGTTTTTGGGTTTTGAATTTCTGGTATTAAATGATGTATGAAATTGTGGGTTTTAGGTTATGTAATCATGTTTTTTTTTTCTGGGTTCTTTGTATCTCGTGTGAACATACACGAGATGTAGTTGTTCTGGTCGTATGAACTTTACACGAGTTGAATTAAACAAGTCGTATATACAAACACGAAATGATTTGTTTTCTGGGTATAAATGAATTTCGTGTGTGTATACACGACATGAATGAAGACATGTCGTGTATTAGCACACGAGATGGTCTCTTTACTGGAAAAAAAATAGAAGCTTAAAAGTAACAAAAACATACCCAAAATTTCAATAACACTAAACCAGAATTTCAGCAAAATTTACCCAAAGTGCCAAACATCAAAAGTTTACAAAACATTAATTTACAAAGTGCCAAAATCCAATCAATGTATCCCAACTCATAATAAATTACCAAAGTGCCAAAACAAAAGTACTAAAAACTCCGTCCCAAAACAAAAGTACTAAAACAATACAAAGTGCCAAAATCCAATCAATGTATCATACATCATCAGAAAACTACCAAACCAGAATTACAAATCATAAATTCAAGCAGAGCAGTCACGAGTCCATATCCCTGGGGCATACTCCTCTCCAACCTGAAATTAAAAGTTATAAATCATTAATTTACAACCTCCGTCCCAAAACAAAAGTACTAAAACAATACAAAAGGAACATAAAAATTGAAATGTGATAATAAAAATGGAAATAGTACCTAAAAGGGACCTCGTAATAGATCGTGCGCCCGTCTAATCTGATCTATGACATCCGCGGGTAACCTGTCATCCGTGAGCAGTGGAAGTAGTATATCTCGTGCCTCTTCAACCCTAGGCGGTGGTGGAACGTTAACTAGGGCATCATGATTCGGATTAGTAATCCGAACATGAGTCCTAGCCAGGAACCACTGCATATACGTGGAAGTAACAGGATCAGATGCGCTCACGGACGGCCCCCATCTACGCACTGGATCGAAAACCCCTAAGCCGTCCTCTAACCAATCCTCCCATACCTCATCACGCGTTCCATAGGACTTCTTATACCCTTTTTGACCGGCCATCAATGAACAATCTCGGCCGCAAGATATGGGGTCTTTGGGGATTTTCTGCTGGATCCCAAACTGCCGTGTAACACGGTCAGGCATATACGCTTCCGTGATATCCTGGAAGCGTATAACCCCACGGAAGTATGAGACCGGCAAAAGCGCATCTGGGGTGGTACCGTAGGGAGTCCAACAAACCTAAAAATGAATTTGTTAGACACCGTCAACAGAAATAATAAATTATAACAATTTGTTAAACTTTAAATATAACTAACTCACCCTATCAACCGTCATCGTGTCCAGGGTATATCGGAACTTCAATAGATGGGGCATATCTCTTCCGGCCGTATCAGTACGTACCCATCTACGAGCCCTCGGCTGGCCCTCCGTCCATAACGGGTCAATATCTCTCCGGAAAATCGGAAAGTGCTCATATATCCAGGCCTGCAAATGTATGAAATAAATAAGTTAACAATGTTATAACCATAAATACATGTTGTAATTATTAAATGATTGTTAAATATTACCTCTAAAAGACTCAAACAACCACCGATCTGCTTGCATCCGTATCTAGATGCCTTCCCCAACTCCTGGTATAGATATGCCAACGCAGCTGTCCCCCAGGATAGAGCCCCCACTCTGTCAATATCCACGCACAATGAAAGGTAGTCTGAGGGCATCTTATCCTGAGTCTTGTCCACGAACAGCGTGGAGCCGAGGAGGAACATGATGTACGTGGAAGCGAGCTCATCGTCAGTCATGTCGGAAGGGGTCTCAAAGGACCGGCGGAGGCCATCTAAAGAGTACGTCGTGCCCTTCCGACATGTATCAAGGCGTGCCCTGATACCGGCTATGTTAGGCTCTGGAACCGCCTTCGTAACAGGGCCACCTGAACAGCTGATACCTACAAATTGAAAATGAAATAATTAATAAAATTGATAAAATTTATGAAATTGATAAAATTTATGTAATTTATAAAAAATAGACAACAAACAAGAATATACCTAGGATATGAGTGACGTCATGCATAGTGATCGTCATCTCCCCCCACGGCATGTGGAAGGTATTAGTCTCGGGAGACCACCGTTCCACAAACGCCGTTAGGAGCGCCATGCTAGGCCGGCGAATGGTAGCATCATGTAGGTAATGGAGGCCGGTACCCTGAACACGTGCCCACCAAGCTCTATCATCCGCCGGTAAAGAAGCATGCGAGAACCTGTTGATTCCAAACAAAACATTATAATTAATACTCCCTCTGTTTCAGAAAAACAGTCCCATTTTGATTATTTATTTTTTTTTAACAAAAAGTCAAAATGAGACTGTTTTTCTGGAACAGAGGAGGTTTAAAACAATAACAACAAATAATAAAGCTATTTAAGAAACAAATCATATACTTACTTATCTAGAATCTGCTGCCTCGTTTGGCGCTTCAACACCGGCTCACAAGTGGCGTTCTCCCATATCTTACAGGCTCGGTGATGACCAAACCCGTACAACAAATCAACCTCCTCCGGGCCACCACCGGGGTTACTCTTAAGCTGCCACTGTTCATCCTTAGCCTCTTTCCCCTTTCTGGCCCGTGCCTCCCGCCTCTTGCGAGGCCTCACAGATAAACTCTCCTCCACCTCCACCTCCTCCTCCTCCTCCTCCTCCTCCTCATCACTAGATAACTGTGCCTCATGCACAGATGCACCTCGGGAACGAGTACGAGAAGATGAATCCTCCTCCGACCCCGTACTAGAATCTGTTCCCTCACTATTTGTCTCATCATCCACAATCTGCTCAATCACGACATTGTTGTCGTGCTTCTTTTTGCTTCGTGCATCTACTCTAGCTGCAGCTGCCTCCTCGGCCTTCCTCTTTCTATTAGAGGCGGTCGCAGGTTTACGTCCCTACAAAAAATTAAATAAGAGACAATTAATTTTCAAGAATCAGTTGACATTTCGTGTGGGAATACCCGAAATGTTGGTGATCATTTCGTGTATAAAGACACGAGAAACCTCACCACATATCGTGTATTAGAGCACGAAATGCAAACTGATGAATCAATTTACATTTCGTGTCCTAATATACGAAATGTGGAACGTATCTCGTGTACTACAACATGAAATGGTCACCAACATTTCGTGTATTGGCACACGAAATGTAAACTGATGAATCAGTTTACATTTCGTGTGCCATTACACGAAATGTTGGTGACCATTTCGTGTTGTAATACACGAAACACACCCCGACATGGCCAGATTATACCCCACAAATTCGTAACCAATTCCAACGAAAAACCCTAATTTGTTTTACCAAATCACAATTAGAACCATTTTGGATAGGTTTACACAACATTTAACAGTTATATAATCGATTTTAGGCATAAAATTGTTGTTGGGTTTTCAAATTTAAATTTTAAGTTAAAAAGAGATTATATTACTTTTGGAGCGGCGGTAGAAGAGGCGGACTTTCCACCGGTGAGAGGGAGGTTTGTCTTCATTTCCGGTGGTGGTGTTGTGGTGGTCGCCAGGTTCGTCGAGTCAAGAGAGAGAGGGGTTCGCCGTTGGTTTTTGAGAGAGAGAGAACAGTCGGGTTTGAAATGGGGGAGGGAGGGGAAGTTTTTTTTTTTTAAAGTATATATATGGGTATTATGGTAATTTCAATTTGCTTTGTACATTGTGTGCCTTGTATATAGTAGCACCCGTTAATTAGGTAGACAGCCTCTATTAAAAAATGGAAAATCATTTTTGAATTTTTGAAAAGAACAAAAATGGGACATCAGGGGTAAATAGGTCATTTGTTAACGATTTTGGTTATTTTGGTTCTTTTTTTAGTTGTACGCATGTAATGATGGTCAATTTATTAGTGCAGAGGTTAATGTGTAAAAAGGGAATAGTACGCAGGGTCATATGACAATAAACTCATTACTATAATGTACTCATACTTCATAGTCTCCTTTCAATCTTAGTGGTTTGTTCATTTTCAATTTTAATGGTTAACTAGAAAATAAACTCGTGCTCCGCACGGGAGCTAGAACACCTAATGACATTATGGTGAATTTAAATTGTTTCATTTTTTTACTTTTTTAAAAGATCATGTTATTGCTAAAATTATTTGATAATGAAATTTAAATAATTTATTTGAAGGTTAAACTAGATTTGTTAGTTATACTCCTTCCATCCCAAACTTTTTGTTAATAATTTCCGTTTTGAATTTCTCCTAAGTTTAATTACTGATGAAAGTAAATTTCTCTCCTAAATTGCCGAATAGTCATAGGAATGCGGGCATGTTTTTGTAAAATATTTAATATATACACTCAGTCACATATGTGAGAAGCTATGAAAAGTTATGAAATGAACACACGTTGGTTACTACTTAGCCCTAACTACCTATATACTCCTTCCGTCCGAATTGATATGTTAGATACAATAGCTATTGTAGTTTTCTCTAAATCTTTGTAATTAACTAAATCTTAGTAATTAACTGCAACAATTTTACATACTCTATTAAATTAACAAATTCAACATACATGATGTCCTAACATTGTAATTGGATGTGGTACCAATTTCATTATCCAATAGTAAATTTCTTTTCCTAAAACTATTCGTCCGTTGTGTTGGTGTTATGCCCTAGGCATGTTGTTTGTAAAACAAATGTTATTATTTATAAAGATATTAAATGTTTGATTATTATATCTTTTGCATGTTTATTATAATAATCCCCATCCTTGATAATTATAATCAATTATTAGTATAAGTTTAATAGATAATCATATGATGATTATGGTGTATGGGATACAATTAGACTTATGGGTATTTGTTGGAGAACAAATACTGGACTGACCCCTATGAGATTTATGTCATGGTCACAATGTCATAATTAAGTCTCATATAGTTATATCACTGGAATCTCTAGACCTGAGATTATTACAGTCTTCCACATGATGAACATTACGTTTGACATATTAAACATTATCCCTAACCGGATAGCTATAAAGTATATGATTGGCATAATCGGAATCGTGTAGGGAAGAGTAATAAGCTAAGATGGGATTTTTTCCTCGTCAAGAGAGATGTCAAGCTTTGACCACTCGATGAATGGTATTGATGAAATGCATGGCCGTGCTCAAATATGATTTGAATTATCAATACATTTGGGATCGAGAAAGCATTGAACAAATGTAAGTTGACCATTGACCATGGCTTATGTTCAATAGACATCGTGTAACAAAGAGAATGTGTTATGTTCTATTTTAGGAAACTTTGGATTCCAAAGTTATACTAATTGGGTAGTCATAATGGCTTGCTAGAGTCCGCTTATAACTTACGAGGTTTGACTGGTTCGGACTCGTTGCCAACTTAGTATAATCCTATTGGGTCACACACGCAGAACGGATAATTAAAAGGATCGAAAAACAAGGAAACTGACAGGACATCCGTACGGCTAAGAAGGCACCGTACGCCTATCTCAGAGCCGTGCCAATCCCGTAAATCAGTTTATTTAAAAGCAATTCTTGTTGGACAAGAAGACCTAAGTCCAAAAGGGTTTTGGACACCCCTTGAATATAAATACAAACTGACGGGAATTGTTCCCTAGTTGTTGATTTGATCAATTTCAAAGTCTTTCTTAGAGAGAGAAATCACACATTATATTCTTGGGTTATTGTGATTGATTAATCCCAATTATCAAGTCACAATAATAATTAGGAGCTTTGAAGAATTATCTTCACCATCGTTGATCAATCTGAAGACCTAGCAGTCAAGTTCAAGAAGGCGTTCTTGAAATCTGTTCGTTGTGTGGAACACCGGTAGAGGGCGTTCATCTTAACGCTTAATCCAAGTTTTACATAACGATCTACAAGGGTTAGTTTCTTTCATCATGTTATTATGAATTATTGTTCATAGCGGATCTAGGCTATTGGGTTTTATTCATGTCTATCTTCCGCTGCGCATGATTGCACGAAACCCAACAGTGGTATCAGAGCCCCGTTGATGATCAATAATTCTAATATAGTCATGATATAATTATTTAATGTGATTATTTAATTGATATGATCAAGAGAAAGATGAATTTTATATGAGATATGAAATATGCATGCTAGTTGATGTGGTTGTAATATTGATTTGATTAATATGTATGATCGCATGCTTAGATTATCATGATATAATTGGATTATGATCGTTGATAATATTGATCTTGTTAGGATTCATTGTTAGTACACCCACCTGATTTGATTGACCCATTCCACGTGTCTTTTTATGGACTTTAGGTTTACTTGTAATGAAGTTTTACTTCAATTTTTAGACAAGTCCATTTCTAGATTTTTAGTAGTTAGGCTGAGTTATGATCGGTTTACTCTTAGCGGTTTAGTGTCCCTCAAGCCGCCGTCTTCAAACCGCCAGCATGGTGCCTTAAGTCCTTCATCAAACCGCAGTTTGTGTCTTTGATGAAACCGCATTTCAAGTTCATTCATGAAACCGCACATGCATCTGGTGGAACCACCGACCAAGATATTGAAGAAGTTATTGCTGTCATTTACTCCTTGTAGACAAACATGCGCTTTTCAACCGTAAATGAATGACTGGTGACTTGTCCTTAAAACTTCAAGTCATGTTTCAGTTATTCTTGGAATGTCGGTTTGTCTAGCTTTTTGAAAAGTTACCGTTGTACTTTTCAACAATTAAAAGGACAATGTCAGGTAGTGATCCAACAACTTCCTGCCACAAAGCAAAAGCAAAGGACGACAGTGACAGGTCAACCAATGGGATTGTGACAGCGCATTAAACCGCCATACAATGACTCACCTCATTGTCCAACGGTCACTAATGCCTTCACTATAAATAGCCTTCATTGTTCAACATTGAAGGTTGCTGAGCTTCAAAGAGAATATCCCAAGTATTCAAGTTTTCTTTGAAGATTGAAAACCCAGATACTCATATCTTCATCATCTCCTTAGCAAACCCAGAGTTCTTCATTAAAGCTTCAAGCCTTCAAATCATCACAACTCAGCCTTGCACAGAAAGTAATCATTTGCTCACCATCACTTAGATATTTTGAGCTCTTGATTTCTTTCCACACTACACACCCGGAGTATATTTTCTTATAGATTATATACCTCGAAAACACAGGTTGTTATAATAGCATTGTTAGGTTAGATTGTTTATTTAGAGTTTGGATTCTTTTATAATCTTGTAAAAACTTCTCTAAATCAATACAAGTCTAGTAGCTATTAGAAAATCCTAGGCTAACCACCTAGGTAGAGGACGTAGTTCTTTCAAGAACGAACCTCTTCAAATTGTGTGTCCTTGATCTTTATTTTCTGTCTTGTCATTTACATTTATGTTTATCAGCTTTATTTACTTTCATGTGAAATGACTTGATAAATGATTTGCATACTTTTGTGATACTTCAGTTGTGCCTTGTCAGTTGCATCATTCCTTTTCAACCACTTAAACCGCCCTACTCTTTATAATTCAGTTTGGACAAAACCGCAAAACTCCGCTGTGCATTTTATCTGAGCGGTTCTAGTGCTTTAAACCGCAATAGACCAAACTGATAAGTACTTGGTTGATTTTCAAGGGTATTTCGAAAAAGATTTTAAACCGCTATTCACCCCCCCCCTCTAGCGGTTCTATACCCCTGTTGCCCTTTGGGACCAACAAGTGGTATCAGAGCCCATCCATCAAAAATTATTTTACAAGCTTAACCGCTTGGGTGCTGATCCAATGGCAAACATAAACTCCCATATGATGTAGACATCCAACTCTAATCACTTACCTATTCTTAATGAAGATAGTTTCATCTTCTGGAAAGATAGGATGAAGAAGCACATGATATTTGAGGATCGCAGATTATGGACTGCAATTGTTAATGGACCCTATGTCCCGATGAAGGCTAACCCTGATGCAGGTACTGCTGGACAAACCGCGGAAATCAAGAAGCCAGAAGCTGAATGGACCGAAACTGATCAACGGAATGTGGACTTTGATGGAAGAGCCATGTCCATGCTTGTATCAGCTATTGATCTAAGAACTCACTCAAAGGTTCTAGATTGCAATACCGCAAAGGAAACATGGGATGGCATCATTGAATTTCTGGAAGGAGATGCCGACACCAAGAAGAACCGCCTCTACCAACAGAGAAGGCTCTTTGATTACTTTGTCAAAGACCCAAAGGAATCTCTTCGCCAATGCTATGAGCGGTTCGTGGAAATTGTCAATGTATGTTTCTCTCTAGGGTACAAGTATTCCAATACTGACCTGAACATGAGATTCATGCAATCTCTTGGTAGCAAATGGCTGATCAAAACTACCAACATAGAAGACAACAAAGATCTAGAAGCTCTTGATCTTCGTCATCTTTATGCCATGCTAAGGGTATTTGAATTCAAGCTTGAGGAAGCTCATGAAACCGAAAACAGATTCAATTCTCTTTCTCTTGCCGCTTTCAACAATGCCACATCTCCAGTTTACAATCCAGATCACCATCAAACCGCATCCAATATTCATTTACAAACCGCTTCTTTTGATCCAAATATTCCAAGATATATTTCTCAAACCGCACCTCCAGAGTATTACCAACCGCCTCATCAACCTTACCCTCAACATCATCAACCCTATTCTCAACCTCAGCAATCTCATCAATCCTACACTCCATTTCAAAATTCTCAAAGTGTAGCATCCAGTTCTACTCAATTTGACTTTGATGATATGGATGATGACGAGTTTGCTCTCTATGTGAAAAACTACACCAAGTTCAGAAAGAACAGAGCTCAATCTCAGTCAAGCGGCCCTGCAAAGTTTGTCCCTCCAACCAGTTTCAACAAAGCAGCTGATGCTAAGAAAAGGGATGATCTTGTTTGTTACAACTGCAGACAACCAGGTCATTTTGCCTCCAGTTGTCCCAAACCGCGCTATGAAGCCGCTCCTGCCAAGAAACCGTTCAACAAAAAGTTTTTCAAGAGAAGAGGAATGGTTGCTGAACAAGGAGAACAACCATTAACATGGATGGGTTCTGATACAGATGATAGTGATGAAGATGAAGGAGTTGCAAATCTTTGCCTAATGGGATTTGAAGAAAAGGTTGAAATTAACGAAAGCCTTCCACTGCCACTCCATCAAATGAAGTCAGTTTCACCAAAAACTCCTGAAGCTAAACAAGGCAAAACTCCTACTTCACCAAACTACTCTCCTGAGGATCAAACCGAACAAAGCCATGATGACCAGGTACTTGAACGTGCTAATGTCATTTGTCAACAACACACTGTGCTTAAAAAGGCATATAAATTAATGGCTGCGGAACTTGAATATTCCCAAAAAGAATGCAAGTCCCATAAGGAGGAGATTGAAAAACTCAAGCTCCAAATTGTTGGGATAGCTTCTGTTGTGGAAGAAAACCGCTATCTTAAGGACAGAACCGAGGTTCTTAACACCCGAATCCATGATCTTACTGCACAAAGGGATGAACTTCAAAAAGTGACCAATGTGTGGACTAAGTCTGGAGTCACCATGGAACAAATCGTTAATTCACAAATTCTCTCTAAGGAGAAAAGTGGATTGGGATTTAAAACTGATGATGGGTGTAAGTGTCCTTGACTTTGTGCTGAAGGTGGTGTGAAACCAACTGAACAAACCAAAGAAATTCCTAAGGTGAATCATGCTGGTAAAAAGGACTCAACACAAGAAATTAAAAAGCAAAATTATTTCTATGAGTATCCTAAAAACCAGACTGGGAGAGATCCAAAGTGGAAAGAGAAATCCACAGCGGCTGAGGCAACTAAGGAAGTATTGAGTGATGAAACCGCTCCTAGTCGGTTTAAGGAATATCCTGTTATATTTCCTAAAGCCGCACCTAAGAGAAAGGTGGAACTCAAGAAGGTTAACTTTGTTAAAGCCAAAACCGCTGACCCAGTAAAACATGAGAAACCGAAGGTCAGTAATGGGTTTGTAAAACCGCCACCACAACCTGGCTTAATTCATTGTTCTATCTGTGCCGACTTTGGTCATAGTACTGGTCATTGTCTTTTAAGATTCACACCCAATGCCAAGGGACGTAAAAATCCTAAGGTCAAACAGGTGTGGGTCCCAAAAAGCTGCTAACCCTAGGACCCAAGGAATAAGGGGGACCAAAACCTTTCATGTTTATTTTTTAGATTTCATTTTTTATGGCTGGAACCGCTAAGAAGAAGAAGGATCTCTGGTATTTGGATAGTGGATTCTCACGACACATGACTGGAGATTCAGAACTACTCTGCAGTTTCATCCAAATGAAAGGTCCCTCAGTAGTGTTTGGTAACAACAAGAAAGGAGAAACAGTGGGATATGGAGCAATCAAACGAGGAAAGGTGACTATTGAAAAAGTGTCACTAGTAGAAGGACTCAAGCACAACCTTCTCTCCATATCTCAGTTTTGTGACAAAGGAATGAACTGCATCTTCACTTCAACTAGCTGTTATATCAAAGATGCTTCCTCTGGAGTCACTCTACTGACTGGCAACAGAACAGGTGATGTTTATATAATTGATTTAAGCAATATTGTTTCTATTGCTAACCTCTGTTTTGTAGCAAAAAATATAAGTGAAAGCAGCTGGTTATGGCATAAGCGGCTCAGCCACTTGAACTTCAAGTATCTAGCAAAACTGCACAGGGATGGTCTAGTAAAAGGACTACCCAAAGTGGCTGACCATCATGATGAAAAGTGTAAAGCATGCCAGCTTGGAAAGCAGCCCAAACAGTCATTTCCTAGTAAAACCGCGCCTTCAACGAACCGCTGTTTGCAACTGCTGCACATGGATTTATTTGGACCTGTCCCAACCGCCAGTATTGGAGGAAACCGCTATACACTTGTGGTGGTTGATGATTATTCAAGATATACATGGGTGTAAATGATGGCCTCTAAAGATGATACTTATGGCATCGCAACCACTCTCTTTAGACAGCTCCAAACTCAGAAATTGGATGACATTGTTGCCGTGCGTTCAGATAATGGAACCGAATTTACAAACAATGGTGTTGCCCAATATTGTGATGATCATGGAATTGATCATAATTTCTCTGCCGCTGGAGTTCCACAACAGAATGGAGTAGTGGAAAGAAAGAACAGGACTTTGATTGAAGCCGGGAAGACTATGATTGCCGAAGCCAAGCTTCCCAAATACTTCTGGGCCGAAGCCGTCAATACCGCATGCTTCACCCAGAACCGTTCCCTCATCATCAAAGTTCACAACAAGACTCCTTATGAATTGTGGAGAGGCAGATCACCCAACATTGCCTTCTTCAAGATATTTGGATGCAAGTGTTACATCTTGTACAATGGCAAAGAGCATCGAGGTAAATTTGATGCTAAGGCTGATGAAGGTATTTTTGTTGGTTATTCTAAACACTCCAAAGCTTTTCGTTGTTTCAATAAGACATCTTTAAAAATTGTAGAGTCAGTCCATGTTACATTTGATGAACATGCTCTCCTTGAGCCACATATGGCTCCAAATGTTGCTAATGATTTTAGTGATTTTGAGACAGGCACTAGACATAGAGCAACTGACAACCATCCTACTCAAACCGCTTCATCCAGTTCTTCAGCCGCACCTACTCAAACCGCTGATGGTGTAACTGTTGAACCGCTGTCTTCTGACCCCATTCAAACTGTTGAACCAGTTCCAAATCTAACCTTCAATGAAGATTTCAATGATTATCAGGATGATCCTCCTCTGGAAAATCTTTAAGAAATAGTGGTTCAAGACAACCTCCCTCCTAAAATTAATGAGAATAGAGACCATCCAACTGCCAACGTTATTGGTCCTATCAGTACTGGTGTCCAAACCAGAGGGAGTTTGACTCACAGAGATAATCACAGTTTGTTCTCAACTGCTCTGTTATCTCAGATGGAACCGAAGAAGGTAGATGAAGCTCTAAGTGATCCAAGTTGGGTAATTGCAATGCAAGAAGAGCTCAATCAGTTTGAAAGATGCAAAGTTTGGACTCTAGTTCCAAGCCCAGTGATCATACAGTAATTGGAACAAAATGGGTGTACAGAAACAAGATGGATGAGAATGGTACAATAACAAGAAACAAAGCTAGGTTGGTTGCTCAAGGCTATAGGCAAGAAGAAGGCATAGACTATGATGAAACTTTTGCCCCTGTTGCCAGACTTGAAGCCATAAGATTATTCCTGGCCTATGCATCCTTCAAGAAATTCAAGTTATATCAAATGGATGTGAAGAGTGCATTTCTGAATGGTGAACTACAAGAAGAAGTTTATGTAGCTCAACCGCCAGGATTTGAAGACAACAAACTTCCAAATCATGTCTTCAAACTCAAGAAAGCATTGTATGGACTCAAACAAGCTCCAAGAGCATGGTATGACACTCTATCTAAATTTCTTATTGAACAAGGCTTCTCTCGAGGTAAAATTGATACAACTCTATTTATAGCTAAACAAAAAAGTCATTCATTATTAGTTCAAATATATGTTGATGATATTATTTTCGGTTCTACTAATGAAACTATGTGTGTTAAGTTTGAGAAGCTAATGAAGAGTAAATTTGAAATGAGTATGATGGGAGAGTTGACATTCTTTCTTGGACTCCAAGTCAAGCAATGCCATGATGGGATCTTTATCAACCAAGCCAAATACACTAAAGATTTGATAAAGAAGTTCGGGCATGAAACCGCTAAATCAGTTGATACCCCAATGCCTAAGGCCTGCAGTTTGGATCGAGATGAACATGGTAAGAAAGTTGATCAAACTCTCTACCGAGGTATGATTGGCTCTCTACTTTACTTAACTGCAAGTAGGCCAGATATCATGTTTAGTGTTTGTGTGTGTGCTAGATTTCAAGCTGACCCTAGAGAATCTCATCTTATTGCTGTTAAACGTATTATTAGATATTTATGTGGATCTGTTAACCTTGGACTTTGGTACTCCAAAGAATATTCATTTGATCTATTAGGTTATTCAGATGCTGACTTTGCAGCATGTAAGATAAGCAGAAAGAGCACAAGTGGTACTTGTCAGTTCCTTGGAACGCGGCTTGTGTCATGGTCCAGCAAGAAACAAGCGTCGGTTTCAGTCTCAACCGCTGAAGATGAATATATAGCGGCTGGAAGCTGTTGCTCTCAAATTCTCTGGATGAAACAACAGTTGGAGGACTACGGGATATTTGAACAAAACTGCCCTATCTACTGTGATAGCACTGCTGCAATATCCATCTCCAACAATCCAGTTCAGCACTCAAAAACCAAGCACATAGACATAAGATATCATTTCCTCAAAGACCACGTTGAAAAGAAAAACATTTTTCTAGCAAAGGTAGGAACAGATGATCAAATTGCTGACATCCTCACCAAACCGCTTGAAAATTCCAGGTTCTATCATTTACGAGGAGAAATGGGTATGTTAGAACTAACTTAAGATATCATATCTATATATTATTTTTAATATCTTTTGTTTAAGTGTTTTGGCTATGCTTAGAAAAGTCATCTAGTGTGCGGTTCTGTAATCATTGAAACCGCATCAATATATGGTTCGGTACAAGATTCTCCATCAAACTGACGAGTCAAAATGAATAAAATCGGTTCTTTCAAAACCGACAAGAAAGCAAAGTCATTCAGTTTAAACATATAAACCGCCATCATATTAGAGAGACATCAGTTTCATGAAAAACTGCTGAAGACGTAAGGTAAGTCGGTTTGCTCAATCAAACTGCTCAGGTATGAAATTGCATTTTAGTCCCTACTTTATGTCATATCAATTATAAGGACCCTTTTGCAATTTTCTCTGCCGCATTAAATTCTATGTGACGTGGGACACCATCTGGAGATAATCGTGCGCCGTTCTCGTCGTTCCATTACCCGAGGAACAGTTAATTGAGTATAAAAGACAAAGTTTATTTCTTTTTACCTTTTTACCTTCTTCCTCATTTGCGTATACTCTCTCTCTCTCTCTCTCTCTCATCTGCACTTTGCTCTCAACCTCCAATATTTCCCATATTTTTTCTTTCGATATTTAAAATGGCACCTAAGAAATCTTCAGACCCTTCTGCTCCATCTACATCTAAAACATCCAAAGGCGATATGGTATGATTTCTTGAACCCTTCACTCTAGCATTTCATTTTTTCCGCCATTGTTGTTCGAAAAAACGTGTTCGTCTTCTCATATTTTTACTTGCTTTTTCTTTCAATTTTTGGTTGATTATGATTACGTATGTTCATATAAGCTGGGTTTGATGTTTATTTCATGTCTTTTGTTCAATTTTTGAACAATTTTGATTTTTGGTTTTTTCGGGTGTTCATTCGTATTTATTTTGATACTATGTTCTGGGTTTATTATTTGAACTTGTTATTTTATAACTTTGTTAGTATCTGCATTTTTTGAGTCTTTTGGTATACTTCTTTCTTAATTTGGTTAAGTTTTTGTTTTGCATGTTTATCCCCTGTTCATCATGTTCTTCATGCATTCAAATGCTTTTTCAAATTCTTTCCATGTCTAGTTTTGGGTGTTTACCATTTTACCTCTGTTTTACTTCAACCGCTTATTTCATTGTTAGGATTCCTTGTAGCAGTTTGAATGGTTGGCTTATTCAAACTGCTTGCATCAAACTCTTACTAACTTTGATTATTTTTTAGGATGAAACCAACTTTGTACCTGGATCTCAGATCATCAAAGCCGAATTTGAAGCTGATGCAGTTGGAAGAAAACTGCTCGCCCTACTGGAATCATCAAAACTGCTGCCCTTATTCCAGTTAGATGAACCGAAGTTTGACAAGAGGCTTTGTGCAGAATTCTTTGACAATGGGATTGTCTGTGAGGTACCCCTGCTGAATGGTAAAGGTGAAGAGATCAGAGACTTAGAATCTGGGGAAGTGAAGACTGAAAATGCCATCAAGTCCACTGTAAGGACAAAGGATGTGGTGTTATCTGCTTCAAAGGTTGCTATTTTGGCTGGACTGGAGAATTCTGGAATTCTTTCTATCAAACCAGAATTAGTCAGCAGAACTACTGAGGAGCTCTTGGGGGTCTCTGTCTTCAACACTAAGTCCACCCCTAAGAAGGAGTTTGGAGAAGTTATGGTGATGTTGTGTGACTTAGTGGATACTGGAGTGATGTGCAAGAATGGCAATCACAACAATTTCACTTCTGAGCAGTACAACTACTGCGTGGCTATCTACAAAGGGAAGAAGCTGCACTGGCCAAGGATCGTCATGCAAGAAATGATCAATGCCCTCAGCCGCCATACATCTGCCAAAGCCGCTGGTAAAACAAAGATCAGAACTCACTGCAGACTCGTAACCAAGTTCCTTCATCAGGATTCTGTGATCTTTAAGGCTTCTGTGGCCAATGAAGCTGAGTGGGTGCAACCTAATGAGAAGACCTTGTTTGGTGCTTCTAAGCTTGATGCTTTCAGAACCGTGTTTGGATGGTGGTTTGCACAAGCGGTATGGACTGCTGATCCTCTGCCTGAAGAAAAGAGAGGACCCTTTCCTGAGGCTCAGCTAAATAAGTCAGGCAAACCTTATGCCGGTGCCATAGCAGATCAAGCCGCTGCTACTAGAGCTAGAGAAGCAGCTCAAACTGCCACTTTGAATAGGCTAGGAGTTAGCCTGGATGGAACTGAGGTTCTGGTTGAGAGGGAGTCTGCGGTTGAGGGGGAGCCTGCAATCCCTGCGGCTCAACCCAGGGAAACCGCGGCTCCAAGAAAGAAGAAAGCCAAAGTAACTGAAACTTCCAAACCCTCATCCATTCTTCCTCCAAAACCGACCTTATCAAAATCCTTCCTCATTCTATCCAATCCCTCTTCTGAACCGCTTCCACCTTACTCTAAACCAATTCCCTTCACAAAACCAACTCCTCCTATCCCTTCTAAACCTTAGATAAAACCCTTATCCCCAATCAAGCCTAATGCTGAAAAATCAATGAACTTTGCACAAGATGTAAACCTGTTGAGAAAACTGAAAGCCTCCTCCTCTGAACCTAAACCTATCTCACCTCCAAAATCCCCTCTCAAACTGCCAACTGTTCAGTTCACTGAAGAACAGTTGCATCTAATCTTTTCTTCCCTTCCCAACCTTAAACCCTCCACTCAAACCGAGCCTGAGCAGACCGAAGTGTCTGAGGCTGCGGTTCCAGTTGAACAAGCCGAGGTATCTACAAGTGCGGTTCAGCCTGAGCAAACTGATGAGTTTGAGGCTACAGTATTGCCTGAGCAGACTGATGTGTCTGAGGCAGTTCAAGATGAACCTGAGCAAGATGATGAAAATCTTGAGGTTCAACCGCTGAAGAAGAAGAGAAGGTTAGTGAAGAAATATGACTTTGTGGAGAACTAGCAATCAAGGCCACCTGGTGCAATGGACTTCACTGAAGCTTCTGATAAGAAGGATCATTCACCCACTGAAGGCCCATTTGCAAAGGAGTTGAGAGAAAGGGCTGAAATGAGAAAAGCTGGAATAGACCCCATGCTGGTTGAAACCGATACTCCTTCGTTGAAACGAAAGCTGGAGTTTGATTCACCAGAGCACACTCCTTCACCTTCTGAATCCCCTACACTGCCTTTCGCTTCAGCAGTTCAACCGTCGGCTCAACCGCAACTGATCAACATCTATGCCCCTTCGGTTCTGCCTGAATTTACAGTTGCAGTTAGGTCTCCCAAACCGCGTGGTTTGAAAAGGAAGTGTGCACAGAACATAGCGGTTTACCTGAAGAAGTTTAGAGCTACTACTTCCAAAGCCAACCGCCATGGAGCCATCATCAGAGCCGCCAACAAGCATGAAGAGCAACAACTCAAGTGTGGTCGTCCAAATCCTTTTGCAATCTTTCCAGCCGATGAGTCTCAAGCTGCTTCAGATCAACTGATTGCTTCAACTCTTGATCAAATTATTGAAGATCTGGCAGTTGAGTTCATCTTCTCTCTCTGCTCTCAATTTTTCTTTAGAATAAACTGCATTGTCTTTCCTTATCTATATAGATGGCAGTTCTCTCCTTATTCTTCCTTTCCTCTTTCTAATACCCAAATTCTTTCCATTTCCCCTTCTCTTCCCTACACTTCATTTTCTATAATTCCTTTCCCTTCCTCCCTTTTTGAAACTGATCCTGTGAAGATTCAGTTTGTGCTGGATTCTTTTTCTACCCAATCTGCATTTCTTTCATCTCTGCCTTTCCTTGTTGATACCATTAAGAGGGAGAATGCTGTTGACCCTAGGATTGGGAGAATGGAATTCAAGATTGAAACCCTTCTGGAGAACCAGCTCAAGTTAGAACAGAAGGTTGAAACCTTGAATGAGCTGACTTCTCTCAGACTTGAAGCGACCCAAGAAATGAATGAGGCTCTGGAGAAGAAGTTAGACCAACTAGCTAATCTAATGGTTTCATCAACTGACTACTTAGTTCAGTATGCCAACGACCTGAAAAAGATTTTTGAGAAAATCTTAGAGAAGGTAAATGAACCGACCCATCTACGTCTCAAGTCAGCCGAATATGTGTTTGAAACCGCCAGCATAGTTGAGCCTTCTGATGCTCAAACCGTTGTCCAAGCCGCCGCTAGGGTTCCTGATAGAACTGATTAGAATTCTTTCTATCTTTTGTAATCAGTTTTTGACTTTCATTATTTTCCTTGTAATTTGTAACTTCTAAAACCTTTGAAGGATTATAATGAAAATGAATGCATTGCATCCAATATTCCAAAACTTTGTTTATTCAAACTACTTGTTTGTGGAACAATGCATTTCTAAAAACTCATGCACTATTCATCATGAAAAAAATTCTAAGTGTATGTGATTTAAACATCCAGTTTAAACATGCATATCTGATTCTCATAATCATATCTCTTTATATGCATCTGAATGAATATCTTATCTACCTGTGTTTCATTTCCTTTGTCTTTGATAGATTAGAAATCTATGGTATAGCATTGTGTGTGCATTTGACTTGGGACATGCAGTTTCAATACATACTCATTTGAGCATGTTCTTACCAAGTACAATATTTGCTCTATCATAGTGTGGTAATGGCATCAATCAAATAGGGGGAGATTGTTAGGATTCATTGTTAGTACACCCACCTGATTTGATTGACCCATTCCACGTGTCTTTTTATGGACTTTAGGTTTACTTGTAATGAAGTTTTACTTCAATTTTTAGACAAGTCCATTTCTAGATTTTTAGTAGTTAGGCTGAGTTATGATCGGTTTACTCTTAGCGGTTTAGTGTCCCTCAAGCCGCCGTCTTCAAACCGCCAGCATGGTGCCTTAAGTCCTTCATCAAACCGCAGTTTGTGTCTTTGATGAAACCGCATTTCAAGTTCATTCATGAAACCGCACATGCATCTGGTGGAACCGTCGACCAAGATATTGAAGAAGTTATTGCTGTCATTTACTCCTTGTAGACAAACATGCGCTTTTCAACCGTAAATGAATGACTGGTGACTTGTCCTTAAAACTTCAAGTCATGTTTCAGTTATTCTTGGAATGTCGGTTTGTCTAGCTTTTTGAAAAGTTACCGTTGTACTTTTCAACAACTAAAACGACAATGTCAGGTAGTGATCCAACAACTTCCTGCCACAAAGCAAAAGCAAAGGATGACAGTGACAGGTCAACCAATGGGATTGTGACAGCGCATTAAACCGCCATACAATGACTCACCTCATTGTCCAACGGTCACTAATGCCTTCACTATAAATAGCCTTCATTGTTCAACATTGAAGGTTGCTGAGCTTCAAAGAGAATATCTCAAGTATTCAAGTTTGCTTTGAAGATTGAAAACCCAGATACTCATATCTTCATCATCTCCTTAGCAAACCCAGAGTTCTTCATTAAAGCTTCAAGCCTTCAAATCATCACAACTCAGCCTTGCACAGAAAGTAATCATTTGCTCACCATCACTTAGATATTTTGAGCTCTTGATTTCTTTCCACACTACACACCCGGAGTATATTTTCTTATAGATTATATACCTCGAAAACACAGGTTGTTATAATAGCATTGTTAGGTTAGATTGTTTATTTAGAGTTTGGATTCTTTTGTAATCTTGTAAAAACTTCTCTAAATCAATACAAGTCTAGTAGCTATTAGAAAATCCTAGGCTAACCACCTAAGTAGAGGACGTAGTTCTTTCAAGAACGAACCTCTTCAAATTGTGTGTCCTTGATCTTTATTTTCTGTCTTGTCATTTACATTTATGTTTATCAGCTTTATTTACTTTCATGTGAAATGACTTGATAAATGATTTGCATACTTTTGTGATACTTCAGTTGTGCCTTGTCAGTTGCATCATTCCTTTTCAACCACTTATGTAACACCCATCGAATTTCTTGTTAAATATTTGACATATTTGTTAAATACTTGAACTTGCATATTATGTGTTAGTTTTACTTGGGTTAAATTTTTAACTGCTTTAAATAGTTAAGGTGGTTAAATGTCTAGTTTTGACTTTTGGGTCATTTGTGAAAATTTGACTTTAGGGGTCTTTTTGTTAAAAGTAAAATTAGAGGGGCCTAAGTGTCATTCTTGGATAGTTGAAGTATATCAACTTGTTTGGCTTTCTTCTCTGGGTCATTTCACCCAAATCAATTACGTATACTCCTTCTGTTCTAAAAAGCTAGGTTAGGGTTTCACCCTATTCTCGACTCCTCGAGTTTAATTATCCCTCCGTTCTTGATTCTGATCCCGGATTAATATTCGTGGCGTTGAATAGAGCGTTCCAGGCCGAACAGAAATAAGTTTGGGTCAACTTGAATTTTGACTAGGTAAGTTATTAGCTCCCCCTTGCTTGTAATAACATGCATAAATGTTATTCTCGATACTTGTGAATGTTAATGTTGTGTTTGGGGTGATTTTTGTAGTACTTGTAAATTTGGGACAAAGGGAGTAAAATCCTCTGTATGAAATGATGAAAGAACTTGGGAAAATATAGTTTGGAAATGTTATGCCTTTTCTGGGTATGTTAAAATGGTAGTAAAATTTACTCCTACGTTTGGGACGGAAAATATTTAACCTGGGAAAGGAATAAAAATTTCGCATTTTGGTACATTGTTCGACCGCACAAAAACCCTTGGGCGACCGCACATCTTTCTGAAAGGTTTTTCAAAGAAATTGACCTGCTTGTGTGCGACCGCACAGTTATCTGAAAAAAACAAAAATATTGTGTAAAGTTTGTATAAGTTGGAAGTAACCCTAGTTAAGGTATATAACCTTAGTATAAGATGTCCTAGCAAGGGTTGTGATACTTTAGGGGCATCAGACTTGGTCTTAAACATGTATACTCATTGAATTAAAATGAGAACTTAAGTATAAGAGTAGTAACTCTTCTTTATGTCTTGAAAGCGCTATGAATAAGCACTAATGTGTTATACTTGTTGTGAATCCAATGATTGTGCACCTTAGGGGCATTAGCATAAGGTCTTAGACTTGAATATCCTAAGAATAGGATTGGGATTTTGTAAGAGTAAATGTATAACTCTTATACATGCTTGAATGTCCAAAGATTGGAATTATAACTTGAAGTATAAGACATTTAAAATCTTGTACATGACTTGAACATCCATAGAAATGGATGAGGACTTGAATATAAGATAATAAAATCTTGTACTTGACTTGACACCAATACATATGTATGGCAGTGAACTTGAAAATGCTATGAACAAGCACTAACGTGTATGAGACATGTTCTTGTTGTGTATGTGCAATCATTGCATACAATTGCTTGATACAAGGTGACTTCTTGATTACTTGAAGCATGTTCCTTGTTAAGCTAGTCTACTACTTTTGGATTAGTTCTTCTCCCGTAGTTCAAGTAAATATCTACTTGTACCTTCTTGTGTGAGTCCAGCTGGTTCTCCTTGCTTGTTCGAAAATGTATAGGTTCACGCTTGTCGCGAGAGCTGGGGTTTAAGTGACAATCGGGTCCCTATGTATTTCCGCCTGACCCCTTACTACCGGCCATAGTAAGGGCATAGCTTCCTTAGTTGGAGAAATAAGCCTAACTTAAGTGAATGCTAAACTCCTATCTTGAACACCTCGTGAATAATCATGAGTACTGATATTGGGAATGACACTGGTTACCGGGTCTTCTGATACATACTAAATAATCAGTTCCTGTTATTGATCGTGATTGTCAAAGTAATACAAGCTACGACAACAATGGTATTCTTGGGAGGAATAAGGAAGGAAGCAATATCCTTATAACTTGCTTGATTAGCTTTATGTGCTACTTGATGAGTGGATTATCCTCTCATATACTTGTTACTTGATGATACTTGATATATGATTACTTGAGTATCTACTTGAGTTGCATGATAACATGTCATGTAGTTGCATCTAATAGCTTACTGAGATTTATCTCACCCTTTATTTGTTTCCCCCCCCCCCAGGAAAGGAAGGATAGTGCGCAGTGAGGCTCGACATAGTTGGGAGCTTACTTCGCAGGTCGTGATTGTTTTGGGGCTTGTGTCCTTTTACACTTGGTGAGGACGATGTATTATGTGTTTTGTAACTCCTTATTTTGGGGTAGACAGTCTTGTTCAGTTCTTGTTGTCGCTAGACATCTTGTATAGTACTCTTGATGCCAGCTTATGTGCTAGGCATGTTTCCGCTGTGTATGTATTAAGTTTGGTTTTAAATTTTCTTGTCTAGAACTCGTGTTGTGAGCTAGTATAGCTCCTTACTCTAGAGTATATATATCATGTCAGTTTGTTAAACAAATGTCATGTAGTTTCTTGTTAAGTTTCTTGTTCCTCGTTAGGCACTCCCATCCAGGTTCGAGGTTCTATTAGGGGATCCCAGGACCTGGGGGCGTGTCAACTTAAACCGCCCTACTCTTTATAATTCAGTTTGGACAAAACCGCAAAACTCCGCTGTGCATTTTATCTGAGCGGTTATAGTGCTTTAAACCGTAATAGACCAAACTGATAAGTACTTGGTTGATTTTCAAGGGTATTTCGAAAAAGATTTTAAACCGCTATTCACCCCCCCCCCCTCTAGCGGTTCTATACCCTTGTTGCCCTTTGGGACCAACAGATCTTATTTGTATGAGGAATAAATTGGTTATTGTTTGTATGAATAAAGTGTGTTAAAATTCGTATTCTGTATTTTTCGTATTTCTGTAATCTGATTATGTATGAATACGATAATAGATTGATCGAATTTCTGAAAAACTGGAAATCTGGAGAAACTGATCAAGGCCGCCGTACACCTGGACAGACGGCGTACGCCTAGGTCCTAGCCGTACGGCGCCTGAACGGTTTTCCAGAAAGTTGCTCCGTTTTCTGGTGTCCAAATCGTTCTGTAAATTGTTTACGGAATTCGAATTTAGAAACAGAAACTGGTTTCAGACGGCTGATTTTTGAAATCGTGTTTCCTGAAACAGTTTTCTGCGAAGAATTCAGAGTGACTGCAGAAATCAGAGTTCTAAAGAGTTTAAAACTGCTGTAATCTGTGAGATTAAGAGACAATGAAAGATCTTGAGACAAGTGGCCAATCTATACGGAATGTGGATGCCTTTTGGCTTAGTTTCGACCGTATAGAGAAGTTGCTTGGTTTCTTGATCCTAGTACGGGAATGTGGATGCCTTTTGGCTTAGTTTCAACCGTACGGTTTGTGCTCTCAATTTCAAGATGCTCTACGTGTCGCGCCCCGACCCGTGGTCCTACTTGGCCCCACATCCGGGACACGCACGGAAGACGTCATAAAACAACTTAAAGAAATTTTTTCGAAATATACTTTCATAAAAAGTCTTATAACCAAACACATTTACTAAACTTGACTTCAAGTCAAACAAACCAAACTTTCACAACAAGTACTTAGCCACTCGGCTACAACTACTAACTTTACTTACTCATTACAAACACTTAACATCTACCAAAAGAGATGATACAACTACTAAGTCACGGGTACACTACCCCAAAAGGTGTTACATTTACATAATGTATCCTTTACATACACAACACTTCCCAAAATGTCTTACCCAAAGATCTCCTTCTCGACGTCCTCCCTGTGTGTGAACTATCCCCTGGGCTCCTTCTTATCTAAAACGGTAAACAAATAAAGGGTGAGAATAAATCTCAGTAAGTTACTAAAATGCAACTACATTACATGCTAATATGATAAACATAAAGGAACAATGCCACAAATGATCATATAGCATATAGCATATAATATGAGAGGCTCCCTATCGCCAACCGTCCCATACCGGTTGGAAATAATGACCAACTCATCATACAACACATAAGGCGGAATTAAACACTCATACGTGGATACTGAGCCAAGGTTCTCGAACCAAAACAATAGCCATCTGAGAGGCATCAACTGAGCAGCATCGAAGAGCTGAAACGGGTTCCGGAACCAAACAACAACAACAACAACAACGGGGAAAATGACACAGAGTCATAACCCAAAGTGCCCAACCTTTGGCCTAAGGAAGGGGGTTAAAAATGGGAAACCAATGATAGGAGCCTTATAATGAACTTGGCTCGTGTGCCATTATAATCCCTATCATTGCCTAAACACACACAAAAGTACCAGCTGGACTTTACACAAAACGAAGCAAAGAATACTTGCTTAAACAACAAATGGGGTATGATTCCAAAGTAGGGAACCACACAAGCTCATCATAGAGAAGTAAACACGTTTTCATAATAGTGTGCACAATATTGACATTAAGTCATCACACAATCCATCCAAACAATCACATTAATTCAAACCCGATCACAAAGGACCAATTCTATCACTTTGATACTTCATAACAAACATCTAGGCATTCTAGGACATCGCCTAAGACCTAGCCCAATATTTAATGAAAAACAAACAAGTTGTTAAAACTCAGACTGCTCGGCCGCTCTACTCACTTGACTCGGCCGAGCGGATCGGTCGAGTCCTACACTTTGATCGGCCGCTCGCCAAGAACCCAACATTCGACAATTGAATGATCGACCGCTCCATAACCTTGACTCGGCCGAGCGGATAGGTCGAGTCCCCATTTTTGCTCGGTCGATCACCAAGAACCATCAATTCGACATTAAGGAGATCGGCCGCTCACATTTACTGACTCGACTGCTCCAAAGCAGAATGGCCAAATTCCCAGGAAAAATTAAATGAACTCAATTCACTTACCCAAGTCTTACCAATTCTTCATACACAATGACACCAACACTTATTTGTCATACTACAACACCAACTTCTATAGCATTCCCAACAATAACAAGCTATGTAACAAGTTCTTACTACTCCCTCTGTCCCAAATTTACAAGTATATTAAAAGTATACCAAACATCATTTTATAACATATAAAGCATATAAAACATGTTTATGACCATTTTAACATTTAAAGGGGGGATTAGTAACTTACCTATTTTTTGGAAACGAGTCAAGAAAATAATATTGTTCGGTAGAAAATATCTATTCAACACCCTGAACATTTATATATAATTAGATTTGAAAATGGAGTAGTAAATTAAAAGAAATAAAATGAACACGAATCAAACCCTTACCTAGTTCAACAATGGAGCTCTTCAAGGAAATCAAATTGGGAAAGTATAATGGTGAGGGTGAAATTCGCAGGGGAGAGGGGAGGGAAGTCATACAAGTTGTTTTCCCCAATTTCCCCTAAAGCCCTTCTAACCAAATTAAATAACTTAAACCCCCTTAACAACAATTTCCACAAAGACCCATAAAATTCCACTATCTCATCTTAACTCCAAAATAACATTACTACTAACTCTTTAACTAACTCAAATAATCAAATAAGATGTATAACTCATATAATATGATGCAACACATAAAATGCGCACATAATTTTAAATTAAAATTCTCAGGAATATAAAACAAATATAAAATAAATAAAGACGGATTTTGGGGTCGTTACACTGCGGATGGTTTGGACTATACTGATTTGATCTGTTTCAGATGGCTGGTTTTTGAAACCGTGTTTCCTGAAATAGATGTAAGTTCAGAAGTCCAAACATTGAGATTAGAATCTTAAAGGAGTTTAAGATTGACGTGATCTCAAAGTTTCAGACTTTAATCCTTAACTAGCGCAACTAATGTCACATAAAATTAATTCGGTTAATTGATTAACTTTATGTGTGTGAACCTTCTTAAAATTTTAAGTTATGTGCCAATCCATGATTAAACACTTGTGAGTACATGGGTGGTTTTATGCGAGCTCTGCCAAAGCGAGGCGCCTTAATTCTATTCATCTATGAGCAAGATGAGGAAAGAGTGATTCCTATACGTTTAAAATGGTTTGACTTAATTAGGCTATCAAAAGACAAAGTTTTGGGCCTAAGGCACAGATGAGATTAAAACGTGTTAGACATATGATGTCTAAATCTCATAAAGGATCTAAGAGTCATATATGATATGATTGACAAGGAGTTGTTTACCTAATTAATTTAATTTTGAGCAGTATCGCCAAAGCGGACTTGAAATTAAATTAAAGTTGGATCTTAGCCCATTTAATTATATGATACATTGGATGTATTTGAAGGTTATATAATTTAGTGGGAGTATTTGTGAAATACTAATGTTTATAATATCTTTAATTAAGTTGGTACTTATATGTGATTACATGTTTGCATAATTGTAGATAATGGCTCAAAATTCAAGTTCTTTATCATTGCGATCTATCCTTGAGAAGGAAAAGCTTCAAGAAAATGGAGCTAACTTCACGGATTGGATCTGTAGCCTTAGAATTGTTCTAAATCATGAAGATAAGCTCTATATTCTTGATGACCCCGTTCCTGAAGAGGAACCTGCTTCCAATTCACCCAAGGATGAGAGAAACGCCTACAAGAAGCACAAGAGTGATTCTCGTGAGGTGGGTTGTCTCATGCTTGCTGCCATTTGTTCTGAGCTTCAGAAGACTCTTGAACACTTGGAGGCATTTGACCTTGCTGTTCAGTTGAAAGATATGTTTCAAGAACAAGCAAGGCAGGAGAGGTTCGACACTATAGCTGCCTTTGTCTCATGTAAGATGAGCGAAGGGTAGGCTGTGGGCCCTCATGTTCTTAATATGAAGGCTCACTTTGAGCATCTAGAGAGGTTTGGCCATCCAATTGATGTTGAGTTGGCCACTGATTTTATTCTTAATTCATTGCCCAAAGCCATAATCAGTTCGTCATGAACTTTAATATGCATGGGATAGATAAGTCCCTGTCTGAGTTGCTTAAGACAACGGAAAAGAAAATCGGTAAAGAGGCCGCTCCTGTGCTCATAGTGTCTAAGGAAGGAAAGGGCCATAAAGGCAAAGGAAAGGGTAAGGCAAAGGTTGTCAAACCCAAGATTGGCAAGGCAATTGTTGCCAATGCTAATGTGGCTAAACCTACTTCCCAAAAGGATGCAATCTGTTTCCACTGCAATGAGATTGGTCATTGGAAAAGAAATTGCAAGGTTTACAAGGAAGAGTTAAAGAAGAAGAAGAGCAGTGGGACTGCGTCTACTTCAGGTATCTATGTTATAGATATTCTACTTTCTACTTCTAGTTCCTGGGTATTAGATACCGGATGTGGATCTCACATTTGTTTGAATGTGCAGGCACTAAGGAATAAGAGGCTACTCAAAGATGGCGAAGTGGACCTACGCGTGGGGAATGGAGCAAGAGTTGCTGCATTAGCCGTAGGAACATATGATGTCATTTTACCTAGCGGATTAATTCTTGTTTTGAACAATTGTTATTACGCTCCGGATTTGAGTAGAAATATTATTTCAGTTTCTTGTTTGGATAATGAAGGATATAGTTTTCTTATTAAAAATAAGAAGTTTTCTATTTATTTAAATGATATGCTTTATTGTACTGCATGTTCATTTAATGGCCTTTATGTTCTTGATGTTAAGAATGGAAATAATGAGAATATTTATAATGTAAATAATAAATCCAAACCTAATGATATAAATCATACTTATTTGTGGCATTGCCGTCTTAGTCATATTAATGAGAAGCGTATCTCAAAACTTCATGGGGACGGACTTTTAGATTCACGTGATTTTGAATCATATGAAACCTGTGAGTCTTGTTTACTTGGAAAGATGACAAAGACATCTTTTACTAAGAGTAGTGAAAGGGCTAGTGACTTATTGGGACTCATACATACTGATGTGTGTGGACCAATGAGCAGCAGTGCTAGGGGAGGATATCAATACTTCATAACTTTTACTGATGATTTTAGTAGATATGGCTATGTCTACTTAATGAAACATAAAAGTGAGTCTTTTGAGATATTTAGAATATTTCAAAATGAAGTACAAAATCAACTTGGCAAAACTATTAAAGCACTTCAATCCGATCGTGGTGGAGAATATGTAAGCCAAGAATTTGACAATCATCTTAAAGATTGTGGAATCGTTTTACAATTAACTCCACCTGGAACACCATAATGGAATGGTGTGTCTGAGCGGAGAAATAGGACTTTATTAGATATGGTCCGCTCTATGATGAGTCAAAATGATCTTCCTTTATCCTTTTGGGGACATGCACTAGAAACTGTTGCTCTTACACAAAACAAAGTTCCAACTAAATATGTTCCAAAGACTCCATATGAGATATGGACTGGAAGAATACCTAGTTTGTCTTTCATGAAAATTTGGGGTTGTGATGCTTATGTTAAGAGAATGATCTCTGACAAACTTGCACCAAAATCTGACAAATGTATTTTTGTGGGTTACCCTAAGGAAACTAATGGATATTACTTTTACAACCGCACTGACAACAAAGTGTTTGTTGCTTGAGATGGTACCTTTCTAGAGAAAGAGTTTATCTCCAAAGGAATTAGTGGGAGTAAAATTAATCTCGAAGAGGTTCGAGAACCCAAAAATAATATGGAACAAAATGTTGGATCTGAAAAAGTTTCACAAGGAGTTGTGGAACCTATTCAGAATACTCAAGTTCCTGGCAGAACTGGTAGGGCGCGATCCGAACCTGAGAGATATGGATTTCTCATGACGGATAGCAATGAAGTGGAAGTCATAGTTGATGACGAACCTACTTCCTACCAAGAAGCGATGTCCGCTCCTGATTCAGAAAAATGGCTTGGAGCCATGGAATCTGAAATTAAGTCCATGTATGATAATCAAGTTTGGAACATGATTGATGCGCCCGAAGGTGTAAAAACCATAGGATGCAAGTGGGTTTTCAAAAAGAAAATAGACATGGATGGAAAGGTGCATACTTATAAAGCTAGACTTGTAGCGAAAGGCTATAGGCAGATTCATGGAATCGACTATGATGAAACCTTCTCGCCCGTAGCAATGATCAAGTCTATAAAAAATTTACTTGCCATAGCCGCATATTTTGACTATGAGATATAGCAAATGGATGTCAAAACAGCGTTCCTTAACGGGAACTTACTTGTGGATGTTTATATGACACAACCTGAAGGTTTTGTAATTCCAGAAAATTCTAACAAAGTATGCAAGTTGCAAAGATCCATTTATGGATTAAAGCAAGCTTCTAGGAGTTGGAATCTTTGATTTGATGAATCAGTCAAAGAGTTTGGCTTCATCAAGAACGAAGATGAACCTTGTGTATACAAGAAGATTAGTGGGAGCGTAGTACTATTTCTTGTGCTATATGTTGATGACATATTGCTCATTAGAAACGACATTCCTGTACTGCAGTCTGTAAAGACTTGGTTAGGAAAGTGATTTTCAATGAAAGATATGGGAGAAGCCGCGTACATCCTTGGAATTAGGATCTATCGTGATAGATCCAAGAAATTGATTAGTTTAAGTCAAGATACATATATTGACAAAGTTCTTAAGAGATTCTGCGTGGAAAACTCTAAGAGAGAAAATTTGCCAGTAGGTCATGGCATATCTCTAAGCAAGAATCAGTGTCCTAAGACAACTGATGAGCGTGGGAGAATGATAGGGATTCCATATGCTTCTGCTATTGGATCTATCATGTATGCCAAGATATATACTAGACCCGATGTCTCGTATGCTTTGAGCACGATAAGCATATACCAATCAGATCCTGGTGAGAGTCACTGGATTTCAGTCAAGACGATTCTTAAGTACTTGCGAAGGACTAAAGATTCGTTCTTAGTGTATGGAGGTATGGAAGATGATCTTGTTGTAAGTGGTTATACAGATGCAAGCTTCCAAACCGACAATGATGGTTCTAGAACGCAATCTGGATTTGCATTTGTGCTTAATGGAGGTACTGTTAGCTGGAAGAGTTCTAAGCAAAATACCGTAGCAGATTCTACAATTGTAGCTGAGTATATTGCTGCATCCGATGCTGCTAAAGAGGTTGTTTGGATTAAGAAGTTCATTGGTGAACTAAAGGTGGTTCCTAGCATTGCTAATCCGATAGACCTTTATTGTGATAATAATGGTGCTATTGCTCAAGCAAAGGAACCTAGATCGCATCAGAAATCCAAACACATACTTAGACGTTTTCACATCATTCGAGAGATCGTTGATAGAGGAGACATAAATATATGCAGAGTACCAACTGATGATAATATTGCAGACCCATTGACTAAGGGTCTTCCGCAAGCAAAACATGATGGTCATGTTAGGTCTATGGGTATTCGATACATTAATTAGGCCTAGTGAAGTGGGAGATTGTTGGTGTTATGCCCTAGGCATGTTGTTTGTAAAACAAATGTTATTATTTATAAAGATATTGAATGTTTGATTATTATATCTTTTGCATGTTTATTATAATAATCTCCATCCCTGATAATTATAATTAATTATTAGTATAAATTTAATAGATAATCATATGATGATTATGGTGTATGGGATACAATTAGACTTATGGGTATTTGTTGGAGAACAAATACTGGACTGACCCCTATGAGATTTATGTCATGGTCACAATGTCATAACTAAGTCTCATATAGTTATATCACTGGAATCTCTAGACCTGAGGTTATTACAGTCTTCCACATGATGAACATTACGTTTGACATATTCAAACGTTATCCCTAACCGGATAGCTATAAAGAATATTATTGGCATAATTAGAATCGTGCAGGGAAGAGTAATAAGTCAAGATGAGATTTGTTCCTCGTCAAGAGAGATGTCAAGCTTTGGCCACTCGATGAATGGTATTGATGAAATGCATAGCCGTGCTCAAATATGATTTGAATTATCAATACATTCGGGATCGAGAAAGCATTGAACAAATGTAAGTTGACCATTGACCATGGCTTATGTTCAATAGACATCGTGTAACAAAGAGATTGTGTTATGTTCTATTATAGGAAACTTTGGATTCCAAAATTATACTAATTGGGTAGTTATAATAGCTTGCTAGAGTCTGCTTATGACTTACGAGGTTTGACTGGTTCGGACTAGTTGCCAACTTAGTATAATCCTATTAGGTCACACACGTAGAATGGATAATTAAAAGGATCGAAAAACAAGGAAACTGATCAGGACATCCGTACGGCTAAGAAGGCACTGTACGCCTATCTCAGAGCCGTACGGCGCCAATCCCGTAAATCAGTTTATTTAAAAGCAATTCTTGTTGGACAAAAAGACCTAAGTCCAAAAGGGTTTTGGACACCCCTTGAATATAAATACAGACTGATGGGAATTGTTCCCTAGTTGTTGATTTGATCAATTCCAAAGTCTTTCTTAGAGAGAGAAATCACACATTATATTCTTGGGTTATTGTGATTGATTAATCCCAATTATCAAGTCATAATAATAATTAGGAGCTTTGAAGAATCGTTCTTCACCATCGTTGATTAATCCGAAGACCTAGCAGTCAAGTTCAAGAAGGCGTTCATGAAATCTGTTCGTTGTGTGGATCACCGGTAGAGGGCGTTCATCTTAACGCTTAATCCAAGTTTTACATAACGATCTATAAGGGTTAGTTTCTTTCATCTTGTTATTATGAATTATTGTTCATAGCGGATCTAGGCTATTGGGTTTGATTCATGTCTATCTTTTGCTGCGCATGATTGCACGAAACCCAACACGTTGTGATGTACACATTGATGAATCTGTAAACAAAATGAAATTTTGAGGATATAGAAAATTGTATGTGTGTTTAATGTGTATATATATATACATGTGTGTGTGTTGTGTGTGCCACTTGTGTGTATAGGTTAACTATCTAAATTTCCCAAAATTAATTACGAATATTATTCTTAAACTCTGCAAGAGACTTTAGTTATATGGAAGAAACCTGACTTCAAACCTGATTGGCCGAAAAAAGTTTCTCGTCCATCTTTCGACATGTGTTGGTCCCAGAGGGCAACAAGGGTATAGAACCGCTAGAGGGGGGGTGAATAGCGGTCCAAACTTTTTCGAAAAATACCCTTGAAAATCAACTGAGTACTTATCAGTTTGGTCAACTGCGGTTTAAAGCACTTAAACCGAACTGATAAAATGCACAACGGAGTTTTGACAGTTTTGGCCAAACTGATAGTTAAAGATTTGGGTGGTTTGACTCGGGTTGAAAACACTATGATGCAACTGATAGATCAACTTCAAGATCAAAGAAAAACACAATTCACTTTTCAAGTCATTTCGTATATCGATTCAAGTTAGAGACCACAAACAGAAAAGCAAATAACAAGACAGAAAAGTAAAGATCAAACACACAATTTGAAGAGGTTCGTTCTTGAATGAACTACGTCCTCTACCTAGATGGTTAATCTAGGATTTTCTAATAGCTACTAGACTTGTATTAATTAGAGGAAGTTTTACAAGATGATTCTAAACTCTAATCACACAATCTAACCTATAAAGCTATGAAAAATCAACCTGTGTATTCGAAGTATATAATCTATGTGATTATATAAATCGGGTGTGTGTGTGGAAAGAAATCAAATGCTCTAAGTATCTAAATGATGATTTGAGCAAATGAAGAACTTTCGGTGTAAAGGCTGAGTATGGAATGGTTGATGGCTTGAAGCTTGATGAAGGAATTCTGGGTTTGCTAAGGAGATGGTTTGAAGGTTTGAATATCTGGGTAACAATCTTCAAAGCAAACTTGAATACTTGGGAATAAATCTTTTGAAGCTCAGTAACCTTCATTGTTGAGAAATGAAGGGCTATTTATAGGCAGTGCACTCTTGTGACCGTTGGGTAAAGATTTGAATCAAATCTGAAGGGTACAGTGCTGTTGAATTCCCATTGGTTGAGCTGTCATTGTCGTCCTTTGTTTTGTCTTGTAGTCCTAGGTAGTTGTAGCACCACTACCTGACATCCGTCCTTTGTTGCAGAAAGGACTAGCAGTAAACAATTCAAATTGCTTGGACAAGACCGATATTCCTTGCAGTAACTCCAAGTTAACTTAGAGTTATTTTGACATGACATAAAATATTCCTTTACGGTTGAAAAGAGAATATTTGTCTAAAGAATAAATGACTTCTCTTGAATTCTTCATTAACTGATCGGCGGTTCCACCAGGCATAGGAGCGGTTCCGAGGATGAACTTGATGTGTTGTTTCATAAGAAACTAAAGCACGCGGTTACATGATTGCGGTTCCATCAAGTGTCATCAGCGGTTCCAAGAGAGACTTAAGGAGCAGTTTCATCAAAACCACAGAATGCGGTTTGATGAAAAATAAGCAACTCTATGCTGGCGGTTCTTAGATAGTACAAACGCGGTTTGAAGATCTAAACCGCTAAGGGTAAACCGAACTACTCAGCCTAGACAAACAAAAATCTAGAAATGAACTTATCTAAAAATTGAAGTATAACTTCATTACATGCGGTCCTAAAGTCCATAAAAAGACACGTGGCTTGGATCAATCAAATTAAGTGGGTGTACTAACTATGAATCCTAACAATATCCCCCTATTTGATTGATGCCATTACCACACTATGATAATAGCAAAAAATTGTACTTGGTAAAAACATGTCTGAAATAAATTTCATGAAATTGCATGTCCCAAGTCAATGCACACACTATGCTAGATCATAGATTTCTTGTCGCGCCCCAGACCCGTGGTCCTACTTGGCCCCATGCTCGGGACACGAGTGGAAGACGTTATAAAACACTTTTGAAAATTTTTCGAAATGTACTTTCATAAAGTTTAACAAAATCACACTTGAAGTTCAAAGACTTCATTTAACTTTAAACAAACTTTACAACCAACTTTCACAACGAAAGTACTTAGCCCGAAGGCTTACAAACTTTTATTCAAATGTACATACACCAACATTATCCAAAATAGGTGTTACCATAGGAAGTACGGGTACTCTACCCAAAAGGTTTTACATTTACATAATGTAACCTTAACAAAACAAGTCCCAACTCTTACCACTCCAACGTCCTCCCGTGCCAAAATGTCCTATCCCCTGGACTCGCCTTCATCTAAAACAGTAAACAAATAAGGGGTGAGAATGAATCTCAGTAAGCTACTAAAATGCAACTACGTTTCATGCTAAAATGATAATCATAAAGAATAGTATCATAGCAATCACATAGCACATAATATGAGAGGCAAAATCAACTCATATACCACAATTACCACTGTTGGGTATGCCCACTTATATCTCAGTTTCAATGTATTAGGATTGATTAGATTTGATTGATCCATCACCTAAGTTTTATTTTATGGACTTTAGACCCACATGTAAGAAGTATTTATACTTCATTTTTTAGGTTGTTCATTGTAATAGAATAGGCTTAGGAATAGGGCAAGAAGATCAAGATTCAAGATAATCACACTTTGAGTTTGAGCCACGCGCCATGCGCCTCACCCATGCGCCATGCGCCTCCTTAAGCGCGCGCATGAGTATTCGCATAGCATAGCTCATATGCCTCAGATGACTCAGAACGCGCATACGCTACGCGCCTCTCTAGCTCAACGCGCATAATAAATGTTTTTAACACTCAGTGATTTATTGAAGATTCAAAGACTTGAAGAGATTCAAACTACGCCAATGATCCAACGGTGGTTAAATAACACGTATGCACCCGCATCTAAGGACACCTGTCCATAACGGTCATATTTGTGTTATGTGTCTAACGGCTATAAAAGGACACGTGCTCCACTAAATAAGCGACAGCACATCCGTCCTTTCTCTGACTCACCAAGGATTTCCAACGGCTAGTTTTTGGGGCTCTACTATAAATACCCCATAACTTCAACCATTTGAAGTTGCTAAGCATTTCAAGAATTTCTCTCTCAAGCATTCATTGAATATTTGAAGATTGCCTTTGTTATTTCCAGAATTCTCAAGAACATCTTCATAACTTCATCCTTAGCCCAGATCCTCAAGCAAAAACACTTTAGTTTTCTTGTGCTCTCAATCTCAAAGATCTAAAGAGCCTTGAATCTAAAATCACACACGCACCTCTTTAAGTTTGATCACTTAGATCTTTCTTTTAGAGATACACCGGTTATTGTCTAGGATTTGTTCATTCATAGAAACAGATCTTGAGTTAGTATATAAGCTCAAAACGATTGTAATTTGTAACACTCTCTCATTATATAAGATCTCCATTAGAAATCCAAGACTAACCATCTTGGTAGAGGACGTAGATCATTTTCCCGATCGAACCTCTCCAAATAGCGCGTACTTACTATCTTGCTATTTCCTTCAAGTTATATCATATCTAACTATTTGTTTGTTTATTCATTGTAGATTGTTTGATTGAACTGTGTTGTGTTTGTTATATCATTTGCCTTAGTTTCTTATTTCACCCACTTTGAGCCAAAATACTTAGAGTGTGTGTGCGCCCCCTTTATCATACTTTGCGCCTATTTACATTACTAAATTCCGCTGTGCATTTCACTCACTCACATAGGCGCATATCATAACGCTTATTTGATAAAGTGCGCATTTGCAATTGAGTTTATCAAGGGTACGAAAAGAATTTTAAAACAGCTATTCACCCCCCCCCCTCTAGCTATTTTTCATACCCTTGTTGCCCTTTGGGACCAACAACCACAAATGCCACACTCAGGTGGATACCAAGCCAATGTTTACCCAATAAACATAAATGTCTGAGAATACCATCTGAGAAAACCATCTGAGTAGCATAAATAGCTGAAGCCGGGATCCCGAAAACCAAACCATAACCATAAGAACCAAAGTAACAACGGGGGGAATATGACACAAAGTCATAACCCAAGGCTCACACGAGGGAGCTAATTCATCCCATCCAAGGCCAATCTGGACTGGGGAAACAGAAAAGGCAACAGTGGAAAACCTTATAGCGAACTTGGCTTGTGTAAGGTGCCTCAGATATAGGAGCTGTACCTGAAAGTAAATCAATACAGAACTCGATTTCCCGGTCAGGAGGCATAGCATACTCAGAAGAAAATACATCTGAAAATTCTTTAACAATAGGCACATCCTCTATATCAGGAACCCTTTTAGTAGTATCTAAAACACTGGCCAAATACCCCGCACAACCACAGTTCAACAACTTTCTAGCCTTCACATAAGAAATAATAAGAATCTCTCTACCCCAGGGAACAGTTTCAAAAGTAAATTTAGGAACATTAGGGATAGAAAATGTGACCACCTTTTTAGTACAATCAACAGACGCATGCTATTTACCCAACCAATCCATACCCAAGATAATATCAAAATCTTGTAATGGTAAGATAACTAAATCAGCAGGTAAAACATGCTCACGTATATGCACATCACAAGAATGCAACACCTCATTGGTCACCAAACACTCCCCTATAGGAGTAGACACCTCTAACACATAAGGTAGAGATTCAGAAGACAAATGCAATCGAGAAGCAAAATGCACAGACACATAAGAACAGGGTCTATAAGTGTACGTGCTCTCAAACTAGACACAGAAATAATACCTCCTATCACATTAGAGGAATCTGAAGCCTGTTGTTGAGAAATAGCAAAGACACGACCCCGCCCCGGAAATCTTACAAATCCATAAATATAAAATTTTTATAATATACATCTCCAAAATGTAATATACCAAACCGGGCGCGTGAATTCACTATAAACCAATACCATCAAACAACACCTCAACGAGATTATAACTCGGAGACTAGAAACAAATGCGGAAGCGAGAACAACTATTAACAAAAATACCCAAAGTACAACCGTATATACAACACACTGAACGACTACGAACCCACAATAAAATACATAAAGGCTCCGAAGAGCAACTATCCCAAATACGATCAACCTGCTCAGAAGATTCCCGCTACAACGGACCTCACAACGCTACCACTTGCTTTCCTGGGGGGGTTAAGGAAAAACAATTTGAAACAAGAAACGGGGTGAGATAAAATCTCAGTAAGTTACTAAATGCATCTACATGGCATAATATCATGCAAATCAACGATAACTGAACAAGTAAATCACGTAACAACAAATGAGAAAGCTCCCTATCGCCAACTGTCCCATACCAGTTGGAAATAACGACTAACTCATCATGCAGCACATAAGACTGAAATAAACACGTAACAAAGGATACTTAGCCAAGGTTTCACCAAACTGATAGAGCAATCGCTGCGCAGCTTCAACCGATCAACTAATCAACAATAGCAGTATAACAACTGAAGAGAACCCCGGTCAGAACCAACCAATCAATCAATCAACCCATCAAGCCATCTTCATAGTAGCATAAAAGCTGAAGAGAAAACCCCCGGTACCGGAACAATAACCATAAGAGTGTCACAAAGGACAAGAGCCATGCCACAAAGTCATGCTCAGTAGCTAGATACATTCACAAAGGAAGCTAACTTGACTTTTCCAAGGCCAATCTGGAAAAGGGGTATAGAAGGGGGCAAAACAATGGTCAACATTATAATGGACTTGGCTTTGCCATTATAATCTTTCCCATCGCCCGATGCAACAAATATGCCAGCTGGGCTTCCAAATAAATGCTAAGTAATAAATACTAGCTTAATTAAACAACTTAGGGTTCCAAAGTAGGGAACCATACCAAATAATCACCATAAAGATGCAACGGTTACTCATGATGAGTTTAACAACAACGATAACAAGAGTTTCTCATAAAGAGCACAACAACGATAAACGGAATTGCTCATAAGGAGCTCAACAACAATGATTATTAGAATATGATAATTCCATAAAGAGGAACCATACCAGATACATTCCAAAGATGATACCCACAAGTTACTCATAAGGAACACAACCCAAACGGTCGCTCACAAATAGTACAACGACTATAACCCAAAATTATCCTAAACGTTTACTCATAAAGATATACTAGGACTATGAACTCAACCATCTCATCATACCTGGAATTCCAAAGTAGGAAATTAGAATGAATACACCTTAAGTTTAATCAAACCGTAAGTACCCAATTGCCAATTCACGCTTTACCTCCGTTCATAACGAACCAATTCTAAACACCCCAAACGAATCCAAAAGGTTACACTTATTAGAAGATGATCACGACCAGACTAAACCCTACACTTTGGTGTTCAATAACAACCCTCTAGGTACTATAGGACATCGCCTAAAACCTAGACCAAGTCTTACTCGAAAATCAATTCGATTGGAACAATCACGAACACATCATAAGATGCCCAAACATTCCCAAACAATACTTGATCAAATTACATAACACCATTGTTCACAAAGGAACCAATTTTAATTACTAAAGTGTTCCACTGTGCCCAACTAAGTCAACTAGAATAGTACTACGGAACCTAGACCAAGACTACACCTTGATCTTAAACCTCAACAATAAGACAACCATTCTGATCTGGAACCATGCGGCCAATAGAACCATTGCGTAGTACTCGAAAAGATCTTTCCAACGATAGTTTACACGTCTAAATCGGACGGAAGATTAAACGTAAACGGACAATTTTTATAAAGTGCTCGGCCGGACATTAAGAAAAATCCCTGTTTTAGCTCCGAATTTCACTCATTTCATTCCAAAACTTAGGAGTACCTATATATACTTCTATCCTAACATTTAAAGACAAGAAAACTCAATTCATGTGCCTCTAAAACCCAAATAACCCCAAAATTATGAAAGAACATAAAACTAAATTTCACATCACAAACTTAATCACAAGGGACCCAATTCTATCACTAGAGTGCACTACAATGTTCACTAAGGTTGACTAGAAGGACACCCAAGACTTAGACCAAAACGCATTCTTCAATCACACAAAATAACAAATGAAAGCCTTCAGAGGTTCTGTGCGGCCGCCCACTCTAGTCTGTGCGGTCGCACAAAAAGCCATCAAACAAGAACAAAACCTTTCAGATAGATGTGCGGTCGCCCACCATATTTTGGGCGGTCGCCCAACCCTCTGGTCTGCCGGAAATCGGGAGGGATGAACTGGGTTCTTCCATTTTCAACCCAAACCAATACTAAACCAAAATCCAACACTCCTAACTAGCATACTAAGGTACTAGAGCAACTTATGGGTCTAAAAGAACTCATATAACAACCAAAATCAAGATTAAATCCCAACATTCAACAAAATCACTATTTTTAATCAAAACCCAAAATAAATTCCAAATAAATTCTAAACTCAACCAAACTTCAAATATAACAACTCAAGCATTATATAAGCATGATATGAACATTTTAGCATAAAAATGGGGGAAAAGCAACTTACTCGGATTTTCTCAAAGTTGCCGGAACTCGAATATTTTTGGCTTCCTACGATCCTATCGACGATCCAAACAAGATTCATGTTTTAAGAAATGAGAAATAATGAGAGGAAGATGATGGAAATGTAGAGAGAAGGTAGAGAGAAACTTACCCATTTCTATGGAAGGAGAGAGAGAGAAAAGGGGTGTGCTGGAGAGAGGGAGAAGTGAGGGAGAAATGAGGGAGGAGAGAGGTGATGGAGGGAGTAAGTAGGATAAATTAGAACTTAGGTCCCTTCTACTACCCAACTAGGAACAATTAAATCCATTTCCCCACTATCAACTAAGACCCAATAAATTCCACACTAGCACAAATGATCAATTAAAATGCAGGAAATAAAATATTATGAAACATAAAATGCACACATAAATTATTAATTAAATAATAATTTAAATAAATAAATAAGCAAATAAATAAATAATTATTATTTATTACTAATAAAATAGAGCCTAGTTTTCGGGTCGTGACACCCTGCACCTTAGGCTTTCCTGAAGAATCCTTCTTCCGGCCCTGAGAAGACCCAACTGCACTTCCTGATGCCTGTACCCTAAATCTAGGGCAATCCCTCTGAAAATGACCCAACTGACCACAATTCAAACATTTGCCCTGCTTCTTCCAACATCCTTCTTCTGAATGCCCTTCTTTCTGACAATAATTACAAACTCCCCTATTCTGACTCCCTGAAGTGTTACTTTGATTTCTATTACATGGCTGTCTTTGAGAAGACCCTTTGAATTGTGAAGATCCACCTTGATTTCCTCTATTATCACCACGTTGTTGTTGTTGCCTACCTTGCCTCCCTGCACCTAACAACTCCATTTTCTTCTTGTGTTCCTCAATATCATGCTCCACCTGGTAAGCTCGATCAACTGCATCTTGAAAATATTGCAACTTGTGGGATACTAGTTGGGTTCTAATCACAGTCTTCAAACCTTTCACAAACCTCGTAGCCTTTCTCTCCTCAGTTGCCACTAAGTGAGTACAATACCTGGACAACTCTGAAAATTTAGCTGAATATTGAGCCACTGACATAGAACCTTGCTCCAAGTTAAGAAACTCCATTTCCTTCCTATCTTGATCTACCTGGGGAATGAAGTGTTCTTTAAACTTTCCCAGAAAATTCTCCCAAGTATAGGGTACATGAGTCTCATCCCATTTAGTTTTCAAAGCTTTCCACCAATGCTCGGCAGCTCCATTCAGCTTATAAGTAGCAAACCTGACTTGATCTTCCTCAGAACATCTCAAAGCATCAAAGATATTTTCCATCGATTCAATCCACTTTTCTGTCTTAGATATATCAGGCTCTCCATCATAGCCCATGGGTTCCATCTTCAAGAATTGTGCCAACCCATCTCTTAATTGTGCCAACCCATCTCTTGGTGGTGCCTGTTCCCTCTCTTGCCTCTGATCATTAATTGTTTTCATTGCAGCCTCAAACATGCCTTGGAACATTATTCGAGCTTCCTCTCTGACCCTGAAGGCCCCGACTGATCACCTTCTGTTCCAACCATTTTGAATGAATATCTGCATAGAACACTCAACGTTACTCACTCTATACTCTACTACCCTCCTAGGTCATTTAGTCATTCTAGACCATCTACAACCTAGCTCTGATACCAATTGTCGCGCCCTAGACCCGTGGTCCTACTTGGCCCCACGCTCGGGACACGAGTGGAAGACGTTATAAAACACTTTTGAAAATTTTTTGAAATGTACTTTCATAAAGTTTAACAAAATCACACTTGAAGTTCAAATACTTCATTTAACTTTAAACAAACTTTACAACAACTTTCACAACGAAAGTACTTAGCCCGAAGGCTTACAAACTTTTATACAAATGTACATACACCAACATTATCCAAAATAGGTGTTACCATAGGAAGTACGGGTACTCTACCCAAAAGGTTTTACATTTACATAATGTAACCTTAACAAAACAAGTCACAACTCTTACCACTCCAACGTCCTCCCGTGCCAAAGTGTCTTATCCCCTGGACAAGCCTTTATCTAAAATAGTAAACAAATAAGGGGTGAGAATGAATCTCAGTAAGCTACTAAAATGCAACTACGTTTCATGTTAAAATGATAATCATAAAGAATAGTATCATAGCAATCACATAGCACATAATATGAGAGGTAAAATCAACTCATATACCACAATTACCACAAATTCCACACTCAGGTGGATACCAAGCCAAGGTTTACCCAATAAACATAAATGTCTGAGAATACCATCTGAGAAAACCAACTGAGAAAACCATCTGAGCAGCATAAATAGCTAAAGCCGGGATCTCGAAAACCAAACCATAACCATAAGAACCAAAGTAACAATGGGGGGAATATGACACAAAATCATAACCCAAGGCTCACACGAGGGAGATAATTCATCCCATCCAAGGCCAATCTGGACTGGGGAAACAAAAAAGGTAACAGTGGAAAACCTTATAGTGAACTTGGCTTGTGTGCCACTATAATTCTCCCACCGCCTGACACAAGGTACCAATGGAAAAACTTATAGTGAACTTAACTTGTACCACTATAATTCTCCCACTGCTTGACACCACAACAAGTACCAGCTGGACTTTAAACACAAGCATAGTAATGAATACTTACTTAAACAACAACCGGGGGCAATGATTCCAAAGTAAGGAACCAAGCCAAACACCTCACAAAGATGAACCAATCCAAACCACATCAAAAGATGTTCAACAATATCCAATTAACATTCAGTCAAATTCCACAACACTTATGTTCACAAAGGAACCAATTTCAAACACTAGGGTGTTCCACAACAGCCCTCTAGGTACTTTAGGATATCACCTAAGACCTAGACCAAGATTGAACTCTAAATCACTTGGATTGAAACAACTCAACATTTCAGCACTTATGGGCGGTCGCCCATACCAGACTGGGCGGTCGCCCAAAATACCCTGTTCCAGACCAAACCTTTCAGATAGCATGGGCGGTCGCCCAACCCATTCTCGGCGGTCGCCCAAAAACTTGACAAGCCCAAACTTTGCTAATTTTACTCCCTTCGTTTCACCGTCCCAAAAGTACTACACATTAACACTTATAACTTTACTAAGTCTAAAAAATCAGTCTCAAAACAACTTTAACACCACTTTGAACCCAACCAAACCAACATACCAAATACTCCCTTTGTCCCAAAATTACAAGTATCACAAATATTATCCAAATCACGAAAATAACAAGTACAAGTATCAACTATAACATACATGACCATTTTAACATTTAAAGGGGAATTAATAACTTACCTATTTCCGGAAAAAGTATCGAGGAAATATGTTTTGTTCGGGTAGAAATGACCTACTCAACGCCCTGATCATTTTTATATAATTAGATTTTAAAACGGATAAGTAAATAAAAAGAAATAAATCGAAATAGGTTGAACTTACCTTTTCTTTTAACCCTAGGAATGAAACGAGGAAATGTTCTGTTTGTAAACACAGAGAAAGAGGGAGAAGAAGCATAGGGTTATAAGAAAGATCTTTACCCAATTTTCTTACTTTGGTCACCCAACTTTCATTTTTAACACTTAAGCCCCTAAAGTTATAAGTTCACAAAGGACCCTAAAGTTTCAACTTAATCATTTAACTCCTTTAACCATTATTACTACTAACTAAGTAAATAGCACATTTAATCAAGTAAGATGTGCAAATCATAAAATATGATGCAACACATAAAATGCACATATAATGTCAAATTAAAATCCCCAAAAATATAAAATAAATAGTGACGGATTTTGGGGTCGTTACATTTCTAATCTATTAAATCAAAGGAAATGAAGAATAGATAGAAAAGAAATACATTCAGATGCATATAGAATAATATGATTTTGAAAATCAGATATGCATGTTTAAACTGAATGTTTAAAACAAAATGCACTTAAAAAATATTTTCATGATGAATATAGTGCATGAGGTTTTAAAAATGCAAGCATTGTTTCACAAACAAGCAGTTTGAATAAACAAAGTTTTTGGAAACTGAAATGCAATGCATTCATTCTCATTATAATTCAATAATAAAAGTTTAAAACTTACAGAGTAGGAATTATAAGAGAGAACAAAAGGACAAAGATAAAAATCTAGTCTACTTCATCAGCGGCGGCATGAGCTCTTTCTTCAGTGGTACCATATGCAACATTGTCCTGCGCGGCTTGGTCATCAACAGCAGCTTGATCATTTACTGCGGCTTGAGGGTCTTCGACAGTAGGGGAGGTTGGAGCAGCATTCCTTGAAACGGAGGCAGGAGCGGTTTCAAAGATGAAATCTGCTGAACGAAGCCGAACCTCAGTAGGTTCATTGATTCTATTTTCAATAGCAGCAGTTTGTCTGACCAAATTTCCGGTTCTATGCAGGATAAGCTCAGAAGAATCAAAGGCATGCCTTGCCAAGATATCAAGTTTTTCTTCAATGGAGTCCATTCTGGTATCAATGGCTTGTTGCTTTAAAGAGTAGATTTCATGGTTGGTTCTGACCAGATCTTGCAGAGCCAGTTGATTGTCCAAGATCATATTAAGCTTTTCATTTAACTGCTGCTGGTTTGTTCTATCATCAATTCTATCTGATACTCTCTCCCCTTTAATGGCATCAAGATCTGACTGACTAGATAGGAGGTGAGAGTTGAACCAAGCAGTTGAGGTTTGTTGATGAAACTGAATATGTCTAACCGCATCTATCAAATCAGCGGTTGAGGCATGAAGAGGCAGAATTGGATAAGATTGAAATGAAGGAGGGGGCTCATCAGAAGGAGTATAATCAGGCACAGGCTCATCATCATCATCATCATCATCAGAGATGGAGATGGCATCATCAGATTGATGGGAAGGGGAGGAATGCAGTTTTGCCTTGCCTTTCAAAAGAATATGTGCCTCATCTAATGATTGACCCATAGACACCCTAAGTGCGGTTTCAAATTCTATGGGGTCAAAGGGAAGGGAAAAAGAATAGGGGACAAGTTCAGTTTGAGGAAGAGGAGGAGGAACAGGATATCTCATGAAATTATCATAAAGAAAAATGGAAGGAGAGGGGACAATGAATAGAGATTGGGAATGCAAAGACAGTTGAAAGATAGAAAGAATTCAGAGGCAAGAGTGGGATCATTTATAACCTGATATGCAAGTTCTGCAATGATCTGGTTTGCAGCGGCTTGAATGATATGTCAACAACTGCTTCCATATCATCTTTGGGGAAAATTGCATAAGGATTGGGGTGGCCAACCTTCAAGAATCTATCCTCGGCTTTAGAGGCAGCACGAGCATGAGCCCCAGCCCTTCTTTCCCTTGAAGTGTCAGTCTTGAACCGCTTTATATAAGAGGCCATTTCTGCAGCACTCTTCCTTTTCTTTGTCTTCTGTTTAATGAAGGAAACTAATGATTGAGGAGATAACTGAACCGACGGTTGAAATGGAGGTTGAACCGGATGAAGAGCCAAAAGTTGAGCCGATGTAGATGGTTGAACCATCGATATCAAAATCGAAGGAGCATAGGGCTAATCTAGAGATGAAGGACTGGAACCTGGTTGAACCGGAGGTGACTGGACTGGAGACGGAGTGTGCTTAGGAGAGTCGAAGTCCAGTTTGCGCTTGATTTTCAGAGGAGAGTCCTCAGCAGACATAGGGTCAATTCCTACTTTCCTCATTTCAGCCCTTTCTCTTAACTCCTTTGCAAAACTGCCTTCAAGAGGGGAGTGATCCTTCTTGTCATAGGCTTTTGTGAAATCTACTACGCCAGGTGGTCTTGACTACCAATGCTCAACAAAATCATATTTCTTAATCAATTTCCTCCTTTTTTTTGGCCGTTGAACCTCAAGAACTTCAACATCTTGCTCAGGTTTATCTTGAATGGACTCAGACAAGTTAGTCTGCTTAGGCACAGCCGCAGCCTCAAACACATCGGTTTTCTCAGGCTGAACCGCAGCCTCAGACACTTGGGTCTGCTCAGGCTCGGTTTGAGAAGAGGGTTTAAGATTAGGAAAGGTTTTGTAGATTTCAGCCAACTGTTCGTCAGTGAACTGAACAGAGGGAAGTTTTGAGGTTGAAGGTTTAGGAGGAAAGGAGGTAGGAATGAAGAGATGTGGGGAAGGAATAAGTTCAGGAATAAATGGTTTAGAAGGAGATAAGGGTTTGGTTTGAATGGATTTGGCTTTAGTGGCTTTGAGATTGGAGGCATCCATTGCAAACTTAAGAGATTTCTCCACATTCTGATGTAATGGAGAGAGGGGATTAATTTGAGGTTTTGGAATTGAAGGTTTGGAAGAAGGAGGTTTTGGAAGAGTAGATGAGAGTCTGATAGGTGGAAATGAGGTTGAAGTAGAAGTACAAGGGGGTTTTGATGGCGGTTTGACTGAAGGTTTGGTAGGCGGTTTGGCTAGGTCAGCCTTTGTGATAACAGAGGGAATTTGTGTAGTTCCCTTTCTCTTCCTTAGACCAGCGGTTTCCTTGGGATGAGCCGCAGGTCTAGACCGAACTGAAGGCTCCCCCTCAACCATAGGCTTCCCCTCAGCCTGTACCACGGTTTGAGCTAGATGGCTTAACCCCATACGGTTCAAAGTAGCATTCTCACCTTCATTTCTCAACATTGTAGCATGAGCCTGATCAGCTATGGCTCCAGCATACTGTTTTCCAGACTTGTTGAGCCAAGCCTCAGGGAAAGGGCCTCGTTCGGCTTCAGGCAGGGGATCTTCATTCCAAACTGCATGTGCATACCGCCATCCAAAGGCGGTTCTAAATGCATCAAATTTAGATAAGCCAAAGATGGACTTCTCAATTGGGTCCAACCAGTAGTCCTTGTGAGCTGCAGAGAACTTGAAAATTTCAGAGTGTTGGTGCAGGAACTTTGTTAATAGCCTGCAATGTGTCCTAATCTTGGACTTTCCAGCGGTTCTAGCAGCAGAGAGGCGGTTTAAGGCGTTGATTATCTCTTTAATCACAACCTTAGGCCAATGCAGTTTCTTCCCTTTAAGAATAGCCACATAGTAGGCATACTGTTCACTGGTGAAATTATTGTGGTTCCCATTCTTGCACATAACCCCAGTGTCCACTAGATCACACAGCAGGGACATAACCTCTCCAAAATCCTTCTTGGAGGAATTCTTGGTGGAGAATGAATTAACTCCAATCAACTTCTTGGTCGTACTGCTTAGAAGCTCCGGTTTGATCACAGAGACACCGGAGTTTTCAAGGCCAGCCAAAACTGCTATCTTAGAAGCGGTTAAGATTACTTCCTTTCCACAAACTGTGGATTTTATAGCATCCTCAAACTTCACTTCTCTAGTTTCCAGATCTCTGATTGGTTCACCTCTAACATCTAACAAAGCAGCAGTTGTAGGAATCCCATTCTCGAAAAACTCAGCACAAGTGATGGTCACGAATTGGGGTTCGTCCATGAGGAATAAAGGTAGAAGTTTTGAGTCTTCAAGCAGTTTGAGTAGCTTCCTCCCAACTGCATCTTGCTTAAATTCTTCCTCCACTATTCTTGAACCAGGGACAAAGTTTGAAGGATCCTAAAGAAAATAATCAAAGTTAGAAATAATTTTGATAAATCAAGGTTTGAGGCATCAGTTAAACCGATCGGTTTAAGTGAAGCACACAAAACCTTAACAAAGGAATCCTAACAATGAAATCATGAAGTTTAAGAAAAGTAAGGGTAAAAGAGTAAAAACAAAAATGAATGAACAGTAAACAAAATAAAACGGATCAAAGAGGGAAAATTTTGAAAAGAAAAAAGTTTGAATGAACGAAGAACACCAAGTAACCCAAAAATCGATTTTGCTCAAAATTGAACACAAATCACAGAAATAGAGTAATCAAACAGTATATCTAAGGAAATGCGAGTAAAATCCAACCAAAAATTTGAAGAAAAAGCATAAAATGACTAAGGAAGATGAACAAGCTTTTTCAAGCAACAATGGCGGACAGGCATGATAAATACTGAGTTAGGGTTCAGAAATTCATACGATATCAGGCTTCGATGCTTTAGATGATGTAGAAGTAGAAGCAAGATCAATGGTTTCTTTGGTGCCATTTTGAAAATAGTTTAAGTAAGAAATTTTTAGAGAAAGAGTACAGAGAGTGCACGGAGAGTGCAGAGGAGAGAGAAATAAATTTTGCCAAATAGAGAAAGAAGGTAAAAAGTTAAAATGAAAAATGATTTGTCTTTTATACTTAATTAACCACCTCGGGTAGTGGAGCGGGCATGACGGCTGATGGAAACTTAACCGTCAGAGTACCTATCGATTCGCATTTAATGCGGCAGAGATAATTGCACAAAATCCCTTAAGGAATGAAGTGACATAAAGTAGGGACTAAATTGCAATAATTCATACCTGAGTGGTTTGAGTAAACCGACTTACCTTTTCCTCATTAACGGTTTTGAAGAAACCGATATCTCTCAGATCTGTCTTCGGTTTAAGTAGATCAAACCGAGTCTTTGCTTTCACACTCCGGTTTAGATCAAACTGAAGATATTCTTCCTGACTCTTTTGACTGGAGCCTTTATTGATGCGGTTTCAATGTTGATAGAACCACAAGCTATTTTTGCATTTTCTTAATAGAGCCAAAATACTTAACAAAAAATTATTAGAACAAGAAATCAAGACATGAAATAATTTAAGTTAGTTCCAGCATACCCATTTATCCTCGTAAATGAAAAACCTTGAATTTTTGAGCGGTTTGGTGAGGATGTCAGCAATTTGATCATCAGTTCCCACCTTTGCTAAAAATATGTTCTTCTTTTCAATATGATCTTTGAGGAAGTGATATATTATGTCAATGTGATTTTTCTTTGAATGTTGAACTGGATTGTTGGAAATAGAAATTGCTGCAGTACTATCACAGTAGATAGGGCAATTCTTTTCAAATACTTCATAGTCTTCCAACTACTGTTTCATCCAAAGAATTTGAGAGCAACAGCTTCCAGCCGCAATATATTCAGCTTCAGCGGTTGAGACTAAAACAGATGCTTGTTTCTTGCTGGACCATGATACAAGCTGAGATCCAAGGAACTGACATGTACCACTAGTGCTCTTTCTATCAATCTTACATGCTGCAAAGTCAGCATCTGAATAACCTAACAAATCAAATGAAGATTCTTTGGAATACCAAAGTCCATGGTTAACAGAGCCACATAAATATCTAATAATACGTTTAACAGCAATAAGATGAGATTCTCTAGGGTCAGCTTGAAATCTAGCACAAACACACACACTAAACATTATATCTGGCCTACTTGCAGTTAAGTAAAGGAGAGAGCTAATCATACCTCGATAGAGAGTCTGATTTACTTTCTTACCTTGTTCATCTCGATCCAAACTGCAGGCCTTTTGAATTGGGGTATCTACTGGTTTAGCGGTTTCAAGCCCAAACTTCTTGATCAAGTCTTTGGTGTATTTGGCTTGATTTATAAAGATTCCATCATGACATTGCTTTATTTGGAGTCCAAGAAAGAATGTCAACTCTCCCATCATACTCATCTCAAATTTATCTTTCATTAGCTTCTCAAACTTAACACACATAGTTTCATTAGTAGAACCGAAAATAATATCATCAACATATATTTGAACTAATAATGAATGACCTTTGTGTTTAGTAATAAATAAAGTTGTATCAATTTTACCTCGAGAGAAGCCTTGTTCAATAAGAAACTTAGATAGAGTGTCATACCATGCTCTTGGTGCTTGTTTGAGTCCATACAGGGCCTTCTTGAGCTTGAAGACGTGATTGGGTAATTTGTTATCTTCAAAACCTGGCGGTTGGGCTACATAGACTTCTTCTTGTAGTTCACCATTCAGAAATGCACTCTTCACATCCATTTGATATAACTTGAATTTCTTGAAGGAGGCATAGGCCAGGAATAATCTAATGGCTTCAAGTCTGGCTACAGGAGCAAAGGTTTCATCATAGTCAATCCCTTCTTCTTATCTATACCCTTGAGCAACCAACCTTTATTTGTTTCTTGTTATAGTACCATTTTCATCCATCTTGTTTCTGTATACCCATTTTGTTCCAATTATAGTGTGATCTCTGGGTCTTGGAACTAGAGTCCAAACTCTGCATCTTTCAAACTGATTGAGCTCTCCTTGCATTGCAGCTACCCAACGTGGATCACTTAGAGCTTCATCTACCTTCTTCGATTCCATCTGAGATAACAGTGCGGTTGAGAACAAACTGTGGTTATCTCTATGAGTTAAGCTTCCTCTTGTTTGAACACCAGAACTGATAGGACCTATAACATTGGTTGTTGGATGGTCTCTATGCTCATTGATTTCTGGAGGGAGGTCTTCATGAACCACTATTTCTTGAAGATTTTCTAGAGGAGGCTCTTCTTGATAATCATTGAAATCTTCATAGAAGGTGATGTTTGGAACTGGATCAACTGTTTGAATGGGGACAGAAGATAGCGGTTCAGCAGCAACATCATTTGTGGTTTGACTGGATGCAGCTGGTGAACCTGATGGAGAGGTTTGAGTAGGTTGGTCATCAGCTGCTGTATGATTAGGGTAAGATGTACCTGTCTCAAAACCACTAAAATCATCAGCAACATTTGGAGCCATATATGGCTCAAGAAGATCATGTTCATCAAATGTAACATGGACAGACTCTACAATTTTTAATGAAGTCTTATTGAAACAACAAAAGGCTTTAGAGTGTTTTGAATAACCAACAAAAATACCTTCATCGTCCTTAGCATCAAATTTACCTCGATGCTCTCTGCCATTGTACAAGATGTAGAACTTGCATCCTAAAATCTTAAAGAAGGCAATGTTGGGTGATCTGCCTCTCCACAATTCATAAGGAGTCTTATTGTAGACTTTGATGATGAGGGAGTGGTTCTGGGTGAAACAGGCGGTATTGACATATTCGGCCTGTTGGGTTTCGATGTAACATGCGCAGTGGAATTTAGCATTTAAAATTTATGAAACCCAAAGCCCATAGATCCGTTCATATGATTAAATTAAATACAATGACATGAATAGAGGAAAAACTAACCCTTGATGACTTTGAATTCTAGCTTTGATCTTGGTGGAGATTTGAAGCTTTGATCACAAAAGTAAGATCACGAACTTTGAAGATGATAAGCTTCACCCTCTAGCGGTATCCACACCACGAACGAATATCAAGAACACTTGATCTTGGTTGCTAGACCAAATTGAAAAATACGTTTTCACAATTGCTATGAACTATATGGAATTCTCTTTTGTATTATTTTGTTCTTCAATCAAGGATGTCTTAGAACAAAATAAAACTCTCTCAAACCCTTTGGAGACTTGCACAAAAGCTATGATCGGTTCTGGCCCGAATTTGGTTGTTTATATACAAGTTAGACCTATTCCAAATAGGAAACTTGTGTTTAAACCCGTCCAAAATTCTTTTCGAAATCAAAATAGGAAACCAGTCCCGACAAGGTGTGCGGCCGCACAAAACCCTTGTGCGGTCGCACATCTATCTGGAAGGTTTCTGGTACTATCTGACCCAAACTGTGCGGCCGCCCAACCCAGACTGTGCGGTCGCCCACTTGTCCAGATTTTCCAGAAATTCCAAAATTCCAATATAGTCCTTATTTAAGATTCGTTCTATTGTGTGTGACCCTCTAGGATTATACTAAGTTGGCAATGGGTTCAAACATGAAACTATAAGATATGATTGGGTTCTAGCAAACCGTCATACCTACCCAAATAGTATAACTAGATACAAGTTCGCATTCCTTTAGAACATGTCACAATCCCTTTGTCCACGATGTCATTGAACACAAGTCATGGTCAAACAGTCAACTTGTTTTGTTCAATACTTTCTCGATTCCGAATATGTTGATAATCCAAATGACATTGATCTAATCAATTCATTTGAGTCCGGCCGAACATTTCATCAACATCATTCTTACGAGAGGCCCAAGCTTGACATCTCTCCGAAGAGGGACAAATCCATTTAGCTTATTATTCTTCCCTACGTGAATCCGATTATGCCAATCATACCCTTTATAACTACCCGGTTAAAGGCAGCGTTTGAATATGTCAAACATAATGTTCATCAAGTGGAAGACTATAATAACTTCATGTCTAAGGATTCGAATGACATAACTAATATGAGATATATATTTGACATAGACCATGCCATAAATCTCATACAGCGGGTCATGTCCAGTACCTTGTTCCAAACAAGTACCCATAAATCTAACATGATCATCTCATGATCATTTAGCCTTTATACTAGTGCTTAACAAGTACTAGGGATGGAGATTATTATAAGTAAACATGAACAACAATAATAATCAAAACATCTCTTTATTGATATGAAATAAATGATAACAATTACAACGTTTATTAACCGTGCCTAGGGCACCATTACCAACAATCTCCCACTTGCCCTAGGCCCAATCTCCCATGTATCTAATACCCATGGACCTAACATGACCATCATGTTTAGCTTGTGGAAGTCCCTTTGTTAGCGGGTCCGCAACATTGTCATCAGTAGGTACTCTGCATATATTTACGTGTCCTCTATCAACGATTTCTCGAATGATATGAAAACGCCTAAGTATGTGTTTGGATTTCTGATGTGCTCTTGGTTCCTTTGCTTGAGCAATAGCACCATTATTATCGCAATAAAGGTCTATTGGATTAGCAATACTAGGAACCACTTCAAGTTCAGTGATGAACTTCTTAATCCAAACAGCTTCCTTTGCAGCATCTGATGCAGCAATATACTCAGCTTCCGTTGTAGAATCAGCGGTTGTATTTTGCTGGGAACTCTTCCAGCTTACAGCTCCACCATTTAACATAAACACAAAACCCGATTGCGATCGGCTATCATCTTTGTCGGTTTGGAAGCTTGCATCCGTGTAAGCATTTATAACGAGATCATCTTCCATTCCTCCATAGACCAAAAATGAGTCTTTAGTTCTTCTCAAGTACTTAAGAATCGCTTTTACAGCTACCCAGTGATTTTCGCCAGGGTCGGATTGGTATCTACTTGTCATGCTCAAAGCATAAGATACATCCGGCCTAGTACAAATCATGGCATACATGATGGACCCAATTGCCGAAGCATATGTGTCGCGACCCCGAACCCTGCGGGCCCGAGATCGCGAGCAGGACGTCGACTTACTAATCAAAATACCAAAATATCAGAGATAAAAATTTCATTTCATCTCAAAAGATGATAACACAAGGTTCTGGAAAACAATTTAACATCTACAATTAGCTAGTGTAAGCCCCATAAGCTCACACTACAAAATAATAAAATATACAAATCTTAGTGACGTCAAAGTGTGGTACAACTATCCCTAAAAGAGTTACACATTTATATAATGTAAGCCCACCAATATACACTTGCCCCAAAAGCTCAACCCTCGCGACGTCCTGTCTCGTGATCAGCGAGTCTAATCCTTTCCACCTGGGGGGGGGGGGGTTAAGGAAAAACAAAGACAAAGGAAAAGGGGGTGAGATAAATCTCAATAAGTTACTAATGCAACTACATGACATGCTATGATGCAATAATCAATAATAAATCACATAACACATAGCAATTATCATATATCAGATAGCAGCGGAAATAAACACAAAACAAAGGATATAGCCAAGGTTTTCCCAAACTGATATAACCAAATAAAGGTCGCTGCGCAGCTTCAATAATCAACCAATCATCATCTTCATAATAGCATGAAAGCTGAAGGGAAATCCCCGGTACCGGAACCAATAACAAGGGGACAGTGACACACAGTCAAAGCCCGAAAACCAATAGCTAAGTGCTCACAAAGGGGCTAGCTCATCTCACATCCAAGGCCAATCTGGAGGAGGGAAATAATGGGGCAAAACAATGGTCAACATCACAATGGACTTGGCTGTGCCATCATAATGTTTCGCATCGCCCAAACACACAAAAATACCAGCTGGACTTTCAAGTAAAGGCTAAGTAATAAAATACTAGCACAATAAACAACCATTGATTCCAAGGTAGGGAATCATTCCAATTAATCACCAAAAAGATGAATTGAACAAACGCGCATCATAAAAGTGCTTCATAATTCCAATTAATAATTTAATCAAATCCCATATCACATACATTCACAAAGGAATCAGTTAACTCAAGAACACAACCAAAACTACTTACTCATCTCGAAGAGCTCAAGGAGAGCTTTAAAACGATAATTTATTCGCCTAAAACGGAGTCCGGATGAACAAGATATAGCCCTCGAAATATTGGACAAAAAGGGGAAATAAATTTCACAACAGGGGAGAGGGTGCGCGCGCCTCCTATGGGAGGGTGCGCGCGCCTCCTAGATCAGAAGGAAAATCAAGTTTGGAGGAGGAGAGGGTGCGTGCGCCTCCTATGGGATGGTGCGCGCGCCTCCTGAAGTCAGAAGGTTTTTGTTCAAGAGGGGCATAAGGGTGCGCGCGCCTCCTATGGGAGGGTGCGCTCGCCTCCTTGCCCGGAAAGGCAAATTCCGGCCAAAAAATCTGGGTTCTTCCACTTTTTCCAACCAAACATCAAATCTAAACCCAACTTCACCATTTTAAGCCAAACTCAAAACTAACACTACCCATATAAACTGGGAGGGGACTTACACATCAACATTTGACAACCCCAAAGCAAGATTTAACCCAACATTCAACAATCACCAAAATTATCAAACAAATAGAAATAAAATTCAAAACTCATCCAAGATTGCAATAGACAACAACAATAACATCATACAACCATTGATGAACATTTCAAGCATAAAAATGTGGGAAAGTAAACTTACCCGGATTTTCTCAAAGTTGAAGGATTTCAAATATTTTTGGCCCCCTACGATCCTATCGACGATCTAAACAAGATCCATGTTTTAAGAAAATGAGAAATAACAAGAGGAAGAGGAAGATAATGAAGAGAGAAGATAGAGAAAGCTTACCCTTCTTGACAATGGAGAGAGAGAGAAGTGAGCTGGGAGAGATGGTGAGGAGTGAGGGAGAAGTGAGGGAGGAGAGGGGAGTAGGGAGGGAGTAGTTAAAAATAATTTGAAAACTTACACCTAGGCCCCCTCCTCACTAAGCTAGCACAATTAAACCCCTATCACCCTTCTACCCAATTAACACAAATAAAATGCTAGGCATGAATTATTATAACACATAAAATGCACACATAATTATTTAAATAAATAATAATCAATTATTACTAATAAAATAGAGCCTAGATTTCGGGTCGTGACAATATGGAACATCATTCATTTTCTCACGCTCATCGTTTGTCTTAGGACATTGAGTCTTGCTAAGAGAAACTCCATGTAACACCGGCAAGGTGCCTCTCTTAGAATTTTCCATACGGAATCTTCTAATGACCTTATCAATGTATGTACTTTGGCTTAAACCAAGTAGCCTCCTTGATCTATCTCTATAGATCTTAATGCCAAGTATATATGCGGCTTCACCCATATCTTTCATTGCAAAACACTTTCCTAACCAAGTCTTCACAGACTGAAGTGTAGGAATGTCGTTTCCAATGAGTAATATGTCATCCACGTATAAAACAAGGAATAGCACTATGCTCCCACTAATCTTCTTGTATACACAAGGCTCATCTTCGTTCTTGATGAAACCAAACTCTTTGACCGATTCATCAAAACGGAGATTCCAACTCCTAGAAGCTTGCTTCAATCCATAGATGGATCTCTGCAATTTGCATACCTTAGAATCTTGTTCAAAACCTTCTGGTTGTGTCATATACACATCCTCTTGGAGTTTTCCATTTAAGAAAGCGGTTTTGACGTCCATTTTCCATATTTCATAGTCATGATATGCGGCAATGGCAAGCAAAATTCTTATAGACTTGATCATTGCTACGGGTGAAAAGGTTTCATCATAGTCAATACCATGAACTTGCCTATAACCCTTCGCTACAAGTCTAGCTTTGTAAGTATGCACCTTCCCATCCATGTCAGTCTTCTTCTTGAAGACCCATTTGCATCCTATGGTTTTTACACCTTCGGGTGCATCAATTAAATTCCAAACTTGATTGTCTTGCATGGATTGAAATTCGGATTCCATGGCTCCAAGCCACTTGTCCGAATCAGGAGAAGACATCGCCTCTTGGTAGGTTTTCGGTTCATCATTCTCAATGATTTCCACCTCATTACTATCCGTTACGATAAATCCATATCTCTCGGGCTCGGATCGTAACCTACTAGATCTGCGAGTTGCTTGTGTATTTTGAACAGGTTCCACAACTCCTTGTGGTTCTTGTTCTTGTTCCACTATTGGTTCAATGTTATTTTCTGGGTCTCGAATTTCTTCAAGATTTATTTTACTCCCACTGATTTCTTTGGAGAGAAACTCTTTCTCTAGAAAGACACCAGTTCGGGAAACAAACACTTTGTTGTCCTCTCGGTTGTAAAAGTAATATCCTCTAGTTTCCTTTGGATATCCACGAAAATACATTTGTCAGATTTGTGTGCAAGTTTGTCAGAGACAAGTCTTTTGACAAAGGCTTCGCAACCCCAAATCTTCATGAAAGATAAACAAGTTTTTTTCCGCTCCACATCTCATATGGAGTCTTTGAACCGATTTAGTTGGAACACGATTTAGTGTGAAAGCAGCAGTTTCTAGAGCGTAACCCCAAAAGGATATTGGAAGATCAACTTGACTCATCATTGATCGAACCATGTCTAACAAAGTCCGATTTCTCCTCTTGGACACACCATTCCATTGTGGTGTTCCGGGTGGAGTCAATTGTGAAACTATTCCACAATTCTTTAGATGATCATCAAATTCTTGACTCAAGTATTCTCCACCTCGATCTGATCGAAGTGCCTTAATACTTTTGCCAAGTTATTTTTCTACTTCTTTTTGAAATATTCTAAATATCTCAAATGCTTCACTTTTATGTTTCATTAGGTAAACATACCCAAATCTACTATAATCATCAGTGAAGGTTATGAAGTATTGAAATCCTCCCCTAGCATTGCTACTTAATGGTCCACATACATCGGAATGTATCAACCCCAATAAGTCGCTTGCCCTTTCACCTAGCTTGGTAAAAGGTGCCTTAGTCATTTTTCCAAGAAGACACGACTCACAAGTGTCATATGACTCAAGGTCACATGAACCCAAAAGTCCATCCCCATGGAGTTTTGAGATACGCTTCTCATTAATATGACCAAGACGGCAATGCCACAAATAAGAATGATTTACATCATTAGGTTTAGATTTCTTATTTATATGATAGACATTGTCATTATTTTCATTCTTGATATCCAAGACATAAAGGCCATTAAATGAATTAGCAATACCATAAAGCACATCATTTAAATAAATAGAAAATTTCTTATTCTCAATAAAAAAACTTAAAACCTTCATTATCCAAACAAGAAATTGAAATAATATTTCTACTTAAATCCGGAACATAATAACAATTGTTCAAAACAAGAATTAATCCGGAAGGTAAAGTGACTTCATAAGTCCCTACGGCTAATGCAACAACTCTTGCTCCATTCCCCACGCGTAAGTCTACTTCACCCTCTTTAAGTAGTCTCTTATTCTTTAGTCCCTGCACATTTAAACAAATGTGAGAACCACATCCGGTATCCAATACCCAAGAATCAGTGGTAGAAAGGAGAATATCTATCATATAGATACCTGAAGTCGACGCAGCCTTGCTGCCCTTCTTCTTCTTTTGCTCTTCCAAGAAAGCCTTGCAATTACGTTTCCAATGACCAATCTCTTGACAATGGAAACAGATTGCATCCTTTTGTGAATCGGGTTTTGCCTCAGAAGCCTTGGCAACACTTACCTTGCTTATCTTGGGTTTGACAACTTTCTTACCCTTTCCTTTGGCACCAGCCTTCTTCCCATCATGAACTAAGAGCACGGGAGAACCTTTCTCCGCAATCTTCATCTCCGCAGTTTTAAGCATCCCATGCAACTCGGAGAGATTCTTATCCATTCCATGCATGTTATAATTCATCACAAACTGATTATAACTTTTAGGCAATGAATTAAGAATGAGATCCGTGGCTAGCTCCAATGGGATTGGATAGCCAAGTTTCTCAAGGTGCTCTACATAGCCTTTCATTTTCAGCATGTGTGGACTCACTTGTTGCCCTTCATTCATTTTGAAAGTAGTGAATGCAACAATGGTCTTGTACCTCTCTTGCCTAGCTTGTTCTTGAAACATGGCTCTTAACTCCACGCCTATCTCATAGGCTTCCAAATGTTCCAAACTTTGTTGGAGTTTTGAGCACATAGTAGCAACCATGAGACAGCTTACATCTCTATAATCATTACGATGTTTCTTGTAATTGTCTCTTTCTGCCTTAGGGGCAGTAGGTTCTGGTTCAGCAGGAAGAGGCCCATCGAGAATGTACAACTTATCTTCTTGCCTAAGAACAATTCTTAGGCTACGGATCCAATCCATAAAGTTCGTACCATTCTCTTGGAGCTTATCCTTCTCAAGAATCGATCGCAACGAAATTGATTGAGTGTTAGTAGTCATTGTCTACAAATATGCAAAATTTCCAAAATTTAATAAGTACCGGTTTTTCATTAAAGAAATAAATAATGTATTTTCAAACAAAATACTCCCACTAAATTATATAACCTTCATATACATCCAATGTATAATATAATTTAATTGGGCTAAGATCCAACTTTAATTTAACTTTTGAGTCCACGGAGGCGGACTGCTCAAAACTAAATTAATTAGGTAGACGATCATGTCAATCATATCCCATATGATTCTTAGGTCCTTTTATGAGATTCTTTGAGAAATCCAATTTCCAAAGCATGTTTAATCTCATCTTTTGCCTACGCCCAAAACCGTTTTGACGCCTAATTAAGTCCAACCATTCTAAACGCACAGGAACCATTCAATTTAATGCACCTTGCGGAGGCAAGCCCACATTGAATTAATGAACCTCATCTTGCTCATACATGAATAAAATTAATGCACTTCGCGGAGGCGAACCCACATCAAAAACACCCATGTATAAACAAGTGTTTTAATCATGGCATGGCAAAAAGACTTAAAACTTTTTTTGAAGGTTCATCACATATATATAACACATTTATGAGCACATAATATAAACATGTTACGCATCAAGTTTAGCCACTAAATTAATCTCCATTAATGTAAGCATGGTATTCATGTGTCATTAGTTTCTCTATAATTATGAGGATGAGACTATTTCAACTTTGGTCATTATCTCCAAATCAAGACAGCAAGAAGTGCGGCCGAAACTAAGCCATGAGGTATCCACAATTCCGCACTAATTCAAGATACCAAGAAAGTAGTCCATGTGGTCGAAACTAAGCAATAGATGGTCTCGATGAACGTAGGCCAATTGCATCCATAATTCCACATGGAACTCCAATCATTGAATCAAGAACTTTGTTTCTTAATTTTAGCAATTATGAACTCTTCATAATTCTAACTTCGTTTTATCTTTGAAACTTTGATTGCGATCAAGTTTGGGAAACACAATCTCGATGAACGCAGATTAGCCATCCAAACCTTGAACCAATCTTAGAATCACAAGACTGAAACAAATAGAAAAATCAAACCCCAAGATCCACACACAAACCAACTACCCAAAACCCATTCCAGATCAGCAGGTCTGGACTGGTTCTGTTACTGGTTTTGTTGAATTTTTGAAAAATTCCAGATTCTGATTTTAGAGCAAAATCAGACTCTCTGATCCTTTTGTGTGGCCGCCCAAGGAGTCCTGTGCGGTCGCCCAAAACTGTGCGGCCGCCCAGGTTCCTCTGTGCGGTCGCTCACGGGGATCAGAATGTACAGAATTTTTAAAGTTCAAAAATTTTGTCTCAAAAATTGTTTTTCCCCGATTATTAAAACCATGATCCAATCAGAATTAATAATCAAACAATTCGTAATCCATCATAATATTTATTGCGATTGAATCGTGCGATTAAAGTTGCAAAACAATAAACCACATAAAATCACAAAACACATAAACATCATATATTCCGATATTCATATCATGTAAGGCACATAAACAATTTATATACACACAACATGATCTAGGTATTGAAATAATCAACATGAACGGGGCTCTGATACCACTGTTGGGTTTCGATGTAACATGCGCAGCGGAATTTAGCATTTAAAATTTATGAAACCCAAAGCTCATAGATCCGTTCATATGATTAAATCAAATACAACGATATGAATAGAGGAAAAACTAACCCTTGATAACTTTGAATTCTAGCTTTGATCTTGGTGGAGATTTGAAGCTTTGATCACAAAAGTAAGATCACGAACTTTGAAGATGATAAGCTTCACCCTCTAGCGGTATCCACACCACGAACGAATATCAAGAACACTTGATCTTAGTTGCTAGACCAAATTGTGAAACACGTTTTCACAATTGCTATGAACTATATGGAATTCTCTTTTGTATTATTTTGTTCTTCAATCAAGGATGTCTTAGAACAAAATAAAACTCTCTCAAACCCTTTGGAGACTTGCACAAAAGCTATGATCGGTTCTGGCCCGAATTTGGTTGTTTATATACAAGTTAGACCTATTCCAAATAGGAAACTTGTGTCTAAACCCGTCCAAAATTCTTTTCCAAATCAAAATAGGAAATCAGTCCCGACAAGGTGTGCGGCCGCACAAAACCCTTGTGCGGTCGCACATCTATCTGGAAGGTTTCTGGTACTATCTGACCCAAACTGTGCGGCCGCCCAACCCAGACTGTGCAGTCGCCCACTTGTCCAGATTTTCCAGAAATTCCAAAATTCCAATATAGTCCTTATTTAAGATTCGTTCTATTGTGTGTGACCCTCTAGGATTATACTAAGTTGGCAATGGGTTCAAACATGAAACCATAAGATATGATTGGGTTCTAGCAAACCGTCATACCTACCCAAATAGTATAACTAGATACAAGTTCGCATTCCTTTAGAACATGTCACAATCCCTTTGTCCACGATGTCATTGAACACAAGTCATGGTCAAACAGTCAACTTGTTTTGTTCAATACTTTCTCGATTCCGAATATGTTGATAATCCAAATGACATTGATCTAATCAATTTATTTGAGTCCGGACGAACATTTCATCAACATCATTCTTACGAGAGGCCTCTCTCCGAAGAGGGACAAATACATTTAGCTTATTATTCTTCCCTACGTGAATCCGATTATACCAATCATACCATTTATAACTACCCGGTTAAAGGCAGTGTTTGAATATGTCAAATATAATGTTCATCAAGTGGAAGACTATAATAACTTCATGTCTAAGGATTCGAATGACATAACTAATATGAGATATATGTTTGACATAGACCATGACATAAATCCCATACAGCGGGTCATGTCCAGTACCTTGTTCCAAACAAGTACCCATAAATCTAACATGATCATCTCATGATCATTTAGCCTTTATACTAGTGCTTAACAAGTACTAGGGACGGAGATTATTATAAGTAAACATGAACAACAATAATAATCAAAACATCTCTTTATTGATATGAAATAAATGATAACAATTACAACGTTTATTAACCGTGCCTAGGGCACCATTACCAACACGGCCCAGAAGTACTTGGGAAGCTTTGCTTCTGCAATCATGGTCTTCCCGGCTTCAATCAAAGTCATGTTCTTTCTTTCTACTACTCCATTCTGTTGTGGAACCCCAGCGGCAGAGAAATTGTGATCAATTCCATGATCATCACAATATTGGGCAAAACCATTGTTTGAAAATTCGGTTCCATTATCTGAACGCACAGCAACGATGTCATCCAATTTATGAGTTTGGAGCTGTCTAAATAGAGCGGTTACGATGCTATAAGTATCATCTTTAGAGGCCATCATTTCCACCCATGTATATCTTGAAAAGTCATTAACAACCACCAAGGTATAATGGTTTCCTCCTATACTGGCGGTTGGGACAGGTCCAAATAAATCCATGTGAAGCAGTTGTAAACAGCGGTTTGTTGAAGGCGCAGTTTTGCTTGGAAATGACTGTTTGGGCTGCTTACCAAGCTGGCATGCTTTACATTTTTTATCATGGTGATCAGCCACTTTGGGTAGTCCTTTGACGAGACCGTCCCTTTGCAGTTTTGCTAGATACTTGAAATTCAAGTGGCTGAGCCGCTTATGCCATAACCAGCTGCTTTCACTTATATTTTGGGCTACAAAACAGAGGTCAGCAATAGAAACAATATTACTCAAATCTATCATATATACATCACCTGTTCTGTTGCCAGTCAGTAGTGTAACTCCGAAAGTTGCATCTTTAATGAAACAGATAGTTGAGGTGAAATTGCAGTTCATTCCTTTGTCACAAAACTGAGATATGGAGAGAAGGTTGTGCCTGAGTCCTTCTACTAGTGACACATTTTCAATATTCACTTTTCCCCGTTTGATTGCTCCATATCCTATGGTTTCTCCTAGGGTTAGCAGCTTTTTGGGACCCACACCTATTTGACCTTAGGATTTTTACGTCCCTTGGCATTGGGTGTGAACCTTAAAATACAATGACCAGCACTATGACCATAATCAGCACAAATGACACAATGAATTAAACCGATTGAAGATTGCGGTTTTACAAACCCTTTACTGACCTTCGGTTTCTCATGTTTAACTGGGTCAGCGGTTTTGGCTTTAACAAAGATTACCTTCTTTAGCTCAACCTTCCTCTCAGGTGTGGCTTTAGGAAATATGATAGGAATTTCCTTAAACCGACTAGGAGCGGTTTCATCACTCAATACTTCCTTGGTTGCCTCAGCCGCTGTGGATTTCTCTTTCCACTTTGAATCTCTCCCAGTCTAGTTTTTAGGATACTCAAAGAAATAATTTTGCTTCTTAATTTCTTGTTTTGAGCCCTTTCTACCAGCATGATTAACCTTAGGAATTTCTTTGGTCTGTTCAGTTGGTTTCACACCACCTTCGGCACAAAGACAAGGACACTTACACCCATCATTGGTTTTAAACCCCAATCCACTTTTATCCGAAGTAGGAATTTGTGAATTTAAGATTTGTTCCACGGTGACACCAGACTTAGTCCATACATCGGTTACTTTTTGAAGGTCATCCCTTTGTACAGTAAGCTCATGGATTTGGGTGAGAAGTGCCTCGGATCTATCCTTCAGATAGCGGTTTTCTTCCTCAATTAATGATATCCCAGCAATTTGGAACTTGAGTTTCTCAATTTCCTCCTTGTGGGACTTACATTCTCTTTGAGAATCTTCAATTTCCGCAGTCATTAATTTATATGCCTTTTTAAGCACAGTATGTTGTTGACAGATGATATTAGCACGTTCTAATACCTGGTCATCATGGCTTTGGTCTGCTTGAACCTCTGGAATGCAGTTTGGTATTGTAGGAGCTTTGGTTGTTTTAGCCTCAGGAGTCCTTGGTGAAACTGACTTTATTTGTTGATTTGGCAGTGGAAGACTTTCATCAATTTCAATTCTTTCTTCAAATCCCATGAGGCAAAGATTAACAACTTCATCTTCATCATCACTGTCATCTAAATCAGATCCCATCCATGTCAGCGGTTGATCCCCTTGGTCAGCTACCATTCCTCTTCTTTTGACAAACTTCTTGTTGAATGGTTTCTTTGCTGGCGCGGCTTCATATCGCGGTTTGGGACAACTTGAAGCAAAATGACGTGGCTATCTGCCGTTATAATAGACCAGGTCATCCCTTTTCTTAGGATCTGCGGTTTTGTTGAATCTGGTTGGAGGGACAAACTTTGCAGGTCCTTTGGGGGATGGAAATTGAGATCTATTGTTCTTTCTAAACTTGGTGTATTTCTTCACATACAACGCAAATTCTTCATCATCCATGTCATCAAAATCAACTTTACTAGAGCATGAAAATTGAGATGCTACACTCTGAGAATAAGAACTTTAAGGAGGAGTGTAGGATTGATGAGACTGCTGATAAGATTGATGAGGTTGAGGATATGGTTGATGTGATTGAGAATAGGATTGATGAGACTGCTGGTAATAATCAGGAGGTGCGGTTTGAGGATTATATCTAGGAACATTTTGGTCAGGAGGAGCGGTTTGCAAGTGGAGGTGAGGAGCGGCTTGATGATGGTCTGGATTGTAGACAGGAGATGAGGTATTGTTGAATGCAGCTAGAGAGATGGTCTTAAATCTGCTTTCGGTTTCATGGACCTCTTCAAGCTTGAATTTAAAAACTTTCAGCATAGCATACAAGTGTCGAAGATCAAGAGCTTCCAAGTCCTTGTTGTCTTCAATGTTAGTAGTTTTGATCAGCCATTTGCTACCAAGTGCTTGCATGAATCTCATATTCAAATCTGTATTAGAATAGACATGTCCAAGAGAAAAACACACATTAACAATATCAATAAACCTCTCATAGCATTGTCTAAGAGATTCCTTAGGATCTTTAACAAAATAGTCAAAGAGCCTTCTCTGTTGATAGAGACGGTTCTTCTTGGTATCTGAATCTCCTTCCAGAAAGTCAACTATAGCATCCCAGGTAGCCTTTGCGGTTGTGCAGTGAAGCACCTTAGAATGAGTCCTCAAGTCAATAGCTGACACTAGCATGGACATAGCTCTTCCATCAAAATCCACATTGTTGCGATCTGCTTCAGTCCACTCACTTTCCAACTTCCTGATTTCAGCTTCTTCTCCTGCGGTTCCTGCACGAGGATTAGCTTTCATAGGAATGTATGGCCCATCCTTAACCGCAGTCCACAGTCTACGATCACATGAAATCATTTGTTTCATCATCCTATCTTTCCAAAAGATAAAACTATCTTCATCCAGAATCGGTAAGTGATTCGAATTGGATGTTTGCATCATATGGGTGTTTGTGTTTGCCATTGAATCAGCACCCAAGCGGTTAAGCTTGTAAAAAAACAAGTTTTTGGTGGATATGCTCTGATACCACTTGTTGGTCCCAGAGGGCAACAAGGGTATAGAACCGCTAGAGGGGGGAGTGAACAGCGGTCCAAACTTTTTCGAAAAATACCCTTGAAAATCAACCGAGTACTTATCAGTTTGGTCAACTGCTGTTTAAAGCACTTAAACCGAACTGATAAAATGCACAGCGGAGTTTTGGTGGTTTTGGCCAAACTGATAGTTAAAGAGTTGGGTGGTTTGACTCGGGTTGAAAACACTATGATGCAACTGATAGATCAACTTGAAGATCAAAGAAAAACACAATTCATTTTTCAAGTCATTACGTATATGTATTCAAGTTAGAGACCACAAACAGAAAAGCAAATAACAAGACAGAAAAGTAAAGATCAAACACACAATTTGAAGAGGTTCGTTCTTGAATGAACTACGTCCTCTACCTAGATGGTTAATCTAGGATTTTCTAATAGCTACTAGACTTGTATTAATTAGAGGAGGTTTTACAAGATGATTCTAAACTCTAATCAAACAATCTAACCTATAAAGCTATGAAAAATCAACTAGTGTATTCGAAGTATATAATCTATGTGATTATATAAATCGGGTGTGTGTGTGGAAAGAAATCAAATGCTCTAAGTATCTAAATGATGATTTGAGCAAATGAAGAAATTTCGGTGTAAAGGCTGAGTATGGAATGGTTGATGGCTTGAAGCTTGATGAAGGAATTCTGGGTTTGCTAAGGAGATGGTTTGAAGGTTTGAATATCTGGGTAACAATCTTCAAAGCAAACTTGAATACTTGGGAATAAATTTCTTGAAGCTCAGTAACCTTCATTATTGTGAAATGAAGGCTATTTATAGGCAGTGCACCCTTGTGACCGTTGGGTAAAGATTTGAATTAAATCTGAAGGGTACAGTGCTGTTGAATTCCTATTGGTTGAGCTGTCATTGTCGTCCTTTGTTTTGTCTTGTAGTCCTAGGTAGTTGTAGCACCACTACCTGACATCCGTCCTTTGTTGCAGAAAGGACTAACGGTAAACAATTTAAATTGCTTGGACAAGATCGACATTCCTTGCAGTAACTCCAAGTTAACTTAGAGTTATTTTGACATGACATAAAATATTCCTTTACGGTTGAAAAGAGAATATTTGTCTAAGGAATAAATGACTTCTCTTGAATTCTTCATTAACTGATCGGCGGTTCCACCAGGCATAGGAGCGGTTCCAAGGATGAACTTGATGTGCGGTTTCATAAGAAACTGAAGCACGCGGTTACATGATTGCGGTTCCATCAAGTGTCATCAGCGGTTCCAAGGGAGACTTGAGGAGCAGTTTCATCAAACCACATAATGCGGTTTGATGAAAAATAAGCAACTCTATGTTGGCGGTTTTTAGATAGCACAAACGCGGTTTGAAGATCTAAACCGCTAAGGGTAAACCGAACTACTCAGCCTAGACAAACAAAAATCTAGAAATGGACTTATCTAAAAATTGAAGTATAACTTCATTACATGCAGTCCTAAAGTCCATAAAAAAACACGTGGCATGGATCAATCAAATTAAGTGGGTGTACTAACAATGAATCCTAACAACATGCTTGTTCCTTCCTTCTCTTTCGCTTGTAAATTTGAACTTCCTTCTTTATTTTTTTTACTCATCAAATAAGCACGCTTCATAGCACGATTTTTTTAGCAATTTCTTTTGAAGGAATACCTACAAAAATTAATATAACAACAAATACAATAATTAGTATATAATGCATGAAATATTGAAATAGAATATTATATTACCGATATGGAGGGTTGATAAATCATTGCGTCATCTTCTTCCCATTGACTTCATTTATGTATAGAAAAGTATGAACAATGAAATTATCATTGCATCTAAAATGAGAAGGATGTCTTTTTGGTAGAGTTGAGAGCTTAAAAGTACTATTTGATAAATAAATGTTTGGTTTTTATATTTTTGTAGTAGTATTTAAAGTAGAAGAGTCTTATAACTTATGAGATCATGAATGCAAGTTGTTTTGGTGAAAAAACAATAAAAATCAAATTGTGCAAAAGATGTTTAGACTTTGGATTGAATGGAAGGTACTTTGGTATATAATAATTTGAATGAAGATGAAGATGACACAATGATGTATATGATGAAAGCCATTGAGAGAATGCTCTCGCCGGCATAAAACCTCGGGAGGTGTTTGTGAGCACCTACCACCCCTAAACAGTAGTATTGATTTGTTTCTTGAGGTTACAGAGAAAACTAATGGCGGATTACAGTGATGAGTCCGTGAGTGTTGTGTGTTTGTGCCGCCTTTAGCTCAGTTTAAATAAATAAAATAAAAAATAAGATAAAGCTAATCTAACTAACTAGGCAAGAAATTCGGTCCCTATCCTTTATTTGACCACGTTTTGTTGCCGTTGATAAGAGTCCTTGTTGGTTATTGTCACATGTTTAATCTGCACAAAATATTGTTATTAACGCAATAAATAGATAGATAAATTAAATACTTACAGCGCTGTGTTTTGTCAAGACGTCGCTATCTTTGAAGATGTCATCATGTGAATTTTACCCATAACAATTGCCCCAAAAAATTTATCTTTTAGACTTAAAGACAAAATTTTCTCCGGGACAGTTTTTAAAGAGGAGTTGGAAGCAGTTACTTGATCTGACAGTTTTTTGGAGTTCCAATGCAGTTATGAGTGCTTTGAGGGTTTTTAGGAGAGTGGGCGGCGTTGTATTTATACCACACGTCTCTTCAACCTTCCGCCTTTATTTCCCCTTCTCTCTCTAGCCGGCGTTTTTGCAGAGGTAACTTCTTTTCTCTCTCTTTTCTCTGTTTTTCTTGCTTAACAATGGGGAGAAAAAAGTGGGTATCGTCACCGGCCAAGAGCACGGGTATGCTCAAGAGTGTCCATTGTCAAGAGGTCATTGGTGAGTCGAGCGATTTAGAATGCGAGGGTCTAATATCAAAACCTGATGAGGAAGTTTGCGTCTTCAATGGCGAACTAATTGAGTCTGTGAAAGAGTGTTTCCCCAAAGATGTCGAATTTCGTGCTTTCGATGTCTTAGTCAGGGCTGATTTTATTTCAAAACATTGGGTTTGTTTTTATGAGTACCCCTTCACCCTAGGGTTTACTTTTTCCTTTCCCCCTTTGCTGAATGATTTCTTAAGAGCGGCCGGGCTTGCTGTCATTCAATTGATGCCCATGGTTTGGAGGATCTTTGCCGTAATTTTGAGGGTAAACCGAGACCACGTGTTGAATATAGGTTTAAGGGAATTGGCCTCTGTATATGACCTTCAAACTTTTGGGTCTAAACGATATCTCTTCAAAACAAAAAGTGGATTTGAGACCCCTTTCTCAAAGATTTCAGTAAGCGATAGGGGTTGGAAGCTTAGGTATTTTTTTGTAAAAAATGAGTCTCTTGAGGGCGGTGAATGGTTGCCTACAAAATGGAAAAAAAGAAGGTATTCTCCTCTGGATTTTTTGCTCTTCTTCCCTTTTAAATTAATTTGATTTTACTCCTTGAATTTTTTGCAGAGATAAAGTTTGGAGGACTCTTCCCTGCTGCACCTGATTCCGAGAAGAAGATACAAGATCTTTTGTAGCTTTCTGTTGAGGATAGGTCTTTCCAATCTTCAGGAATTGGCTCTTTGTGTTCTCATAAACAAGAACTAATCTCTTTCAGCAAGGCCTCTTCATCAGTCAAGATGTCAACAGGTAAAAGATTCTAGCTGAATATCATTTATTTGGTCATCTAGTGTTGCTATAAATCTTAACTTTCTTTGCATTCAGTCTCGAAGCCTGCTATTTATGGTTCTGATTTCAATTTAGAAGAGTTTGATCAAATGATGGGGAATGTTCTTATCAAGATTGAGGGTAAACCTCCAACTGGTTCCAGAAAAGATGAGGTCCAGTCTGTTGGATCAAGGCTTAAGAAAAGAAAAGCTGTGATAAAGGATGTTATTGAGGTAGATGCTTTTGAGGGATTAGATGTGCCAGAGGTTAAGAGGAAGTTTATGGCAATGACTACTGGGGTAAGATGACTTTCTGGATAACATTTATAGGTCTAATTTTATTGATTCTGCTCACATTAAGGTTTTCAGGCTTTTGAACGCATGGAGTCCAAGGTTGAAGATACGGAGGATAAACTCAAGATTGCAAAGGCGGAGTTAGCATATAATAAGAAGGAGTGGGAGAAGAAAAATGCAGCTTTTACCAAGGAGATCTCAGATTTGATGCAGCAACAGAGTAAGAGAGAGGATGCCCACTTACAAGAAATTGAACATGTCAAGCTTGCTCTGAAGAAATCTGCAGCCAGGAGCATGGTGCAGCTTCAAATCATGATGGTAGAGGAATACTAGAGCGGTCAACATGTCAAGTGGAATTTGGATCATCTCCATGCTGGTCTGCAAAAGTTGTCAGGAGAAGCCAAGGATGAAGGTGAGATGTCATCAGGTACCAAGGATGTCAACATGCCAGAGGGTGATGAAGGTGTTGGGAAAGATGGTGAAAGCATAACTCCAGCGGCGGAAGCCAAATGAAACAATTTGAGTTTTACTGAACAAGGTTTTTAACGGGCTGCATCCCGGGAAAGTTGTAATCAAAACAATTTATGTTTTTCTTTGATTCGGTTACTGTAAAGGTCCATAAGGGCCGAAGACAATTATCTTTTTGAAAGTGTGGGGTTGGTTCCACACTTTTTTGGTTTTTCTAGACAAAGTTTTGGCTAGGATAATGGTAGGTTTTTCAATGAATGGGTTTAGGTGTTTCTGCTCATGTTGACTTCTTGCGTAGGATGTTCAAATCCTTTGCTCAACTCTTTGTTTGGCATGGCACACCAATTAACCTTTGTTCTTTATATAACATGTAAATGCTATAACCAATTTATCAAAAACTTTAGATTAGTATTTGACTAAGTGGAAATGGGGGGTGCATACATATAAACATACGTACCCATTCCACACCTTAATCAACACTAATATCGTACGCTCCAGGCGAATGTGTATAAACCTTAATAGAGACGAAAGAAAGTAATTTCTTTAAACCTTTGAATGGATTTGGATACCTTAAACTTGAGATAAGATGGCCAGTATCAAAAACTATTGTTTTATACTCCCTCCGTCCCGCCGGAAACTTCAAAAAAAAATTATGGCACAAGAATTAAGGAAAAAGTAAAAAAGGTGATGTGTTGTGAGTGTTGATAGTTGAGTGGGAGAGAGAAAGTGGGGTAGAGAATAGTTAGTGGGTTAGTGGATGTGAGTATGAGAAGTGGGACCCACTAATTAAAAAGTATTAAAAACTTTCCATTTATGGAATGTGCAATTTCTATGGGACGCCCATTTTAGTAAGTTTTGCAATTTTCGGTGGGACGGAGGGAGTATTAAATTTGGAAAAGCCTTAGTTCATAATAAGACACTGAAAATATATTAAGTGATATTATCTTTATTGAAAAACTTATGCATTTAAATAATGAAAATCAAAGAGGTAGAACTATACCTGATTCATTTCAATCAGATGTCATCTTGTAGAAAGATGTCAACATCTTGATTGTTCCATTGTCTTGCTCAAAGCATACTTGGTTGTCTTGACCTAATAAAACTTCATTAGTTTCCTTGCAAGACAATAACAACAAGAAAACACACTATTTACGGCAGTCGTAAGCCGCCGTAAATAATTTGGTTAACCGCCTGTATATAGTATTTACGGCGGATCGTCAACGGTTTTTATGGTGTCGACTTTATGGTCGTCGGGAAAACAAATACGGCTAATATTGGCCGCCGTAAATAATATATAAGGCGGATAACAAGCCGCCGTATGAGTATCATATATACGGCGGTTTGTAACCCTCGTATATAATTTGCTTAGCAGACGTATAAAATAAGCATATATGATAGCCTACGGCTGCCGTATATAATATATACGGTGAATTTTATTACCGCCGTATATACTTGGCATATATACTACGGCTTTTGACCCACGTAGATAATTTTGCCAGCGGACGTATAAGCCTAAGTATATACGGCACCTTATTGCTGCCGTATATACTATAATTGGTGTACTTTTAATGCCCTAATAATGAGCATATACACAATTTTCCATACGGTACATATATATCAAAAACACATAATAATCATTAGAATTAAATAGCTTAAAAATTAACTTTGCTATAAATCCCAAAACCAGATCGTATAACAGCAATCACGAGAATTTTTACATTCTAATTTGCAGTTCTCATCCAAAATATGAACAAAAAATATCCAAAAGAAGATTTACGAAACGTTCATATATAATGTCATTTCATGATGTCCAACTTTAACCTGGTGTTCCTAAAAAAAAAAAAAAAACTTTAACCTGGTGTTGTCCATACTCCTTGACCTATTGTGTTAACATCCACAATCTCCCCTTGATATCTGCCAAAATTATCATGTTAATTAGAATCACTTCAAATAGAATCCATCAGGTATCATTTCTGCTACTAATCACATGTTACTTCAACTAACTAATTAATTAACAGTTAATCAAAGAATGACAGTGCAAAAAATGTGCAACATGGAATGAGCAGCTACACTAACAAACAACCTGAATAAGATACTAACTGCGAAGGACACCATTTTATAATCAGCATCTATACCCACCACTTTGAAGATTATTTAATGATAATTTATTGTGTTACTGGCCAACTGCCCCCACCAAACATAAACATAACCCTAACATATAATAACACTGACCACCTAAAAAAAATTCAAAATCTCTTCATCAAAACCAAGTGATTAATCCCAGTGAACACAACTACGCAGCAGAAAGCAAGCAATGCACAATAACTCAAATTGTAGATAAATTATAACCAGGGATAAATACCAGCTAGTTCTATATGAATAAATAAAACAATATTTATGGCAATTAGCAAGTCTTAGATTATAAATACCAGCATTTTTCTATAAAAAAAATATACCAAAAGGAGATAAGTAGCATCACACATACCAGTTTTCATTCAAATCTTGCTCTTCCATCTGTTGAGTACCACCGTTTCCTTTTAGTTGTTGCATAACATCACGCTTAAAAGCTTTAAACTCCTCTTTTTGAGCACTTAACTCAGCTTCCAGTGATTTTCTTTGTGATTCCATTAACATTCTTTGTGATTCCAGCTTCTCCTCAAACTCAACACGGGCAGCCTCAAACTCAGCACGGGCTGCAGCAACTGCGTCAGTTGTTGAGGCTTTACCAAATACCATAGATTTCGTAAGGCCCTATCCCATACAACGCATACGCCCATGACCATCTTTCCCTATAATATCTGTGAATATCCGCTCCCGCTTACTTGGGGACATTCTCTCCTCCTCAGGTAATTCCTCAATTGCATCATTGAGTGTGAGCTGCAAGATAAACAAATTCATTGAAGTGACTCAGAAATACCAGCTAATTCTTAGTGTGTTAGTTTTTTTTGTTTCTTGAATATATCAGTGTGATTCTTCCTCCGTCCCAAAATAAATATCACATTTTGACTATTTCATCAACTCAACTTAATTTTGACTACAAAATGACTCATATTTAAATGGAGAACATAACTTACTATCATACGAGAAGTAGTCACGTCCATAGTCTGACCAGCCTTGTTTGTACGTGTAGCAAAAAATAGGCTCACTCGATCAACAGGTTCCTCCTTATCTTCAAGCTATCATGCATAAAAAAATATATTTTACAACAAAAAAGTAAAACTTATGTGTAATATGGAAGACAGCCGAATGTAAATTAAAAACTAAAATGAAACATGACAAACCTCTTTCCTTATCTGGCAGTGTGACCTTTTCCTGGTCCTATTCAGACACTCTTGTTTGGATCGATTAATTTTGTTTATTTCTGCTACTTCCTGAGAAAGATATTACATAATATATTGAGTTTATCTATCTTAGTTACATCAATATATAATAAAGCTAAATCTGGTTAAAATTTTACCTTAGACTTATCAGTACTCCATATATGAATAAGATCAGCCCATTGATCAGCAAGTACACATTCAGGTCAGTTAGCCAAGCGTTCCTCATCTGTTTTATACCTTTTGTACACATCTTTCGCTTTACATTTCCAATCTCTCCATTGTTTAGCGAGAGCAGATATGCATATTTTTTGATACTCTGGAGGCGCGTTGGTATTATCCTGCGTACAATTCAACAATCAGAAATAACATGTGCTAAAGAAAAACCTGATGGAGAATAAGATTTACAAAATAAAAAGTACGACCACTTACTTGAACATCTTTCCAAATGTTTTCTAGTACCGTGTCTGACATTTGGGTCCATTCCACATTCAATGGAAAAGTTACTCAATTTTTCACGAAGTATCCAAGTTGGCTAGCAAGTTTATCCTTTTCACCACCACAAGGTTGTCCATATTCATTAAATATGACATTGAGCTTTTTGTTTCCCCATTTCTTTGTTTTTTTGGCTAAGCCTCTACCTTTTCATGTGCCCTCACCTTCTCTTGTCGGATCATTTTGTATTCGTCTTGGAGCCATAACTAGCAGTAATTATTGTAAAAAACATAAAAATACATATTGCTTTATTAAAAAGAATAAACATAAAAGAAAATGCATAGTGATACTATACTATTCAGCAAGAAAAAATCACAAGTTTAATATTCTTTAACCATAAATAAATAACAAGACCAATTGATCAAACATGAAGCACAAGTTGTAAATAGACTTTAGCAATGGAAAGAAAATCAGATCGAAACAAAATCGTCAAACTAATCATCATCACTAGCAGCTATATCACCATCATCATCATTTGTAACACTAGTCTCAATCTCAATCTCCATCCCTTCTACTCCTTCTCGCACCCATAAAGCTTCTTTATTCATAACGTTTTCATCAAGATCTTGCGAGCAAAATGGTACAAGCTGGGGTACAGATTCTGAAGTTCGTCCATCTTTATTTAACATGTCAAAAGTGTCTCTCGGTGTAAACCTCATCACAACTTTCCAATCAGTTTCTACAGGATCTTCAACAAACCAAACTTGCTCCGCTTGAGATGCCAATATGAATGGCTCATCACTCACTCGGTTATCCTTGTACAACTTGCGATTGAAGTTTACAAGAGTAAATTTTTGCTCATCCTCCATCTTACCAGTGTGATTATCAACCCAATCGCATCTAAACAAAACAAATCTTGTGGCATTGTTATAACGGATTTCAAGGATATCCGTCAACTCCCCGTAGAAGTTAACATCCCCTACAATGGGATTATTGTCCTTTCGACTTGCAAAACTTGTAACACTTGCATTTAGCATAACTCCACTATTTTGGGTTTTTCTACGTCTATCCACGTCCTTCACGCGATATCGAAAGACATTTATAATGTACGACTTAAATCTTCGTGCATCCATATGAGGACCCATTGCAAGACTTCTTATTCTTTGAGGTACTTCATTTTTTATCTTGCAAACCTTTATATGCATAAAAAAAAGAAGAAGAATTTTCTATGAGTAATATAATTCAGATATTAAACAAATACTATATAAAACCAATTAACCATACACTTACATAATCTTTTAGCTAGCTATCAAATTTTTCATTATGTTCTTTCTCTATCATATGTCGCTGAGTACGAGGCAATGTTTCCTTTAAATGTGCACGGTACATTCTAAGGATATTAAAAACAAAAAGTTAAATATTAATGAAAACAACAATGATATTGTAGATATGATTCAAGTTAGATTATACTTACTCTAGGTATGGTTCGACTTCTTCGGTATTGAAAAGTACATATCTATGTGCTTGTACTCTTGTGATGTAATCAAGGGTAATATCCTCAGACTTTCCCACAAAGCGACCTGACTCGTCACCATCATCATCATTTCTTCTAGGATGATTAGACTTGGTTTCAACATCTGCCAAATATTGGGAACAAAAATGCATACATTCTTCGGCCACGATTGCTTTAGCTATGGAGGCCTCTGGGTGAGCTCGATTTCGAACATATAATTTTAATGTAAGTAGAAACCTACAAATATTTTTTGACCATATGAGACCGAATGCATAAATTTGTACCAATGAATCGAACTTATTTCTAAAAACAATAAGGATATACCTCTCTACCGGATACATCCAACGAAATTGTATAGGGCCTGCCAATATCGCCTCCTCCGCCAAATGAACAGGCAAGTGCTCCATGTCCATGACGTCAAAGAAAGCCGGTGGAAATATTTTTTCAAGAGAGCATAGTGTAACGGCTACCCGATCTTGTATTTTTTCAAGATCAGCAAGTGTGTTGACTTTTGAGGATAATTGCCTGAAGAAAGTTTCCAACTCAATAATGGCTTTCACAACTTTAGAAGGCAATGCTTTCCGAACAGCTACAGGGAGTAGTTGCTGGAGTAAGATATGACTATCATGACTCTTGAGCATAGTTATTAAAGGCGCGCCTAGGCGCGCGCCTAAGCCCCGGGCACAGAGAGGCTCAGTTTTGGAGCCTGGGTGCGCCTAGCTCCGGGCACAACAATCGACTATCAATTAAATTGTAATTAAACATAATGCGTGACTATTACTTTTCCTCTCCCATGACTCTCTCATGTACATGCACCATAACTTTGTATAAGAGTAGCAATAACTAGGAATTCCTTCAAACTAACAACTACTTATCATTTTGTAGGATTTAAACTTAGAGTCCTTCGGTTTGAACTTCTCTTTATGCTTGTTTGAACATCTATTTATGTTTGTTTCTTTTATGACTTATAATGTATGTTTGATTTACTACTTTCATTTCATTTATTGCTTATCTCGATGTTGTATAATGTATACTATACTTTTAGTATTTTAAGGCATTTTTGCGGGCATCGTCACTCGGGCGCGCGCCCGCCTAGCGCCTTGTGCCTAGGCTCCGGGCACACCTTTTGCGCCTTGGTGCGCCTAGAGCCTTTAATAACTATGCTCTTGAGACCCCAAATAGTTCGCTCCTCTGGATGTACACAACGAAAAATATTTGAAGAGTAGCCATCGGGGACTTTTACGCCCTTTAATACTTTCAAAAATGTGTCTTTATGCTTCTTACTCATTGTAAACTGAGCTAGAGGCAAAATCTCTCTACGACCAGGACGCGGCGGTTGCAAATGTAATGGTTTTTGAATGTTCATTTCTTTTAGGTCTTTTCTAGCCTTATCATTGTCCTTTGATTTCCCTGCTGTATTTAACAATGTATGTAGCACATTATCACACACATTTTTTTCAATGCGCATAACATCTAGATTGTGGCGAACAAGGTTATTTTCCCAATATGACAACTCAAAAAATATACTCTTTTTTTTCCAGTTGTGACAAGGCTTGGGAACATTTCTCTTCTCCAATTTCGCTTGTTGTTTCTCCATCGCTTCTCTTTTTCTCTTTTTAAAGACATCTTCAATTTTATACTCAGTTTCTATATTTTCAACTTGTTTAAGCAATTCTGATCCAGACCTTAACTTCGGTTTCGCTTGAACTTCTTGAGTTCCATCAAAAGAACTCTTATCCTTACGAAAAGCGTGGCATCTAGGTAAGAAGCGTCGATGACCAATATAACAATATTTACCACCATGATCCAGCCACCGTGCTTGAGGTCTCACATTGCAACAAGGGCAAGCATATTCACCTTTAGTGCTTCATCCAGATAGCATTGCATACGCAGGGAAGTCATTATTATCCATAATAATGAAGCACGCAAAGTGAAAAGCTCGTTCCGGGATGCATCATAAGTTGATATTCCAACATCCCATAATTCTTTCAACTCTTCTATTAATGGTTGTAGATACACATCAATCTTGTTGCCTATGCCTTTCGGGCCTTGGATGAGCACCAACAAAAAAAATGGTTGTTTCATGCACAACCAAGGAGGAAGATTGTATGGCATGAGCACAACTGGCCATGTACTGTGAGATATTGTCATTGTTCTGAATGGATTGAAGCCATCAGATGCTAACCCCAATCGAACATTACGAACCTCATTTGAAAAATCTGGGTGACATTTATCAAACTCCTTCCAAGCACGAGAATATGATGGGTGTCTTAACACACCATCGTCTACTCTTTCCTCAGAGTGCCATTTCATGAGTGATGCAGTCTTAGATGACCAATACGCCTTTGCAATCTTGGCTTTAAAGGAAAATACCAAACTTTCTTTACTGGTATCTGCTTAGCAACAATTTTTCTACCACTTGTTTCCCCACCTTGATTGCCAGCCCCTCCATCTTGTTGCTTGTATCGTGCAGCCCCACAAATTTCACATTTTGTGAGTTTTTTAGTTTCGTTTCTAAACAACATACAGTGATTAATACACGCATCCCATGTCTTATAACTAAAACCCAAATCTGCAGTCATTTTATATGCCTCACGATAAGAATTTGGCACTTTTGCCGATTTAAGTAGTGCCCTAATCAAAAATTTAACAAGGAAGTAAATCCCTTATCCGCCAAACAATAATTAGCCTTCCAGTGAATGAGTTCAACTATAAATGAGAGTACTGTAAACTCGTCGCACCCTTCCCACAAGGCTTGATCGGCATCTTTCAAAAGTTTAAGAAACTTTGTTGTAGCTGCATCAGATTGCACGATCTCTTCAATTCCTCAATGGAGACTATTTGGCATACCCATCCCTTCATGCACCATTTGCCTCATACATTCCTGAACACTTATATTATCAATCTCTATAGCATTGTCATTTGTCTTACCAATATCATCATGATCATGCCTAGAAATGTATTCTTCTCCATGCCATGTCCAATTCCTGTAATCTCTTTCAAACCCCACTTCAATACAATGTAATTTCACCGTTTCTCGGTCTTTTAGGTAACGATTTGAACAATGTCTACATGGACAATAGATCTCTTTCACACCAACAGGCCTCTTCGAGAACGCGAATTCAAGGAAGTTGTCAATTCCGTTCAAATATTCACTAGAAATCCTGTTACCTATATCAATCCAACTTTTATCCATATCTAACTTTGTTCTGCTGATACCAAATAATAATATAATTTATGTTAGATATAACACCAAAATACTCAATAAAGAACAACATCATTTAGAAAAGAAAATATTATTTCTCATTAAAAATAAGCAATGAGACAAACCCTACTACTGAATGTCATTCACAAATGCTAAAACAATACAAGAGGGGGGAGTCATAACACCAGGCACTTGGCATTTATGCAATTTGAATTTATGTAAAACATCATATTAATGGTATAAAAATGGTGATCTTCTATATATTATTATTGCATGCTTCACAAAACATCATTGAAAAATATACATCATGCAACACCTACTTAAGACTGGTAGTACTACCTCCGTCCCAAAACGAATCTTCGAAAAAAATCAAATTTTCTCTTAGAATATTTGAGAAATCATTTAAAAGACAAATCAAGATTTTTTCTTTATAAATGCATTTGAAAGACACATCAATATTTATATTTTTTAGACATTTATTTGCTACGGAAGGAGTAATATTTTGTGGCCTCTAAAGGCCTGTTCACTAGTTCCCAAGATTTTCATGAAACTATTTAGTTGTAGCATCAGTTAGGAGTAAAAGGTATTACTAGGATGATGAAATGCAGTGTTGAAATCAAACCATAGATCCAAAAATGTTTGTACGTACTACCTCTCTCCCGACATGAATGTACAAATATTTTAATCAAGATAAAATTGTGGCATTCATTTTATTTAACAACAACAAAAAAAAAAAAAAAAAAAAAAGAGAAAACGTAATTCCCACCAACTCACCAATAATCAGTTACCAGAAGTATGTATTCAAGAGCTAGTCATAAACAGCAAAAGATGCATTTTCCTGCATAGGGACACCACAGAAGCCAAAAAATCAGAAAATACACAAGGAAGCATGTGATCCCAAGGGGACTTGAAGTCGCAGTCCCATTCAACAACTGGTTTGACATGATTTATTTTTGTTATGTAATAACACAGGATTGCATTCAAGAACTTGTTTCCACATAACATTTGACACCAAACAATTGCCTCCTTATGGAGGAAAAATCAACAAAGAAATGTACTTTTGAATGCAAGTGTTCACTCCTTCCAAAAGCAAGAAAATGAACATAAAGAGAGAAGAAAAATAGTACTCCAATTATTGATAAACACACACACATATGAACATACATTTATCCTGGAAAGGAAGTGTATATACTCCCTCTGTCCCCCTCGAATTAGGATTGTTGGTCAAGCAATTTTTACTTTGACAAATAATTTGAAGAAAAATAATAATGCTAATAAAAAATTAAAAATTGTTATTGTATCACGATGAATAATGAATTAAATAACCATTTTAAGATTTTCATTAAGATAATTATTTTTCTTCAAATTGTTGGTCAAAGTATAAATTACTTGACCAAGAATCCTAATTCGAGCGGGACGGAGGGAGTATATACAATACATCCCTGTTATGGCAAACCAAAAAAAAATAAAAAATAGACCACCACACACAAATCACCATGTAAAAGACAAGTCCAACCTAAGAGAATCCTTTTTGTGAAAATCACATTGACCTGTTTTATGCCAATAACTTATTAAGCATATACAATATTAAGCCAATACAATAGCTAAGATATACCTAAATGAAATAATGGATAAGTTGATATGCAAGAGACTTTAATGGTTTGATCGTGAGACAAGGACCAAGGTTCGGTTTCACAATTCCAATTAGTGAAAACTTAATCAAACAAAAAAATCACATATTAGGTAAAAAAGCAGATGATATTTTCACTTGCAAACTACCATCACTGTAATAGGAAGACTTAAATAGTCTCTAAATCACTTATTGAAACAACCTACAGAACTGTAATCAAGCGTAATTTAGTAGACAAATAAATAAAGTATACAACTTTAGGGTTTATCTGCCAAAAATCGATCAAACAATATAGGGTCTGATTATTTGGTATTTTTGCTTGGAAGGGAGAGGACACATATGAATATAATGAAATAGACTATCAGAAATTACCTGAGATTTAGAGCCGAGAGTGAAGGAGCGGATGTGGATCTGCAAAGTGAAGAGAGATTAGGTTTATGAGCAGGGCTTAAGAAGAATTCATGAGTAATAATTCTTTCTATTGCTTGGAACATCTTATCAAACAATGAACATTAGGGTTCATAAATTGTACCTTGGAACAATTTGGGAGAAATTCGCTGTACGAGATGCAATCGGCTGAATCTATGATTTAGGGATTTCTTTCAGCTTCAGGACCCAAGGCCGTAGAGAATGAGGATATTTTGGGGCTAATTTTATGTTTTGGGAAAAATATAGCAGGGAAATATTTGGCCTTTCCCGGGTTCATTCTTTACGCCAAATTTTGGAGTATATACGAGGGAGTATATACGGCGGCCCTAATTTGACGTATAAAGGCATTATATATACGGCAGAGTGTACCAGCCGCCGTATATAAGGACATTATATACAAAGGTTACTGTAGAGCTGCCGTATATAATGGTATATATATACGGCGGATAACAAAATTGCCGTATATTGTACATATATACGGCGGTCGTTAAGAACCGACGTATAACATGATTAAATACGGCGCCCCCGTATTAGCCGCTGTAAATGAGGTGTTTTCTTGTAGTGATGTTAGAGATGGGTGTTAGCTTAGCTAAGACCCATCCGATGCTTAAGTTAGTAATGGTTCGAAAAATATAACTAAATTTGAAATGACATAAAGTAAATAAAGCAAAATAAACTCGTACCTGTTTTCTTGATTTAAACGAATGGACTTTAACTTACATAAAGTATGCTTTGAGATGAATAGCGTTCCAACTTCTTGGGATTCTGATGCCATCTGGAGTAGAAAGCCAATAGGATCCTTTCCCTGCTTCTGCATCTACTAAGTATGGGCCTTCCCATTTTGGAGCTAATTTCCCAGCATTGAGTTCTCTTGTGTTTTGGAAAACTTTGCGTAATACCAAGTCACCAACTTGAAACCTCCTTACTCTGACATTCTTGTTATACGATCGTGCAATGCTCTGTTGATAGGCTGCCATCCTGATTCTTGCTAGGTCCCTTAGCTCTTCAATAGTGTCCAAATCATGAGATAGGTTGACGTCGTTCTGTTCAGATGTCAACAACCCATATCTTGCTGTAGGGATGATGACTTCTGCAGGGATGACGGCTTCTGCTCCAAATACCAAGGAGTATGGTGTCTGTCCAGTCGCATTCTTTGGTGTGGTTCTATCTGCCCATAAAATGGTCAGCTTCTCAAATTGTCGACTGCAAGAGAACTGGTTGTTGAACATGTTGATAAGCTGGGCATATGAACCGATTGATCCTGGTGGTTGACGAATCAGCCATTTCAAAGCTGGTCCTATCAAGGTTGACCCAAAGCCTTTGCACAGACATGCTTCCCTAAACTGAAGGGGTATACAAACAATCTCCATCTTCTCTTGATAATGGGCGACATGCTCTCCAGGATCTATGCTTCCATCATAGAACTTCATGGATGGGATGTTGAATCCTTTAGGGATGTCGACATGTGCAATTGCTGGCGCGAATCGAGACTAACTGTAGCATGTTTGAGAGACCTACTGGATAGGTGGGGTCATACCAGGTACATTCATGACCATATTCATTAACTCCTGAAGCTGACTTGCTATGAAGTTACCTGCAAAAGGGTTAGAAGTACGAGCAGTATTATCAAATGCAAAATTTGAACTAATGTTACCAAAGGGGTTGACATCTGCTGAAGATGTCACAATGGTGCTGTTGGTATAGGATGGCCCTGTAGATGTTCTTGAAATGTTGAGAAAGGAAGGTGGAACCGAGGTATTGCCAAGTGGAGAGAACTGGAAGGAGCCAGGATCCTGGAAAGACGACATCATCGGGGAAGTCATCACCAGAGGGGATGACGGGATTCCACCATCAGCTACACTGGCCATCGAGATCCATTCGTTGAATACGGAATGACTGCCCCCAGTGCCAAAGTCAAGAACCCTTGGGCGAATTGGTGATATAGAATCCACCCTTTCACTCAAGGCCTTCTGTTCTTTCTGCATATTCACTAGGGTGTCGCATATCAAAGAAGTGCTACTCTGCTGCTTGTCTAGCTGACTCCTCATCTGGATTAGAATGCTCTTGAGTTCAGGATCAGAGGATAGAGCTGACTGCTTTTTGCCAACTTCACTAGGTAGCGGCGGCGGTAGAGACCCAGACATGCTGCCTGTCGACTTGTTGGGACTATTGCCCCCAATTGATAAGTTCAAGCCAATAGTTATGCTAGGAGCCTTGCTGTTGCCGGAAGTCATGAGTTGAGTAGACATAGTGATTCGAAGGAAATTCAAACAATTAAAAAACCAAATGCCCCTCGGTGGGCGCCAAACTGTTTTGGTGAAAAAACAATAAGAATCAAATTGTGCAAAAGATGTTTAGACTTTGGATTAAATGGAAGGTACTTTGGAATATAATTATTTGAATGAAGATGAAGATGACACAATGATGTATACGAGGAAAGCCCTTGAGAGAATGCTCTCGCCGGCACAAAACCTCGGGAGGTGTTTGTGAGCACCTACCACCCCTAAACAGTAGTATTGATTTATTTCTTGAGGTTACAGAGAAAGCTAATGGCGGATTACAGTGATGAGTCCGTGAGTGTTGTGTGTTTGTGCCGCCTTTAGCTAGGTTTAAATAAATAAAATAAAAAATAAGATAAAGCTAATCTAACTAACTATGCTAGAAATTCGGTCCCTATCCTTTATTTGACCACGTTTTGTTGCCGTTGATAAGAGTCCTCGTTGGTTATTGTCACATGTTTAATCTGCACAAAATATTGTTATTAACGCAATAAATAGATAGATAAATAAAATACTTACAACGTTGTGTTTTGTCAAGACGTCGCTATCTTTGAAGATGTCATCATGTGAATTTTACCCAAAACACAAGTCATATTAATAATATGTAAGTTAGAGACTTTTTATATGTTAGCATAAATGCAAGTCATGTTAATAAAATGAAAGTTAGAGACTTTTTAGATTTTAGCATTATTTATTACAATTGTTCATCTTATCTTTTCATTTTCTATGATTTCAAGTTCACTTGATACTTTAAACTTTAAGAATTCCATCATAATTCAATGGTTTTGAATAATATGTTGTCTCTTAGAATACATGAAAGGATCAAAGTCATTGTATTATGAAAATTTGAATAGTCAAAAACTAAAAAAGTCACTTCTTAATGAATTGTTCTTTAATGCATCCAAACCCTACCTAGTCTAATACTCTATATCTAAGAGTATATGTCTACCTAGTCTAATACTCTATATATAAGAGTACATATTCTATTAGATATAAATCTCTTCTTATCTTCTTATAGAATCACTAAATTACCTACTATCATACCTATGGATATTACCTATTATTTTACCTAGGTATGAGAATGCCAAAAGCCTCCATGATTCCAAAAGTCATATTACATGTCATCCTCTAAATCAAGATAAACCCATTTTTGGCTTACGTGTCATTCCCAAGGTAAGTTTCACCAACTTTAAAATACTATAGTATAGATTTGACTGAAGTTGTTTGATCAAAAATAATAAAAAAATAGTAATTATGTTAATGAAACTCTGAAGCATGTTACTGATACATCATAAAAATACTGTACTAAGTGTTGATGTTAATGTCACAAATTATCATATTTTATGATGCCAAAAATTAGTTTTTCTTTTAGTTTTTCGACATTTAAAGTACTAATTTGACGCTCAAAATAACGTTTTTTTCTTTCTTTTTGAGGGACAAAATAACGCTTTTTAACTCCTAACTTTATTGTTTTTAAGATTCTCAATGAGACATTTAAAGGGTGGGGATATACACACCCACCAAATTGGTTACTACGCCCATCAATTTTTATATATAAAAATACAATTTGAGTGAATGACTGTTTACTCCTCTCATTAACATTAGAAGTTCAAATTAGTTAGGACACCTACCTATTAATATTTGTTCTTGAACTTGGAATTCTGTTCTATATTGAAAATGTTCAAAAGTAAAATGTGACTTTTATTTTGGAACGGAAGAAGTATTAATTTATTACACCAATTTTTACTCTCGTGTCTTATAATAAGAAACATGTAAGTTCTCGCTTCCGGCTCCAAATCTTACACAAGCGTGAAAAATGGCAAGAAAGAGAGGCAAGGGGATTTCAGCTGCAGCAACCGCAACTGCTAATGCTAACAAGGATAAGAATAAGAAGAGGTCACTTTCCATGTCTTCTCGAGCCGATCTCCAGTTCCCGGTTGGGAGGATTCATCGTCACTTGGAAAAACAGGACTTCAGTCAACGATCGAGTTGGTGCGAAAACGACTCCATTCTTGGATCCATGTAAATAACTTTGTTTATTTCTTCAAAGTTCAGTAGTATTGCACAAACTAACAAAGATTTGAAGGTGAAAAGAATCACTCCAAGACATTTGCAATAAGCTAGCCATTTGAGGAGATGAAGAGCTTGATACTTTGATCAATGATACTTTGATCAAAGATACTATTGCAGGAGGTAATGTCATCCCTCATATTCACAAATCCCTCATCAACCAAACTTCTATGAGTAGTAATCTTTATTTATGTCAAGTGGCTAATCTTGGTTTTAACTTAAAACAATGTGTTTAATTTATTTGGGACTATTTTTGTGGACTTGAATTTGTGTTTGTTTATAGATTCGAAGGATTACTGTATATGGCTTACTAATCATGGTGTGAACTACTCCCTCTGTCCCTAAATGAGTGTCCATTTTCAAAAAATATTTGTCCCAAAATGAGTGTCTTTTTTTAACATAACTTTGTCCCTAAATGTTTTTTTTCGAAAATTTTTTCACCGGTCTCTTTATACGTGCAAAACTAAATGTTTGGAAAGGAGATTACAAGATTATATATGAATATTTGCTAGCAAATTGTACATAAAGTTGAGATTTTCAGTGTCCCTTATAATGAAATTTGGGCACTCATTTAGGGACAGAGGTAGTAGTATTTTTTGTTACTAAAAGAAAAGGAAACATGTAAGTTGTCATTTGCTAATAATAAGTGTGACTAGTTTTATTTGGAATAGATTTGAGTGAATTACATATTTTCATTTGCCAATAATAAGTGTGATTAGTATTAATTGGAATAGAATTTGAGTGAATTATATACGGATTAAGTGGGTGTTTTAATATCACATATTGTTTTTTTTTAAATAAGGGTGTGATAGGAATGTATGGGGGTGTATTTACTAAATTAAAAATTTATTATTTTGAGTGATGGGGGAACTTACTAAAGTAGGCGTAGTAACCAATTTGGTGGTGTACATATCCCACCCACATTTAAATGGCACACTTAACACTCAAACTAATGCTTTAAAAAAAAAAAAAAAAAAAAAAAAAAAAACCAAACAGGCACTTTTAAACCCTCATAGAACATTCAAACTAGCATTTGTCAATGACGCTTATCTTATATGGTATAAACTAGAGATGACCAAACACGGTTCCGGTTACGGTTTCGGTTTCGGAAAAACTTGAACCGTAACTGAACCGTTTCTCTTCCGGTTACGGTTCGGAATCGCCAGTTCACGGTTCGGAACCGCCGGTCCACAATTTCTTTTTTTTTTTAAAAAAATCAAATCTTTTAACAGAAAAAACAATTATAATAATATTTTATTACCGATTTTTTTACAAAAAGGTATAGAAAAATGTTTAAAAAACTAAAGAGGTCCGTCCCTCTTTTCTTTTATATACTCATCAAAATTTTATTATTTTTATTCACTAAATTTACTAAAAAAATCAGTCAAAACTCAACTTTTCTTGTCAATGTTCCGTTAGTAACGGTTAATTCTGATGAAATCGTTAGAAATCTAACGATTTTGACGATTTTGATAACGGTTCCGGTTCATTCTAGGTGGTTCATGGCGGTTCGGAACCGCCGGTTCACGGTTTTCAGAGGGGATGAACTGGAACTGGACCGTGTTACAAACGGTTCCGGTTCACACGTTTCCAGTTTTCAAGGTTCAAGGCGGTTCCGAGCTTTTCGATTCCGGGCCGGTTTGACGGTTCCGGTTCGGTTTGGCCATCCCTAGTATAAACGCTTGCTTTCTTTCATTCACCGTAAAAAAAAACATTTCAAATCAATACTTTTAACTTTTAAATTAACACTTTTAACAAGTTTAAAAAGTATAAATTAAAAGTGTAAGTTAATTTATTTAGAAATTTCAGTTTATTATTTGAGCTCATAAGAATACCAAATTTTTTTAACAATTCAAATTATACTTTAGGACACTTATTCAAACACTTTTAAATTCTTCAAAATCAGCATCCTTAGATCGAAATCCAATACTCCCGTTGTCCAAACTAATCGCTACTAAAAATGAATACACGAAAATTTAAAAAATATGTTGGAAATATAAATATTGGGAGATGGTAGGAGAGTGAAAATAAATAAGTGGATAGTTGTTGTGAGTGGGTAGGAGAGGGAAAATCAAACATTTTGGGTAAGTACTCCCCCCGGACACAAATATAAGTAAAAACAAAATTGGGTTTTTCTTGGACCTTAATATAGGCAAAAAAGTTGGGTTTCAATACAAAACTCATTAAATATAGCTGTATTTAACACTCTTTTATCAAAAAATACCCTTAATTAATTACTCATTTTCAAATACAAGTGCACATTTATTACACATTTCATATGAGGATATATTAGTAATTTTAATATATTTTTATTATAAAATCAAGACAAATAACTAACTTTAACTACTTTCTTAATAAGTGTGATTTTAGTTAATTTTGCTTATATTTGTGACCGGAAGGAGTAGCAATTAGTATGAGACGCACAAAACGAAAATAAGTAGTGATTAGTTAGAGACGAAGGGAGTAGTGCTTCTAACAACTTCCACCTTCCGTCTCAAAATCCTTTCGTCTCAAAACTAAGTACTGTTTCTATGCTAAAATATTTGTAGTTTTAAAGGTTTTCAGACATAAATAATTGTAATCATTATAAGTAAAAAAGACTCAATTACCATTTAAAAAATCAATTACATGTACAATTAACTGTTTATTCAATGTATATCTCACTATCATAAATAAATGTATACTTAGTAAACAAGGGTGAAAATTCATGAATAATGATGAAACTACAAACATTTGGGAACAAAATCAATTCCTTAAAGTATAAGTATTTTGAGACAGAGATGCAATTTCATTTTAAGAACATGAATTAAGGAAAAATATTAAAAAAGTAGGTGATGTGAGTGAAAAGGACAAAGAAAGTGAGGTAGAGAATATTAAGTGGATAGTATGTTAAGTGTATGGTTGTTGTGAGTAGGAATGTGTGTGAGAGAGAGAGAGAGAGTGGAATATATATTTTCTTTTTTGGGAAAATAGTACTTCTAATGGAAATCTCAAAATGACAAAATGAGTACTTTGTTTTGGAACGGAGAGAATATTATTTGTTTTAAATTTAGGGAAAAAATTCAATTTCCAAAAAATTGACTCATAAATATTTTGGACAACATGACTAAGTACTAAAGTTATAAAAGTAAGAAAATATAGTTCACAAGGTTCTCTCAAGCCCCTGTTATATTAGTAGGATGCTTTCTTAGGAAGTCCGCTACTTACGGTGCTGATAGTTTCGTGTCATCAGCCTCTCTCCTTCGCTTTGAGAACCGTGTGAACGGAGAGTGGGCAGAAGGGAAGGAGGTCCTCATACGGAGTCACATACTTACTTGAGCAGTGCGGGAGACCCATTTCCCACAGTCAAGTCCCCTATTTGGTGTCCCTAGATCTTGTCTTGTGGTATTTCTACCAACTCATCTTTCCTGTCTGATTACGGGGTTGATTTGTATGGCCCTTCTCAGTTTTCCCATCAGTTTGGGCTTAATAAATTATTGAATGTTGTGTTCGTAAGCTTAATACTCACTCTTCAAATATAGCTATGTCTTTCAAAAAGCATGTATAGATTAGTATTTATATCATTTAATTCTTAAGTCCGCCAAACAAACCCTGAATCAATGTGAACAAGATTTTTTGATATATTATTTATCTAAATCAACATCAAACAATATCTATTCTCTATCTAAACATACATTTTTTCCACAAAGCATTTCTCCTCTTCTATGTAACATTCTCACATTTCACCGATAACGAAAAATCTTTTTTGCTAGGCCGAGAGAGATCCGGCGATTTTTGCTGGACTTCGTCCATTCCATTTTCCTGTTTGTTTTGTAATTTTTGTTTCTGGTTGATGGATAAAATTCCACTGTAATAAAAATACCTTGTAAGTGTACAAGTGCCAAAGCAGCAGTATACAAAAGTAAGGGTCGAAGCACAAACACTTGAGTGAAACACAAGTTGATTTAATTAGTGTTTAAGTAACCAAGGGGGGTTTTTGATTTGATTTGATTAAACTAAATTAAGTACTAAACACTGGAATAAAATACTAAATTAACAAAAAAATAATCAACTAGCAACGATGTAAACAGATTAAAGAGATTCACGGGTTGGATTTCACAGTATCATCATTCTATGTTATTTTGAAATAAAGTTACTGATTCCATTCCAGGGTTCGTTCACTTCTTGTAAAGATTGGGACGGTGAGGCGGCCGGATTGCAATCTTTTTCTCCATAGCTAATCACACTTCGCAAATCAAGTCCATGTAATTTTTTAAAGAGTTATTACATTCTACAGAACATATAAACCTACACCCACTTGATTAAAATACTTTGAACAACTAGAATGAAATCAATATGAATAAAAACGTTTATAACGTAGAACTAGATAGTGTTTTACATCCAACCCATGAATTAAGAACTTAGCTACTCATATTCAACATAATGAGCACAAGTAATAAAATTAAGAGCATAAAATCTAGATCTTGAATCTTGAGAAGAAAAATACTTCAATCTTGTTTACACGCTAAGAAGAGGTAAAATCATCATAAAAACGGCTGCTGGGTTTTTTCTCTTTAACCTAGAGTCCCCTAAGTGTGTCAAAAAAGGAAAATACTCAAAATCCTTGTGAAATAAGGAAACTAGAAAATTCCAACCCGACTAGCATCTGCGGCCGCCCATAAAAGCCTTGTGCGACCGCCCATGTATACTGGAAGAAATCTGGTCTTTGAAGCTTCAATATGTGCGGCCGCCTAGGTAATCTTGGGCGACCGCCCACTTTCCTGGACTGCTACTCATCTTCTGTTCTTCCTTTTTTCTCCTCGCTCCGATCCTTCCCTTGACTTGCTTGACTTCATTTGCCCTTAATTTTGACTGTTGACCTTGAGCACGTACCGATCTTTGTAGGAACATCGTAACATTACTTAAAGAAATCACTCTAAAGACAATGTTTCCCACAAATCTAACCATTACATAATAAACTCAAAATTACATCAACCTTGTCTAAATTACATCAAAAATCTAATATAAAGCACAAGAAATATGGAGATGATATAGAGTAAAATACAATCCATCAAATTCCCCCACGCTTAGACCATTACTCGTCCCTGAGTAATATTCCTAACCCCACTCCTAAGCACCGGTCTATCAAGCGTAGCATGAGGGAAAATGATACCTAAACTCCTCTAGATCCCCGTCCAAACAAGTCAAAGACACATCCTGAGTTTATACAACTCCACTCCTTATAACTCCTAAAAAAAAATCAATGACCCAGAGTCGATGGCAACACCAAAAGAAAAACATAGATAACCACATCCGACTCGGGTCACACACTCAAAAGATAGGGGGAACTAACAACATCCTAGGTTTCCCCCACGCTTATCTCACACTACGGCATCCCTCAAAAGAAATCAATGTTAGAGTGAAATGTCTAGCAAAGATTTACCTCATACAAAAAAAAAAAAAAACTCTGACGCCCCTTATTACTTCAGAAAGAAAAATGAGGATTTTCTATCCTATCGCCTCTAACCAATCCTCCTTCTCCACAATTAATCCTACCCAAGTCTCCGAACCTCCCTTAGGACGCCACACCTGGAGAAAACAATTTAATTCACTAAAAATCTCACCTTTTGCCTAGGCGCCCTTTCGGGTTTTCACCTAGCCCCTCTTATTTTTTTTCTTCTTTTTTTTTTAATATGAATAAATGCAATGTACAGCTACTCATAACGGTACCCCTACACCCCCTCATTTAAACAAATCATTGTCCCAAATGCATAAAAATAGTGCACAAAGAATAAGGGTTAGGGATACCTCCAACCATCCTACGAAAAAGGTGGGCGAAACTGGTGGTCGCCACCACCCTGCCACTGCATCGGGTCACCAAATGATGGCGGTGGAGGTGCCACACGCCCCCAAATCATCTGGAGCATCTGTCCCTACTGAGTCGTCTCTTTAGACTGCTGCTGTCTCCATGTCTGTGCCTCCTCAAACTCAGCTAACTGCCTCTGCTGCAACTCAATCTGACGCTGCTGCATCTCAATCTGACGCTGCTGCATCTCCATCAAAGTATTATCCTGTCCCCCTCTCCACTGTCTCAGATCATCCATATCAACTCTCATACCTTGAATTTATTCTTGCAGGTTCTCAATCATACCTCCCATCTACCACCTAGGCTCATCCAGCCGTATCTCATCTGGTGCCTCATACTCGGTCTCATCATCGGTCTCATCTCGTGACTGATCTCCCCTAGAAGTTCCCTCTCCAGCTGCTACTGGGTTTGATTGTGTTGTGATGGTCTCAAGGGTAATGGGCACCCCTGGCAATAAGTATCTAGGTACTCCAGTCAAATCCACCCCCGCTCTTGAAATCAACCCGGTTATTAAAAGGGGAAAATTATAATTTGCCTTCCCGATATTCCCGATGGTATACTGGATCGCATTATATATTATCTCTCCAGTGTTAATCCTTCCTCCAGTCAAGACAACCTGCATCAAAGCTGCCCGTGTCCAGTGAACATCATTGTAATGGGTTGTTGGTAAGATTCTCTCACAAATGAACCTATGCAATGCCCTCCTTCTCAAGTCCAAACTCCTAGCCTTCATGATTACACCGCTCTTCACCTGCCCTGGGTCGAACTCTGGAAATGCTAGAGATAACAATTGATACTGGCGTCTCATGTCTACCTTTCTGTTTATCTCGTTAACCAGCTCAGCATACGCGCACCCAAACCTATTTACTTGAGATGCAGCAGATGTTATGGCATAAAAATGGATAAGAGCCTCGCTGGAATATTCAAACCTTGCCCCCCTCACATATGAATAATTGCTCTTGTTCCCATTCTCATAAGCATTAGCGTAAAATTCTTTCACATATTGTCCCACCCCCTTATTCGCCGGTCGTTTTGCAATTTTCTTCCAACCATAGTCTTCAAAAATTTCATCTAACCCCATCCCCTTATATTGGAATTCCTTTTCAACATTCAACAGTCATGATTATAGTCCAAGTAAAATCTTTCAGCTCGGGGTCCCACAAACCGATCTCTATCAAACGGGGGGTTCTAGCAATTCTTGGGGGATAGGCTCATTCCGTATACCACGAGCTAGTCTACGAGGCATTATCACACACAAGCAACAAGCACAAAATTCTGTAAAACTTAACTCTTACTTGACCGGAGAGTCGCCAGAGAGTTGACCGGAGATGAGAGAGACTACTAGGAAGAATGCCCTCGCTTTTGTGAACCCTTTTCCCTTCTGTAGCACACCCAAATTGTCGCGCCCCGACCCATGGTCCTACTTGGCCCCACGCCCGGGACACGCGAGGAAGACGTCGTAAAGCAACTCTAAGAAAATTTTTCAAAATATATTTTCTTAAAAAGGTTCACACAACCAACACGTTACCAAAACATGACTTTAAGTCACAAAACAAACTTTCTTAAATGAGTACTTAGCCACTTGGCTATAACAAACTTTACTTATAAAATTTACAAACACGAACACCTACTAAAGAGATGATACAAATAACTGAGTCACGGGTACACTACCCTAAAGGTATTACATTTACATAATGTATCCTTTATACACATCACTTCCCAAAATTCTTACCAAAGATCTCTTTACCGACGTCCTCCCTGTGCTGTGACCTATTCCCTGGACTCCTTCTTATCTAAAACGGTAAACAAATAACGGGTGAGAATAAATCTCAGTAAGTTACTAAATGCAACTACATTACATGCTAATATGATGATCATAAAGAAACAATATTAACAAATAAGCGTATAACACATAGCACATAACATGAGAGGCTCCCTATCGCCAACCGTCCCATACCGGTTGGAAATAACGACCAACTCATCATGCAACACATGAGACGGAAATAAACACTCATACGTGGATACTGAGCCAAGGTTCTCAAACCAAACAATAGCCATCTGAGAGGCATCAACTGAGCAGCATCGAAGAGCTGAAACGGGTTCCGGAACCAAACAACAACAACAACAACGGGGGGAAAATGACACAAAGTCATAACCCAAAGTGCCCAACCTTTGGCCTAAGGAAGGGGGTTAAAAATGGGAAACCAATGATAGGAGCCTTATAATGTACTTGGCTCGTGAGACCATTATAATCCCTATCACTGCCCAACACACACAAAAGTACCAGCTGGACTTTACACGCAAGCACCATATAGAAATACTTGCTTAAACAACAATCAGGGACAATGATTCCAATGTAGGGAACCATGCCAAACACATCAAGAAGATGAACCATTCAACACATTACAAAATGTTCAACAATGCTCACTTAATCAATTACTCACATTTCACAACACTTGTGTTCACAAAGGAACCAATTCTACCACTTTAGTGATCCACAACAATCATCTAACTACTTTAGGACACTACCCAAAAACTAGACCAAGATTGACCTTTAAATCCCTTGGTTTGAAAAACTCTAAACTTTTCAGATAACTGGGCGGTCGCCCAAACAGGGCTGTGCGGCCGCCCAAAATGCTCTGTTCCAAGAAAAAAACCTTCAGATAGATGTGCGGCCGCACGCCCAATTTTGGGCGGCCGCCCACATCACCTGGCAGACCAAAACTTTACCAAAATTCACTCCTTTCCTTTACAACCCAAAAATTACCAATACTTGCAACCCCTAAACTTTGCAACTTTCACCAAAGCTAAAAACTCAGCCTAAGAACAATACTAACACCAACTTCTATAGCATTCACAATAATAATAAGCTAGGTAACAAGTTCTTACTACTCCTTATGTCCCAAAATTACAAATATAACTAAAACATACCAAAACATTATTTCACAACCTACTAGACATATATAACATGTTTATATCCATTTTATTAGGTACAGCAACATTACTATACTTTCACAATACTACAATACCCATTTGTATTAACATTTCCCACATGCAACAAATTATTACTACTCCCTCCGCTTCACAAGTATCATTAAAATTTTTAATATACTAATATACCTACTTTAGGATACTTTCACTTCTTTCCCCGTCCCATAAGTAATAGTATAATTTTATAATACATTTATTTAACATTTAACTAAAGATATTATTTTACCGTCCCACAATTACAATCCCACAATTACAAGTATATAAAAAGTTATTACTACTCCCTCCGTCCCAAAATTACAAGTATATAAAAAGTTATTACTACTCCCTCCGTCCCAAAATTACAAGTATATAAAAAGTTATTACTACTCCATCCGTCCCAAAATTACAAGTATATAAAAAGTTATTACTACTCCCTCCGTCCCAAAATTACAAGTATATAAAAAGTTATTACTACTCCCTCCGTCCCAAAATTGCAAGTATATAAAAGTATACCCAAAACATTATTTTATAACATATAAAGCATATATAGCATACTTATGACCATTTTAACATTTAAAGGGGGGATTAGTAACTTACCTATTTTTCCGGAAAAAGTGTCAAGAAAATTATATTGTTCGGTAGAAAGAATCTATTCAACACCCTGAACATTTATATATAATTAGATTTGAAAATAGAGTAATAGATTAAAATATGGAAAATTATCAAAACAAACTCTTACCTAAGCTTCTCTTCTTCAACAATGGAGGAAATGAAATTTAGTGTGTGTGTGTGTGTGTGTGTGTGAGGTGTGGGATACGCAGGGAGAGGGGAGAGGGTTAGGGGGATAATGATCAAGTTTTATCCCTTTCTCTCCAATAAGTCATCCAAGTTCAATTGTTAACACTTAAGCCCCTTGAATACTAATTCCACTAAAAACCCTCATAACTTCCCACTAACAACTTAACTCCCCTAATCACCTTTAATACTAACATTTTAACTAACACAAATAATCATATAAGATGTGCAAATTATGAAATATGATGCAACACATAAAATGCACACATAATTTTAAATTAAAATTCTCAAAAATATAAAATAATTATAAAATAAATAAAACGGATTTTTGGGGTCGTTACACTCACTCCCCCTTAAAGAAAATTCGACCCGAATTTTAGGATTGTTTACCTCAACCCTCAAACAACCCAGGATACTTCCTTTCATTTCAATCCCGAAACTCCATACTGAGTTCAATATCCTCTAAAACTTTAGACATATCGGAGAAGAATCATAAACACAATTGCGTGGCATCAACACATGGAACTCATTATCAACCTCGTCGAGAGAAGGAAGTAACACAAGACGATAAACTCAACCTCTAGCTCTTTCAAAATCTCAAAAGAACTGACATATTAAACAAGTCCACGAGAAGTAAATGTATATCCCTCGAATTCTTAGAATCAACTAAACAAGTTCTCAAGAATCTGAATGGTTATTTCTAACTGACCATCTGACTAAGGGTGAAAGTCATACTAAGTCTCAATTCCGAACCCCAAGCCTTCTGAAATGCTTGCCAAAATCAAGATGTAGATAAGGAACCCATATCTATTACTATGCTCGTAGACATCCCATGAAATCGAACTATCTTCTGAACAAATAACTGACAACTGATGATTTACTTCCAGATTATTCACAACTCAAGGACTTAGTTGAATACTTAGAATTCCTCGCATCAAACAATTAAAGATAACTCCTCGAATTTATCTCAATACTCTACTTCTACTTGGATTCATAATTAAATTGGTCTTGTGTATCCCTTCAAGTATCTATAGTTGAACTCCGTTATACATGTTTAATTCCACTAAGTGTTGACTACATACTCTGCTATAGAAGTTAAAATTCCATCACTAGCCACGAACAAAATCTTATTGTCTGTCATTATTCATTCCACGAGTAATTTTTGATAGTTGATATTATTCAATAGAGTAGAAATTTAAAGCTTTCACAATCGCAAATTCACACCATGTCTCAACTCACGAAGACTCCAAAGTGTTAATTCCTCTAACATTCCCCATTTAGTTTTATCACCCATGAACTATAAGTCAATGAATCCTCTAACACAATACCTTTCCCGATGATATAATATGGTAAACACTTCAAATCTAACTCCATCAAAGTCATTCACTAATGCAATGGATGCATAATCGCAATAAATCTCAATTTATGGGTAGGATAATTTTGTTGATAAGGAATCAATCTTCTCAAAGCACACATTGTTACCGTACCATCCTGAAGCAATGAACATCTCAATCACTCTTTAAGGCATCTCTATAAATAATGAATTTATCAAATCCACTATAAGGGTAAGCTTGACATATCCACTAGAAATTAGTAACACTAATCATATCCTCTAGATAACTGTAGTACTAATTAAATCCATTAAGCAATATCAATACTGAAGTTGTCATCAACTCTCGATTCATCAATTAACACTCGCAACAATTAAACTCGTTCACTCTTACCAATCCATCGAGATAGTGTATCTTTCTGTGCTATGTAGTTAACAGTGTAGCTACCTTAGGAATCCATCAATAAATCCTCAACCCTATGCCTGAGTTGAAACTTTCCTCAAAATAATATATCCTCTAACATGAAGACATTCTGCCCTGATTTTACAAACTGCTACCGCTCTCAAAGAACTCAGACTAGGATTACTTATACAATTCAACGTATCCAACAATACTACTGAAGCAGGTGAGAATTCAAACTATACAACCACCATTCATGATGTCCATACCCGATATAAAAGCCATCTTTGAAATATAATCACTAAAATTCTCAACAAATGATAATCACTTCAAATCAACCACTAAACAATTACTGATCTCTGATGTTGCTCAAACATAGCACCCAACCACTCAAGATCACCCAAGGTTCTCCTCAAGAACAAGTACCACTCAAGGAAATAAATTTAAAATCTCACAAGGAAAAGATATCTTTCAATTTAAATGCAAATTTTTCACTACTAACTCCATAAACTAACTATCAGGCACAAGCTTGCAACAACAATTTACAAATTTCTTAATGCCTAAATAGCATAAAAGCTAAACACATATATATACCATGCTTAACTAAAACACACTAGCATATAAAATTCCACCACCATAACATCAAAATCTTGTGATGACAACATCACTAAACCGGCAAATAAAACATGCCCATTAATACGCACATCACAAGTATACGACACTTTATCGGCCGTCTAACACTCCCCCTTAGGAAGACACATCTAACACATAAGGTAAAGACTCAGAAGACACATGCAATCAAGAAGCACAATGCACAAACACACAAGTATGCGAAGAACCAGGGTCTATAAGTGTGTGTGCTCTCAAACTAGACATAGAAATTATACCTCCAGTCACATTAGAAAAATCTGAAATCTGTTGTTGATTGATGAAAGAAACACGATCTTGCACCTTAACCTTTCCTGAAGCATCCCTATTTTGACCCCGAGATGACCCAGCTGCACTTCCCGATAACTGATTCTTAAATCTAAAACAACTCTTCTGAAAGTGACCCAACTGACCACAACTCAAACATTTGCCTTGCTTTTTCCAACATTTTTCTTCTAAATGTCCCATCCTTTGACAGTAGTTACATACTCGTTTACTTCGAGTTCCTCTATTATGAGGCCCTTGAAAAGATGCCCTAGCTTGCGAAGGTGTTCCTTGATATTCTCTACTATCTCCAGGCTGAGGTTGCGGTTTTACCTGTTCTCCTCGTTTTGTCACATCTGAGGTTTCAATCTTGGTTTTATGCTCCTCTATATCGTCAATTATTTTCATGACAGCTTCAAACATACCTTGGAACAGTGCTCGAACCTCTTCTCTAGCGTTACCCGACCCTGAAGGCCTGACTGATTCCCTTTGGTGCCAACCATTTTCAATAAGTACCTGCATAAAACTCTCAACGTTACTTACCCTATACACAACTACCCTCCTAGGTCATTTAGTCATTCCAGACCATCTACAACCTAGCTCTGATACCAACTGTCGCGCCCCGACCCGTGGTCCTACTTGGCCCCACGCCCGGGACACGCGAGGAAGACGTCGTAAAGCAACTCTAAGAAAATTTTTCAAAATATATTTTCTTAAAAGGTTCACACAACCAACACGTTACCAAAACATGACTTTAAGTCACAAAACAAACTTTCTTAAATGAGTACTTAGCCACTTGGCTATAACAAACTTTACTTATAAAATTTACAAACACGAACACCTACTAAAAGAGATGATACAAATAACTGAGTCACGGGTACACTACCCTAAATGTATTACATTTACATAATGTATCCTTTATACACATCACTTCCCAAAATTCTTACCAAAGATCTCTTTACCGACGTCCTCCTTGTGCTGTGACCTATTCCCTGGACTCCTTCTTATCTAAAACGGTAAACAAATAAGGGGTGAGAATAAATCTCAGTAAGTTACTAAAATGCAACTACATTACATGCTAATATGATGATCATAAAGAAACAATATTAACAAATAAGCGTATAACACATAGCACATAACATGAGAGGCTCCCTATCGCCAACCGTCCCATACCGGTTGGAAATAACGACCAACTCATCATGCAACACATAAGACGGAAATAAACACTCATACGTGGATACTGAGCCAAGGTTCTCAAACCAAACAATAGCCATCTGAGAGGCATCAACTGAGCAGCATCGAAGAGCTGAAACGGGTTCCGGAACCAAACAACAACAACAACAACGGGGGGAAAATGACACAAAGTCATAACCCAAAGTGCCCAACCTTTGGCCTAAGGAAGGGGGTTAAAAATGGGAAACCAATGATAGGAGCCTTATAATGTACTTGGCTCGTGAGACCATTATAATCCCTATCACTGCCCAACACACACAAAAGTACCAGCTGGACTTTACACGCAAGCACCATATAGAAATACTTGCTTAAACAACAATCAGGGACAATGATTCCAATGTAGGGAACCATGCCAAACACATCAAGAAGATGAACCATTCAACACATTACAAAATGTTCAACAATGCTCACTTAATCAATTACTCACATTTCACAACACTTGTGTTCACAAAGGAACCAATTCTACCACTTTAGTGATCCACAACAATCATCTAACTACTTTAGGACACTACCCAAAAACTAGACCAAGATTGACCTTTAAATCCCTTGGTTTGAAAAACTCTAAACTTTTCAGATAACTGGGCGGTCGCCCAAACAGGGCTGTGCGGCCGCCCAAAATGCTCTGTTCCAAGAAGAAAAACCTTCAGATAGATGTGCGGCCGCACGCCCAATTTTGGGCGGCCGCCCACATCACCTGGCAGACCAAAACTTTACCAAAATTCACTCCTTTCCTTTACAACCCAAAAATTACCAATACTTGCAACCCCTAAACTTTGCAACTTTCACCAAAGCTAAAAACTCAGCCTAAGAACAATACTAACACCAACTTCTATAGCATTCACAATAATAACAAGCTAGGTAACAAGTTCTTACTACTCCTTATGTCCCAAAATTACAAATATGATTAAAACATACCAAAACATTATTTCACAACCTACTAGACATATATAACATGTTTATATCCATTTTATTAGGTACAGCAACATTACTATACTTTCACAATACTACAATACCCATTTGTATTAACATTTCTCACATGCAACAAATTATTACTACTCCTCCGCTTCACAAGTATCATTAAATTTTTTAATATACTAATATACCTACTTTAGGATACTTTCACTTCTTTCCCCGTCCCATAAGTAATAGTATAATTTTATAATACATTTATTTAACATTTAACTAAAGATATTATTTTACCGTCCCACAATTATAATCCCACAATTACAAGTATATAAAAAGTTATTACTACTCCCTCCGTCCCAAAATTACAAGTATATAAAAAGTTATTACTACTCCCTCCGTCCCAAAATTACAAGTATATAAAAAGTTATTACTACTCCATCCGTCCCAAAATTACAAGTATATAAAAAGTTATTACTACTCCCTCCGTCCCAAAATTACAAGTATATAAAAAGTTATTACTACTCCCTCCGTCCCAAAATTACAAGTATATAAAAGTATACTCAAAACATTATTTTATAACATATATAGCATACTTATGACCATTTTAACATTTAAAGGGGGGATTAGTAACTTACCTATTTTTCCGGAAAAAGTGTCAAGAAAATTATATTGTTCGGTAGAAAGAATCTATTCAACACCCTGAACATTTATATATAATTAGATTTGAAAATGGAGTAATAGATTAAAATATGGAAAATTATCAAAACAAACTCTTACCTAAGCTTCTCTTCTTCAACAATGGAGGAAATGAAATTTAGTGTGTGTGTGTGTGAGGTGTGGGATACGCAGGGAGAGGGGAGAGGGTTAGGGGGATAATGATCAAGTTTTATCCCTTTCTCTCCAATAAGTCATCCAAGTTCAATTGTTAACACTTAAGCCCCTTGAATACTAATTCCACTAAAAACCCTCATAACTTCCCACTAACAACTTAACTCCCCTAATCACCTTTAATACTAACATTTTAACTAACACAAATAATCATATAAGATGTGCAAATTATGAAATATGATGCAACACATAAAATGCACACATAATTTTAAATTAAAATTCTCAAAAATATAAAATAATTATAAAATAAATAAAACGGATTTTTGGGGTCGTTACACAAATTCTTCACCCCTAGTGCCCAAATCTTCAATTTCTTCTTTCTTTGCACTTTCACCAAACAACCGAATTTAATGGTATTTTAGGTTGAACACTTTGAGTTTTAGGGACTGAGTGGTGAGGATGATGATTTAATGGGTTAAAGAGAGTGATTTTGGTGTTTGGATGGGGGATTTTTAGAGAGATGGAGGTAGGGTTTCGGTTCTTAGAAAGAAAAATAGAAGGGGAAGAGTTTGAATGTGGTATTTTTGGGTAAAACCCCGATTTTCCCTTCTTTTGACCAAGGTCAGACCTCTCTGCCAGGAAAATGTGCGACCGCCCAGAGAGAACATGTGCGGCCGCCCACGGATTCTGAGAATTTCAGGCCCATTTTTCATGTTTTTGGGCGACCTCCTGTAACATTTTGAGCGACCTCCTAGAACCTCTGCCCCAGCTAATTTGCTTTTTGTTTTTGGACTTAGACTATGTGGCTCCTGGTCTTGGTTGGTACTCTTCATCTGCACATCACCACAACATATACCCAAAGTGTAATACCTCTTCAAGCAAAAAATAACTAATTAACATAACAAAAAAAAGATGAAAATCTTTTGGAGGGTGACATCTATTTACACTCCCCTATAAACCCACAAACTCGGAGAGATCTATGACAGATGACACCGACAAACTTTTTGACCGCACTTTCGTTGCCTACGTTCCCCTTAGGACAATAAGGGGCTCAGGTCACCGTAGTTCGAACCGACCCAGAAATAAATGACACAAAAGCGATAATATTTTTTTTAATGAATACCACCACCCCCACACGTAGAACATGCTATGCCCTAATTGCATCAAACAAAATCAAGCATGCTCCCAAGTTGAGAATGATAATAGACTGAAATAAAATATACAAAAATAAAAGATACATGGTTGGGTTGCCTCCAACAAGCGCCTTTGTTTTAAGTCTATGGCTCTACTTAATGCCACATGGAAATTAATTGCCCTTCTCCGAATCCACCAACTCGATCACATCTATATCTCCATCAATAGCCACCCCCTCATAATAAGGTTTCACCCGGTGTCCATTAACTTTGAACAAATTCCCGGTTTCCAAATTCTTAAGCTCAACTGCTCCATGGGGGAACACTTTCACCAACTCGAATGGCCCCGTCCACTTGGAACACAGTTTACCCAGAAATAGCCTCAAACGAGAGTTGAAAAGAAGAACTTTTATACCCGGCCTCAAGTCTTTTGACTTCAAATGCTTGTCATGGTATCTTTTAGTTCTCTCTTTATACAGTTTGGCACTTGCATAACTATCTTGCCTCAACTCGTCAAGTTCATTCAAAGTGAACAATCTCTTCTCGCCCGCGGCATCCATGTCCATATTCAACTCTTTCATTGCCCAAAACGCCTTGTGCTCCATCTCAACCGGTAAATGGCATTCCTTCTCCTATACACAATACGGAAAGGACTCATGCCAATTTGAGTCTTATATGCCGTCCGGTACGCCCATAATGCATCGCTCAACTTTCTTTGCGATTCGGAAGCACTGTCTTTTCAAGGACCCCTTTTATTTGTCTGTTGCTTACCTCCACTTGTCCCGAGGTTTGAGGGTGATAAGATGTGGCTAATTTATGAACCACCCCATATTTCTTCAACACATTGTTGAACATTCAGTTGGTGAAATGTGTTCCTTGATCGCTTATGATTGCTCGTGGCACTCCATACCTGCTAAAGATATTCTCACAAACAAACTTGGAAACCACGTTAGCATCGTTAGTCCGGGTGGAAATAGCCTCCACCCACTTTGACATATAATCCACCGCAACCAATATATAAACAAAACCATGGGATGGGGGAAACGGACCCATAAAATCAATACCCCACACATCAAATATATCAACAACTAAATTAAAGTGTTGGGGCATCTCATCTTTTTGACCTATGCCACCAGTCTTCTGGAATCTATCACACCTCTTACTGAACTCACATGCGTCCCTAAATATGGTGGGCCAATACAAACCGGCTTGAAAAAAATTTCTAGCAGTCTTTTGACCACTAAAATGCCCCCCCCACATTGAAGCTCATGACAAAAACGCAACACACTCGCTTGTTCATGCTCAGGAATACAACGCCGAATAAACTTATCCGTACACTCTTTCCACAGATAAGGGTCATCCCAAATATAATGCTTCACATCCGACTTAAACTTTCGTTTTTGGTCGTAAGTGAAGTGTGGTGGCATCAAGTTAGTCATGAGATAATTCACGAAATCAGCATACCAAGGCTCTTGGACATGTAAAGCAAAAAGTTGCTCGTCCGTAAAATTTTCATTAACCGAAATCTCCCCATCAATAACACTCGTGAAAGTGAAGTCCTCAAGCCTAGATAAGTGATCCACCACCACATTTTCGGTCCCCTTCTTATCTCTAATCTCAATATCAAACTCCTGCAGTAGGAGCATCCACCTAAGAAGTCTAGGTTTAGCATCCTTTTTATTCAACAAGTATTTAATACAGCATGATCCGAATAGACAATTACCTTGTATCCAAGCAAGTAAGAACGAAACTTTTCAAGAGCAAACACAACTGCTAAAAACTCTTTTTCAGTGGTAGTATAATTCTGTTGTGCATCATTTAAAGTTCTACTCGCATAATGGATCACATGAGGTAACTTGTCTACTCGTTGCCCCAAAACATCCCCAATAGCAAAATCAGACGCATCACACATGATCTCAAAGGGCAGAGACCAATTGGGGCTAGACAGAATAGTGTGAATACGTGTGTTTGAATTTGGGATATTCATAGCAACATTAAAATTATGAGAGTCGCCACGCCGTTTTAGTTATAGCCAAAACATTGAGAAAAAGCATGTTTAATGGGTTCGGGGGTCAAATTACAACAAGAGAAGAATATTGGACGTTATCACTCATATTGCCCGAATGATCGGTCTTTCCATCATGATGAATGTGTTAGTAGTGTGTTAGTGTTTGAGACCGGATCCGAAGATTGCCTACGTTCCTCTCAATGTGAGAAGCTCAGGTCAGCGTAGTTCAAGAAGAATTTAGAATAGGCAGAAGAATCGGGATCATGCATAATGAGGGGGGAATTACCTAAAGATTAGGGTTTAGAAGTAGTTCCTAGATCATCATCGGGTTGATGAACCCTCGATCATCATCGGCTATGAAATAACATGTAATTGTGAAGATCACAACCCTAAATATAGCATAAATAAGGTTTTAATCTATGAACACGAAGAACATGCGAAGAACATATTATGAACATATGAATGAGCATGCAAAGAATATGAAGAAACTATGAATAAACATGTACGAACATGAATATAAAAGATCTACATTAAAAATAATGCAAGAACATGAAGAAAAAGTTAGAAAAACTTACCTATGTTGGCAAGAAATAAACCTTGGATCTTCTTGAGTGTTTGAATGCTAATTAGAGAGCAAAATTGTGTTTAAGAACTCTCAAAATCGGATCCCCCTAAACCAATAGCATGGGGTTGGTTTATATAGTAAACTGAGGGGAAGATCTGATGGTCCAGATCATCCGGGGCGGATGTGGCCGCGTGGCCAATATTGAGGGCGGCGGCGAAAGTGGCCGCGTGGCCAATATTGAGAGCGGCGGCGAAAGTGGCCGCGTGGCCATCGTTGCGCGCTGACTTGAAATTCAAGCTAGGGTTTTACTGTTCATACAAGGCAACCCTAAATGTCCATATTTAATGTTTTCTAGAACATTGAGCTATTTTTGGGAATCCGGGACAAGTCTTTGCAAGGTTTCTAATTCCTATAAAGTCCTTGTATATTTGGGAAAGCCCTAATAAACTCATTTTCAGGTCGGGTACTAACAGCAGCCCCTCGGTGACGCTTCTTGCAAGGCAATGTGGGGTCGACGATAAGAGAAGGATCCGTCTGAAACATGAGTTTCAAAACAGATGAAAGGTAAGGGAACGGCTGGACCTTGACAGGCGACCTACGTATCCGCGGGGGAATCAAGCCAAACGTAGTTCAAATCTAATGGGAAATTGGGATTGATTGTCCTCTGATGGGAGCAACGTCTTCTGCTGGGGAAAATGCACCTGCTGGGGATGAGAGATGACCATGTCGGTCGGGTGGCTGGACCTTTTCAGGTTTCCTACGTATCCTCCGAGGAATCAAGCCGGTCGTAGTTCAGAGATCTACTGGGGATAAAACGAGACATCGGACTTCTGATAGGGATAATAAACCTACGGATACTATCTTGTATGAAGGACGAACATTCGTAAGCCATGAAGTTATTTGGGAAAAATGAAGACTACGTTGTCTAAATAATCCCACGATGGAATGGTAAACGCAATCAGGATCGCCAGGGCTCCTGCCGATTGCGCTAAAGTAATCGATGTTGGATCTCTCGCGAACAGAAACGCCGAGGCTTCTGCCAACCACGATCGATCAAGGATACGTATGTTATAGAGGCGCCGAAGTCTCTACAACCACACGAATCTTAATAATAGATGTTGGATCTTTCGCAAACAGAAACGCCGAGGCTTCTGCCAATTACGATTGATCTAGGATGGTATGTCATAGAGGCGCCGAAGTCTCTACGATCATGCAAATCCTAATAATAGATGCTGGATCTCTCGCAAACAGAAACGCCGAGGCTTCTGCCCATCGCGATCGATCTAGGATGCGTATGTCATAGAGGCGCCGAAGACTCTACAATCATACGAATCCTAAAATAGATGCTGGATCGCTCACAAACAGAAACGCCGAGCTTCTGCCCATCGCGATCGATCTAGGATGCGTATGTCATAGAGGCGCCGAAGTCTCTACAATCATACGACTCCTAAGCAAATATTAGGAAGTACTAAAATAATAGATGCTGGATCTCTCGCAAACAGAAACGCCGAGGCTTCTGCCCATCGCGATCGATCTAGGATGCGTATGTCATAGAGGCGCCGAAGTCTCTACCACCATACGAATCCTAAGAAAATATTAGGAAGTGCTAAAATAATAGATGCTGGATCTCTCGCAAACAGAAACGCCGAGGCTTCTGCCCATCGCGATCGATCTAGGATGCGTATGTCATAGAGGCGCCGAAGTCTCTACAACCATACGAATCCTAAGCAGATATTAGGAAGTGCTAAAATAATAGATGCTGGATCTCTCGCAAACAGAAACGCCGAGGCTTCTGCCCATCGCGATCGATCTAGGATGCGTATGTCATAGAGGCGCCGAAGTCTCTACAACCATACGAATCCTAAGCAGATATTAGGAAGTGCTAAAATAATAGATGCTGGATCTCTCGCAAACAGAAACGCCGAGGCTTCTGCCCATTGCGATCGATCTAGGATGCGTATGTCATAGAGGCGCCGAAGTCTCTACAATCATACGAATCCTAAAATAGATGCTGGATCGCTCGCAAACAGAAACGCCGAGCTTCTGCCCATCGCGATCGATCTAGGATGCGTATGTCATAGAGGCGCCGAAGTCTCTACAACCACACGAATCCTAAGCAAATATTAGGAAGTGCTAAAATAATAGATGCTGGATCTCTCGCAAACAGAAACGCCGAGCTTCTGCCCATCGCGATCGATCTAGGATGCGTATGTCATAGAGGCGCCGAAGTCTCTACAACCATACGAATCCTAAGCAGATATTAGGAAGTGCTAAAATAATAGATGCTGGATCTCTCGCAAACAGAAACACCGAGGATTCTGCCCATCGCGATCGATCTAGGATGCGTATGTCATAGAGGCGCCGAAGTCTCTACAACCATACGAATCCTAAGCAGATATTAGGAAGTGCTAAAATAATAGATGCTGGATCTCTCGCAAACAGAAACGCCGAGGCTTCTGCCCATTGCGATCGATCTAGGATGCGTATGTCATAAAGGCGCCGAAGTCTCTACAATCATACGAATCCTAAAATAGATGCTGGATCGCTCGCAAACAGAAACGCCGAGCTTCTGCCCATCGCGATCGATCTAGGATGCGTATGTCATAGAGGCGCCGAAGTCTCTACAACCACACGAATCCTAAGCAAATATTAGGAAGTGCTAAAATAATAGATGCTGGATCTCTCGCAAACAGAAACGCCGAGGCTTCTGCCCATCGCGATCGATCTAGGATGCGTATGTCATAGAGGCGCCGAAGTCTCTACAACCATACGAATCCTAAGCAGATATTAGGAAGTGCTAAAATAATAGATGCTGGATCTCTCGCAAACAGAAACGCCGAGGCTTCTGCCCATTGCGATCGATCTAGGATGCGTATGTCATAGAGGCGCCGAAGTCTCTACAATCATACGAATCCTAAAATAGATGCTGGATCGCTCGCAAACAGAAACGCCGAGCTTCTGCCCATCGCGATCGATCTAGGATGCGTATGTCATAGAGGCGCCGAAGTCTCTACAATCATACGACTCCTAAGCAAATATTAGGAAGTACTAAAATAATAGATGCTGGATCTCTCGCAAACAGAAACGCCGAGGCTTCTGCCCATCGCGATCGATCTAGGATGCGTATGTCATAGAGGCGCCGAAGTCTCTACCACCATACGAATCCTAAGCAAATATTAGGAAGTGCTAAAATAATAGATGCTGGATCTCTCGCAAACAGAAACGCCGAGGCTTCTGCCCATCGCGATCGATCTAGGATGCGTATGTCATAGAGGCGCCGAAGTCTCTACAAACACACGAATCCTAAGCAAATATTAGGAAGTGCTAAAATAATAGATGCTGGATCTCTCACAAACAGAAACGCCGAGGCTTCTGCCCATCGCGATCGATCTAGGATGAGTATGTCATAGAGGAGCCGAAGTCTCTACAACCATACGAATCCTAAGCAGATATTAGGAAGTGCTAAAATAATAGATGCTGGATCTCTCGCAAACAGAAACGCCGAGGCTTCTGCCCATTGCGATCGATCTAGGATGCATATGTCATAGAGGCGCCGAAGTCTTTACAACCATACGAATCCTAAGCAAATATTTGGTGAAGAATGTAAATTTTAAGGGGCTTTCATTCCCAAAGGTATCGAATATCAGTCAAAACAGTGCTAAGGGCACCTAAAATGAATCAAAGGGGAATGTACTAGGGGTAAAACTGAAAATTTGCATGTGGAGGCAAAGATGATGGATTGTTATGAAGTCGCAAATGGGATGAACTCTCGGGGAGTCACAAAGGTGATAGACTCTCGGGGAATCGCGGAAGTGATGGACTCTTGGGGAGTCGCAAAGGTGATGGACTCTCGGGGAGTCTCCAAGGTAAAGGACTCTTTGGTGAGGCAAGGACGACCACGGAAAGCGTAATGTTTGGATCCGCTTACCCTAAATTAGGAGGAATACATAATATGAGGCTACGAACCATTAAGATGAAGGTATTAGGTAAGGGACATTTTGCTTGGTTGCTTAGGGTAGGACCTAAGGCTTCTAAGGAAAGGGGATGGGTAGCCTCTTAGATAAGGATGCAAAAGATGTTATGGTTGTTTAGACTTGAGATTGTGTCTTGGATACAATGTGGGTTTCCTAGGCTTACGGGCTAGGTTTGGAGAGAATGCGACTTCCTAGGCTCGAGGCTAGGGTTCGGAGGAATGCGACTGCCTAGGCTCGAGGCTAGGGTTCGGGAAGAATATGGAAAGGCTATTGTATCCTAGGCATAAGACTAGCGGGGATTGAGATTATAATTTTCCTAGGTTTTGAGACTAGGGTTTCGAGAATTTGGAAAGGATGTTGCACACAGGGCTTTAGAAATTCCCTAGAACTTGGGCTAGGGTAAAAGGGGATGGTGCTTCCTAGGCTTGAGACTAGGGTTTGGAGAGAATGCAGATTCCTAGGTTGGGGCTAGGGTTTGGAGAGGTTGAGGTTTGGGAACTTCCTAGATGTTAGGGTTTCGAACAAGGGTTTGGAAACTGGTGTTTAAGGACCATGACTCTCCTAGGTTTGGGACTAGGTTTAGAAATATCCTAGGCTTCGCGGTTAGGGCTTGGAGTTGTGGTAGGTTCAGAGGTTGCAAAGGCGTTGGCTTTAGACCTAAGCTGGAGTGAAAGGGTTGTGACTTCCTAGGCTTGAGACCATGGACCGTTGGGAAGAGGGATTGCTTTTGTGGAAGGTCCACTAAGCTTGATGTTAGGGTTCACCATTTTCCGGGATTGGTGACTATGGCTTGGAAAGGTTCATGGTAACCTAGGCTTTAGGCTAGGTTTTAAGGCTAAGGACTGTAAACTTCCTACGTTTTGAGACTAAGGTGAAGGAGTTTCCTAGGTATAGGACTGGGGTTTGAAGGGAATGTTGAATCCTAGGCTTGATGATAGAGTTTATAGAGGATAATTTCTACCTAGCCTTGAGAAAGAGTGCGACTACCTAGGCTTGAGGCTAGGGTTTAGATCGAATGCGACTACCTAGGCTCGAGGCTAGGGTTTAGAGCGAATGCGACTACCTAGGCTCGAGGCTAGGGTTTGGAAGAGTGCGACTACCTAAGCTTGAGGCTAGGGTTGATTGAGTTTTAGACAGGGCATTATATCCTAGGTTTTGGACTAGGGTTCAACAAAACGGAGAATTGAGATTGTAAATTTCCTAGGTTTCGAGACTAGGGTTTCGGGAATTTGGAAATGATGTTGCATACGGGGCTTTGGAAATTCCCTAGAATTGGGCTAGGGTTAAAGGGGATGTTGTGGTTTTCCTAGGCTTAAGGATATGGTTTAGATAGGATATGTGACGACCTAGGATCAAGGCTAGGGTTTAGGAAGGGTGTAACTACCTAGGATCAAGGCTAGGGTTTAAGAAGGATGTAACTTCCTAGCTTTAGGCTAGGGTTTGAAAGGATGTAATTACCTAGGCTTGAGGCTAGGGTTCAGAGAGAATGATATGACTACCTAGGCTCGAGGCTAGGGTTAGAGAGGATACGTGACTACCTAGGATCAAGGCTAGGGTTTAGGAAGGGTGTAAATACCTAGGCTCTAAGGTAGGGTTTGGAAAGGATGTAACTACCTAGGCTCGGGGCTAGGGTTTAGGAAGGATGTAATTACCTAGGCTTGAGGCTAGGGTTCAGAGAGAATGATATGACCACCTAGGCTTGAGGCTAGGGTTTAGAGAATGTGTTTACCTAGGTTTAAGGCTAGGGTTTGGAGACCGAAAGCATTTGAAGGTTTGTCCTGGTTTAGACCGAGCAAGTTTGAGGTCTAAGAGTGTTGCGGTTTGGGGCAAATGAGCTTGATACCTCGTGGCTGGATAGGCTCGATAGATTAGACCTAGGCTAAAGTTCTAGGGTTTAGCTAGGGTAAGACTCTCAGACATGTGTTGAGGAGATCGGGCCTAATGGAATGGTAGGCGTGAGATCTAGGAGATCGAAGGCTAGGCAGGGTAGCGTTGGGACATAAGGCTTTCAAGCGGGTAAGTCTTTTGTCCTAGAGAAACCGCGTTATGGGTTAGGACCAAGCAGGCTTGAGGTCGGCCAAGGAGCAACGGATTGGGATTGGATGATCCTCGTACCTAATACGCATGTCGGGCTTGATTCTAGAGCGTTTGAAAGTTTAGGCTAGGTGCGAACCATAAGTGCGGGAAATGGTTTTGGATATATGACCATGTTGGAGCTTTAGGTAAATGGATCGAGTGTCCAAGACTTTGCTTTGAGTACAATAGTGTGCCTAACAGGATTGGGTATGCTTAGGACTTAATTTTGCCTTAGAGGTCATGCGTGTGACTAAGCTCGTTTGGCAATTTCGAAGGTAGGTTAGGGATGGGACCAAAGGTGTTTAAGGACATGGGTTTTAACCTGATGGGTATTGAGATCCCTATGGTATGGCGTGGTGCGCAGGAGATCCTATGTACTTGAGCAAGATTTGAGATTTGGACTCGTTGGGGGAGCGATGTTTGAGATCCATGGAGTTCAAGGGTGGACCTTGTAGGTGGCGAGGTTTGGACTCGGCTTGGATTAAGTAGGTTAGAGTCCTTAAGGGGTTGGAGGTCAGACTAGGAAGTCTTTTGAGGCTAATGGGTGACACTAGGTTGGTACTTGGTAGGTTTGAGTGGTAGGGTCATGGCTTGGACATGACGGGAGTCGGAGACGTAGATGTTGTCGCTTTTAGTCGGACCAAGTAGGCTTGGGAATTACAGAGTCCAAAGGGTGGAGATGTAAGGTGAGAGACCTAAAGGGTAGAAAGTCTTGTGACCTAAAGGTTTTATGGGTTGAGGCCTAAGGTATGGATCAGATATTCTAGAGACCTAAAAGGTAGGTGTTTGGTAGACTCGAATGGTCTTGAGCCCTCAGGGCTCGCTCCACAGGTTAGACTATGGGTGGACCTTAGAAGTTGGACCGAGGAGGATAAGAGAGCTATGGCTTAGACAGGGTAAGGATGAGTATGTGTTGGTAGGTTTGAGATCTAGGAGATCGGGTAGGCTCGGGACCTAATGGGTCACCCTAAGGATTTGGCTTTGGTTAACTGGTTTAAGGTCTGAAGTTTTGGTAGAACCGGTTTGAGGCGAAGGGGTCATGCTACGAACTTGCGGAAGGTCAAGCTAAAAGGTTATGATGTAACCTAGGTAAGACTCACCGGGCAGGTTTGGGACCTAGGTAAGACTGATCGGGTAGGCTCGGGACCTAGAGAGTTTATGGTGTAACTTAGGCAAGACTGACCGGGTAGGCTTGGGACCTAAGGTTTTGAACCAGGTAGGTTGGGACCTAAGGGTATCCTATTGTGTAGGAAATAGGGTGAAGGACCGAGTCGGTTCAAGAATCACAAAGATGGGTCTCAGAGTGGACCGAGGAGGTTTATACAAATTTGTGGAGATCGAGAGTGCGGTTTTATAACAAAGTGTCGGGGAGGAGAAAACTTTATGAAAGTGTTATGATCTTATACAGATGCCTTATAATTAATTATGATTCTAATCAATCCAAATAGGTCGTCGCGTGCCGAGTTTGACGATGAGGGGTGCCCTTCTTCTAAGTGTATCCTTGTTGACGCCTCGGTATTCTCTGGGAAACCACATAGTCGACCCATTCCGTTGGGGATTATCTAATTTGGTGAGCGGGTACCCTCCCTCCTTTGAGAAACTCTACGTCAAACTTGATGATGAGTGATGCCCTTCTTCTAAGTATATTCTGTTGGGACCTCGGTATTCTCCGAGAGAACACATAGTCGACCCATTCTGTTGGGGAAGCCCCAGTTCGATAAGGGTGTAGAGCGGGTATCCTACCTCCTTTAAGACGCACCCTTTTTTCTGCCTAGACCGCCCTTTCGGGTTTTCAATCTAGCGGGCATCTCTTTTGCGTCATCTTTTTTTTTTTTTTTTTTTTTTTTTTTGAAAATCATTCAGTCGACTCAAAAAAGGAAAATATTGTTTAAACATGCGGGGGCATTTTGGTGATAGTGAGAGGGAGAGAGAGATAGTACTCGCATTTTGACTCTTTGGACAATTGAGTGTATATAAAAGGAAGAAAACCCCTGCTTGACAGAAAGTAAGTGTTTAGCTCTTTCCTAGATTGTAGAACAGAAGACTTGTCGAGACATTTGAAAATTGTTTTATTCAAGATTCTCTTTGATTGCTCGAGAATGGACCTCGTTGATTAGTTAATGAGTAATAGTTATTGGTAAACAAGTAGCCTCAAATTAATAAATGTTTTGATCAATTGTGAGTGAAGAAGTCAGGAGTAGAAATATGGGGGAAGAGAGAAGAGAAAGAAAATTGGCTCGAGGTGGGTTGTGTATATTTTGGACCGAACCGGAGGTTACCTACGTTCTCCTCAAGGTGAGGAGCTCAGGTCCGCGTAGTTCGGGGATGACCCGCTTGACGATGGTGTCGGGTTTCAGTGGGTATGTGTGGGAGGAAAGAAAAGAAGAAAGTTGGCCCAAGGTAGGTTATGTTGGCTTTGAGTGGTTGCCTCGGTTGACGATGAAGTTGGGTTTGAGTATGAGGTTTGATTTGTCGCGATAGGTTGCTCCGTTGTAGCTTGTTGCTTTGGGTTGCTTCATTGCAGCTCATTGCGGTGGATTGCTCCTATTGTAGTTGTCATGGCTGCTTGCTACCGCGTTATCTTCTTTGTAGGGAAAGAAAGAAAAATAGAACATTTGAAGTGAAAATAAAATGGGACTTTTACTTTTCTATGGTGATAGCCCCTTCTATTTTTCTTTATTTTTTTATTTTATGTCTTTGTGCACACCCTTTTTTTTTGCCTAGGCCGCCTTTCGGGGTTTTCAACCTAGCGTGCTTCTTTTTGTGCAATGCTCTAACTTTTGCTAGGTCGCCCTTTTGGGTTCAACCTAGCGAGCCATATATATATATATATATTTTTTATATTTGTACATGAAACATTGGGCGAGACAAGCCCTAGTTTGCTTTCGCCTCTCTCGATTGCGAGGTAGCTTCCTTATAGTTCAAGCGGCCTTTTGCTGCGGCGGGCATCCTAGCCCCTTGATTTTCACGGTAGAGCTCCATTGGATTATCACGTGCACCAATGAATGACTTCGTGCACTTGTCTTATATTTGCGATGGAATACGGACAGCCCCAGTGTAACGGCATGTAGTACTCATGATGGGAACAAACCAACCCTTTAAATTGTGGCAGCATGGATGTCTATTTGATGATGAGCACCGCAGTCCATTCCTTTGTCACGACCTTATAAAAAGGGGTCTAATGGTGGGATGAGAGGCGTATGAGGATAGTGTATGGGAGAAGGTGATATAGAGAGTGTACATGAAGTGTGTACAAGGGGTGAGTGTATAGAGAGAGTGTATGGGGGTAGAATGTAGAGAGAAGGGAAAGTGATTCGTTCATCCCAATTGATCGAAGCATTTTGTTATTTTTGAGATTAATCGTTTACTTAGTATGTGAATGGTTTGTGGGTCCATTTACCTTTTAATGAGTCGGCATTAATGAGTAAGATTAAGATTAATTCATCATATAAAGATATAGCAATCAAGCGAAAATGGTGAATAAGACCATTTTCATGAAATTGATATATGCAAGCTTATGTCTCAAGTCTAGAGAGAAAGAAAAGAAATAAAGACCTTTTATTAATTGAAAGAAAAACGACTAATCCGGGGTGGACTTTTACTTAAGAAACAAAAATCGTCCAAGGTGGACTTTTGACTAAGGACACTCTAGAACCTACGAAGACTGAATGACCCTTTTATTTTCTTTTATTTAAGGAGGTAGCCCCAATTTCCTCTTTTGCCCATGCCCATGTATTCCGTTGGCGGGTGATGACTCCGCTGTTAATGAGGCTTTGAATCTTTCTCCTCAATTGGAGGCAATCTTCGGTGTCATGTCCAATGTACTGGTGGTATTGGCAGTGTTTGGAGGGATCCAAGCCTTGCTTCACCCTACTTGGTTCATAATTGAACAAAGGAGACAACTTGCCGGCTTGAACTAGACTTTTGAAGAGTTTGCCCAAGTCGTCGAATTCGCGCTCGTCCTTCCTTTCATGAACTGTCTTTGAGGGTAATTTAGGTACCGGCACCCCTTGTTGATGAGTAGTCATAGGGGCATCCCGACGGGGACAGTCTGTGGCGGCCCGTACATTTGAGGAGCGTACGGGTGTTTGACATTGAGCAAGAGGGAGAATTCGACTGAGGTAATCATAAACGCCACGAATGTCAGACAAATGGCGCCTCTCGATATCTCTTAGGGTCTTATGCATCTCCTTCTGAAAGTGTGTTGCTTGCTCGTTGAGAATGGCCTTAAAGTGGATTGCTTGTTCATCGGGATGGCTTCGAGGTGGGATGCTTGCTTACTGAGAGCAGTACCGGTGTAGAGGATTGTCTCGGGATCTTGGGTAGCAGCTTCAGTTGCAACTTCGATATTCCTTGCAGCCGACATGATGCAGAACTCTAGTCATGAAAGAGTTAAGCCTCTTAGTTGAATTAAATTAGATTCGTATTTAATGATAAGGCATCGTTATAAAAATCATTCTTTGGAAAAGAGTCGGTCTCCACATTTTTGAAATGCATTTTGGTAAAAAATTGAAAGTTTGACCGGGCCGAAGTTGCCTACGTTCCCCTTATCATGAGGGAGAGGTCCCACACAATAAGAGGCTCAGGTCGCCGTAGTTCGAATCAAGTTAGACTTTTAAAAAGAGGTGAGAGATGACCATAGGGGTCAAAAAGAGGGAGATGACTCGGTCCTTGGTCAAGCATGGGTGAGGAAGACCTATAGGAGTTGGTTTTGATTGAGTAGGGTATGGTTTGACCTAAATTTGACCTAAGGTTTGACCTAAGGTTTGAGACAAGAAGTGGTTCAAGCTAGGATGCGACGATAATGGTGGGTTGACCTAGATGGTAAAGGATAGGTCGACCTAAATGAGAAGGGTTGGATTGACCTATATGGTGAATGAATCAAGATAGCGGGTTGTAGCGGTTTGCCTATGGGATGATCTAAGCGGGATGGACGTGGTTTGACCTAGGCGGGTCTAAGGTTGACCTATTCGGTTGGTGGATTAAGGAAGGTTGGAGATTGACCTAGATGGATCCAAGATAGGTAAGTCGATCTAAGCGGGTCACGGGGTGACCTTGGCGGTCAAAGGTGAAGGGGTAGTTTTAACCTAAGACGGCCAGGTTGACCTAAATGGGTCAAGGATGGTGTGTATACCTAAACGGGTTGACCTAGGTTGGTCTGGACGACGGTGGGTCAAAGATGACGGTTTGACCTAAGCGGTTAGGACCAAAGGTAATTGGGTTCACTTATGGAATCAAAGATTGACCTAAGAGGTCGAAAACGGATAAGGTTGACCTAGAGTCCAAGTTTGACCTAAGAGGTCGAAGGTGATTGGGTTGACCTAGGAGGTCAAAGGTTGACCTAAGAGGTCAACGGGTGATAATGTTGACCGAGGGTCCAAGGGTAGACCTAAGAGGTCAAAGGTGGATGAGTTGACCTAAGAGGTCAAAGGCGGATGAGAATGACCTATGGGGTCAAAGGTTGACCTAAGAGGTCAAAGACGATAAAGTTTACCTAGGGGGTTAAATGTGATAAGGTTGTCCTAGGAGGTCAAGGGTTGACCTAAGAGGTCGGAGGCGGATAAAGTTGACCTAGGCGGTCAAGAGTTGACCTAAGAGGTCGAGGGTGACCTAAGAGGTCGAGGGTGATAAGGTTGACCTAGGAGATCAAGGGTAGACCTAAGAGGTCAAAGGCGGATAAATTTGACCTAGGGGTCAAAGGTAGACCTAAGAGATCAAAGGTTGTACGGTCGACCTAGGGTCAAAGGTTGACTTAAACGGATAAGATTGACCTAGGGGGTCAAAGGTTGGCCTAAGAGGTCAAAGGGTGGTAAGGTTGACCTAGGAGGGTCAAAGGTTGACCTATGTGGTCAAAGGTTGGCTTAAGAGGTCAAAGGTAGATAAGGTGACCTTGGAGGTCAAAGGTAGATAAGGTTGACCTTGGAGGTCAAAGGTAGATAAGGTTGACCTAGGTGGTCGAAGGTTGACTTAGGAGGTCAAAGGTAGGTAAGGTTGACCCAGGGGGTCAAAGGTTGACCTAGGAGGTCAAAGGTAGATAAGATTGTCCTAAGAGGCCAAAGGATGGTGGGATTTTGACCAAAGCGGGTCGAGATGAAGGGTAGGCCCAAATGGATCGCAATGATGGATAGGTACCTAGATAGGCCAAGATGAGGAATTTTGATAGATGGCCACAAGGGGTGAGCGATGGACCTTAGAGGTCGTCTAGATGCAATGCACATTTTATTTTGCGAAAAGTTTTTGCATTTATTTACATCCTAAATGGTTGGTCTAAGGAGTGTCCTAATCTCTATGTGTGGGTTGACACGGGTAAGTTAAAAGGTTCCCACCGCTCGCGGAACGTACACGGTGAGTGGAGTAGACGAGTGACTCGAAAAGAGGGCGGCAGTAGCGCACAAATTCCTGCACATCGAATACTCCGGGTAATGGGGACCTGTGCAGTGCTGACATGGACTAGTGGTAGTGTGTGGTAAAAAACTAATTCTTTTTTTTTAGGGAGAAAAGAGAGAAGTTTTTTAATGTTAGGATAATGCAATGCAATGCATGAGAGAGAGAGAGAGAGAGAGAGAGAGAATAATGTACAAGGGAGCATAGCAGAGTTTTGTTTGACCCTAACACTAAGACGAAAACAACAAAGGTACAAGGATACAAGGTATATACAAGTACAAGTATCAAGTATTAACATTGCGGGTGCACGGGTGCATGTGTAAACATGCCAAGTATGTGAGGTGCATGTATAAACATGGCAAGTGTGTGCATGTGTAAACATGGCAAGTATGTGTAGGGTGCATGCGTAATCATGGCAAGTGTGTGAGGTGCATGTGTAAACATGGCAAGTATGCGTGAGGTGCACGTGTAAACATGGCAAGTGTGTGTCATGTGTAAACATGGCAAGTGTGTGCATATGTAAACATGGCAAGTGTGTGCATGTGTAAACATGGAAAGTGTGTGTGGGGTGCATGTGTAAACATGGCAGGTGTGTGCATGTGTAAACATGGCAAGTGTGTGCATGTGTAAACATGGCAAGTGTGTGTAGGGTGCATGTGTAAACATGGCAGGTGTGTGTAGGGTGCATGTGTATACATGGCAGGTGTGTGTAGGGTGCATGTGTAAACATGGAAAGTGTGTGCATGTGTAAACATGGCAGGTTGTGTGCATGTGTAAACACATGGAAGGTGTGTGCATGTGTAAACATGGCAAGTGTGTGCATGTGTAAACATGGCAAGCATCATGATGTGACGAAAGTTAGACCCACTAAGTTTGAAAAGTTTCAAAGCAGTCCCCAGCAGAGTCGCCACTGTGAATACGTGTGTTTGAATTTGGATATTCATAGCAACATTAAATTATGAGAGTCGCCACGCCGTTTAGTTATAGCCAAAACATTGAGAAAAATCATGTTTAATGGGTTCGGAGGTCAAATTACAACAAGAGAAGAATATTGGACGTTATCACTCCTATTGCCCGAATGATCGGTCTTTCCATCATGATGAATGTGTTAGTAGTGTGTTAGTGTTTGAGACCGGATCCGAAGATTGCCTACGTTCCTCTCATGTGAGAAGCTCAGGTCAGCGTAGTTCAAGAAGAATTTAGAATAGGCAGAAGAATCGGGATCATGCATAATGAGGGGGAATTACCTAAAGATTAGGGTTTAGAAGTAGTTCCTAGATCATCATCGGGTGATGACCCTCGATCATCATCGGCTATGAAATAACATGTAATTGTGAAGATCACAACCCTAAATATAGCATAAATAAGGTTTTAATCTATGAACACGAAGAACATGCGAAGAACATATTATGAACATATGAATGAGCATGCAAATAATATGAAGAAACTATGAATAAACATGTACGAACATGAATATAAAAGATCTACATTAAAAATAATGCAAGAACACGAAGAAAAGTTAGAAAAACTTACCTATGTTGGCAAGAAATAAACCTTGGATCTTCTTGAGTGTTTGAATGCTAATTAGAGAGCAAAATTGTGTTTAAGAACTCTCAAATTCGGATCCCCCTAAACCAATAGCATGGGGTTGGTTTATATAGTAAACTGAGGGGAAGATCTGATGGTCCAGATCATCCGGGGGCGGATGTGGCCGCGTGGCCAATATTGAGGGCGGCGGCGAAAGTGGCCGCGTGGCCAATATTGAGAGCGGCGGCGAAAGTGGCCGCGTGGCCATCGTTGCGCGCTGACTTGAAATTCAAGCTAGGGTTTTACTGTTCATACAAGGCAACCCTAAATGTCCATATTTAATGTTTTCTAGAACATTGAGCTATTTTTGGGAATCCGGGACAAGTCTTTGCGCAAGGGTTTCTAATTCCTATAAAGTCCTTGTATATTTGGGAAAGCCCTAATAAACTCATTTTCAGGTCGGGTACTAACAAATAGGGGCACAAGTTAACTTTTCCTCAACAGATTGAAGGCTTCCAAGCACTCTTGGTCGAAGATGAACTCGGTATCCTTGGTTAGCAGGTTACATAAAGGCTTACAAAATTTTGAAAAGTCTTTTATGAAACGCCTATAAAACTTGCATGGCCCAAAAAACTTCGCACACCTTTAACCGAAACAAGGGGAGGTAATTTAGAAATCACACATCAATTTTTGCTTTATCTACCTCAATCCCTTACTAGATACCAGATGCCCTAACACAATACCATGCCTCACGAGAAAATGACATTTTTCCCAACTAAGGGTCAAATTGTCTCACAACAACGTTTTAAAACCATTATCAATTCTCGAGGCATCCATCAAAGCTATCAACCAAATACAGAGAAGTCATCCATGAAGACTTCGACACATCTTTCTATCAAATCAGAGAATATGGAGGTCATACACCTTTGAAAGGTCGCAGGTGCATTACATAGCCCAAATGGCATCCTCCTAAAAGCAAATGTGCCAAAGGGACAAGTAAAGGTAGTCTTGGCTTAGTCCTCTGGTACAATGGGAATTTGGTTATATCCCGAGAAACCATCCAAGAAACAGTAATACGCATGTCCAACTAACCTATCTAATATCTGATCAATAAAGGGCAAAGGGAAGTGATCTTTTCTTGTTGCAGCATTAAGTTTGCGCAAATCTATGCACATTCTAAGCCCAGTCACTTCCATAGTAGGCACTTCCTCACTTTTCTCATTAGTGGTGACCGTGTAACCCCGATTTCTTTGGAACAACTTGAACTGGGCTCACCCACTCACTATCAGCGACGGCATAAATAATGCCCGCATCTAACACTTTAGGACCTCTTTCCTAACTGCCTCCTCCATGTGAGGGTTCAACCTCCTCTGTATTTCTCTAGATGGCTTAGCACCATCCACAAGATTAATTTTATACATGCACATGGAGGGGCTTATGCCTTTAATATCTGCTAAGGACCACCCTATGGCTGACTTGTGCTCACAAAGCACTTTTATCACTTGGCCTCTTGTTCTAGGGTCAAATCAGAGGCAATAATTACTGGTAAAGTCTCACCCTCCCCAAGAAAGACATACTTTAAATTTTAGGGAAGGGTTTTCAGCTCAAGAGCTGGAGGGGTTACAATAGAAGGCGCCAACCTCTCATTTAAGTGGCCTAGGGGGTGAAACGGACCCTCACTAGGATGGTGTTCGTCGGCCTTTTCCACAGCCATCAGTGGAACATCCGCATTATCCCTTGATTTCTCACCGCCAATTGACAACAAAGACTCTAACTCCTCACAATCTCTCTCATGCCACAAGACTTCACTCACACAATCCTCAACAATATCCACACAATTACAAGACTCATCATCTATGGGACTTTGCATGACATCAAACACAGATATTTCTATTTTCTCATTAGCCACACATATAGATAAAGTCCCATCACCCACATTAATGATCGTGTTGGTAGTGGCCATAAATGGTCGCCCAAGCAGTATAGGAGAATCTTGGCCATTACCAACACCATTCACAGTCTCGAGCACAACAAAATCCACGGGGATAATCAAATTGGCTACCTGGACCAAAACATCCTCCACAATTCCCAATGGCCTCTTGATTTAACGATCGTCCAGTTGCAAGGTCATTGTGGTGGGTTTTAGCTCAGGTAAACCCAACTCAAGATACAAGTAATGGGGCAACAGATTAATGCTAGCACCAAGATCCAACATTGCCTTCACCTTCTTAGAGTCCCCCATAGATATAGAAATGTTAAAACTTCCGGGGTTCTTCAATTTAGGTGGGAGGTTCTGTTGTACCACAGCACTAGCACTTTCTCCCATAATCAACTTCTCATCATTCCCATACTTGGGTTTTCTGGAATTTAATTCTTTGAAAAACTTAGCATAAGCTGGAATATTTTTGATGACATTCAACAATGGGAGATTATGTTCACTTTTGAAAAAATGTCATACAAATCAGACTTTTTCTTATCCAGCTTGCTCCTCATAAATCTACCAGGAAACGGTACGGGAGGTACATATGGCTTGGGGGTGGAAGAATCCGTAACAGGAATTTCCCCCATGCCATTAGTACTCTTACTAACAACATCCTCAACAGGGACTTCAGAAGATTTAGGAGAGGGTTCATAATGTACCTCACTATTTACCTGTTTGCCATTCCTTAGGGTCATAATGGCCTTGGCTTGCTCCCCTTGACTTGGGAAGGTTCCCGGTTTGTGCCCTTGTTGCCCTTCAGCTAGTTGATCAATCTGGGTCTCCAGCTTTTTGTTGACAGCATCCTGCTGCTTCTCTCTTTGCTCCATCATCATCCTCATCTGTTGTTGTTCTTGCATCATTGACCTCATCATATCCTCCATAGATTTCTTGGGCTGCTGTTCTGGATTCCCTTGTGGGGGAGGAGCATAAAGAGGTTTTTGTTGAAACTGATTCCTTTGTTGAAACTAGTTCCCTTGGTTACCCCTCCATGACAGATTCGGATGATATTTCCAATCTGGATTATAGGTGTTAGAATAAATACCACCTTGATTCTGTCGTGGGGGATAACCTTACATTGCATTAACTTGTTCAGAATCACATTGCACAACAACTTGGCAACCATTAGTAGCATGAGAATTAGAACCACAGTTAGCACAGAAATCAGATACAACATTAGCACTTGATGAAGCCATATTAATGTTAAATTTCGCAAGATTTTGGTTCATCAAGGCCACCTGTCTAGCAAATTCATCCACACCACTTAACTCATGCACCCCCTAGGTTTTCCTATAGAGCCTTTTTCTTAAGAATTGGCCCCTAACATCTCAAATAATTCCTGGGTTTGATCAACAGCTTTAGCTCCTAGAAAGCCACTTGCTGCGTTGTCAACCATAGCTTGGTCAACTGCACTCAACCCACCATAAAATGTTTGATGTAAAAGGGCCTCAGGAAAGGCATGATGGGGACACTGCACTTGTAACATTTTAAACCTATCCCACGCCTCATGAAATGGCTCACCTTGTTCTTGAGTAAACCCTATGATTTTCTGTCTAAAGGTGGCCAAAGTAGCATGTGGGAAGAATTTTTTAAGAAAAGCATCATGCAACCCATCCCATGTATTAATGCTCCTACCAGGAAGTAACATTAGCCAAGTTTTAGCTGCCCCTTTGAGAGGAAAAGGAAAGTATTTAAGCCTTAATTGTTCGTCAGTGACCCCCTCCTTAACTGGAAATCCCGACACAATCATCATATACTCTCTCAAGAAGTTCAAGAAATCTTCAGTGGGAAGACCCTGGAACTTAGGCAGCTGACTAAAATAATGGCCCTTTGCCTCATAGGTCTTAGCTGCATCAGTCAAAACAATGCAAGACACCGATGTGTTGACCTTGGGCCTAGCATACTCTTTCATTAAAGGATTAGCCATCACTACTTCAATTTCTTCTCCCTCGGTGGAAGAAGTTTCCAATTCACTTAAAACTATCTCTGCCTCGGTGACAGAAGCTTCAGATTCCGATTCAGACTCACTAATAGAGAGAATGCCCCTATCAAGGCTATCAATATTATCGTTCAAATGGACCAACTCGGGATCTAATGAATGTCTACCAAACATACACCGATTAAATTAACTTGTAAATCACAACAAGTCCCTGGCAACTGCGCAAAAACTTGATGGATAAAATTCCACTATAATAAAAATACCTTGCAAGTGTACAAGTGCCAAAGCAGCAGTATACAAAAGTAAGGATCGAACCACAGAGACTTGAGTGAAACACAAGTTGATTTAATTAGTGTTTAGGTAACCAAGAGGGGTTTTTGATTTGATTTGATTAAACTAAATTAACTACTAAACACTGAAATTAAATACTAAATTAACAAAACAATGATCAACTAGCAACGATGTAAACAGATTCACGGGTTGGATTTCACACTATCATCATTCTATGTTATTTTGAAATAAAGTTACTGATTCCATTCAAGGGTTCGTTCACATCCTTGTAAAGATTAGGACGGTGAGGCGGCCGAATTGCAATCTTTATCTCCCTAGCTAATCACACTTCGCAAATCAAGTCCATGTAATTATTTAAAGAGTTATTACATTCTACAGAACATATAAACCTACACCCACTTGATTTCTATCACGGCATCAAATAGATATATCAATCAAAGCATTGGTCTATGCTTTAATCCCCAAATCAATGGCGGAGTCAAATCCCTAAATTGTTAAAAAGACCAATAATGACTAGTTCAATTATTGAAACCCTAGAAACTTGATTAAAATACTTTGAACAACTAGAATGAAATCAATATGAAAAAAACGTTTATAACATAGAACTAGATAGTGTTTTTACATCCAACCCATGAATTAAGAACTTAGCTACTCATATTCAACACAATGAGCACAAGTAATAAATTAAGAACATAAAACCTGGATCTTGAGAAGAAAAATACTTCAATCTTGTTACACGCTAAGAAGAGGTAAAATCATCATAAAAACGGCTGCTGGGTTTTTTCTCTTTAACCTAGAGTCCCCTAAGTGTGTCAAAAAGGAAAATACTCAAATCCTTGTGAAATAAGGAACTAGAAAATTCCATCCCGACTAGCATCTGCGGCCGCCCATAAAAGCCTTGTGCGACCGCCCATGTATACTGGAAGAAATCTGGTCTTTGAAGCTTCAATATGTGCGGCCGCCTAGGTAATCTTGGGCGACCGCCCACTTTCCTGGACTGCTACTCATCTTCTGTTCTTCCTTCTTTCTCCTCGCTCCGATCCTTCCCTTGACTTGCTTGACTTCATTTGCCCTTAATTTTGACTGTTGACCTTGAGCACGTACCGATCTTTGTAGGAACATCGTAACATTACTTAAAGAAATCACTCTAAAGACAATGTTTCCCACAAATCTAGCCATTACATAATAAACTCAAAATTACATCAACCTTGTCTAAATTACATCAAAAATCTAATATAAAGCACAAGAAATATGGAGATGATATAGAGTAAAATACAATCCATCAAATTCCCCCACGCTTAGACCATTACTCGTCCCTGAGTAATATTCCTAACCCACTCCTAAGCACCGGTCTATCAAGCGTAGCATGAGGGAAAATGATACCTAAACTCCTCTAGATCCTCGTCCAAACAGTCCAAGACACATCCTGAGTATATACAACTCCACTCCTTATAACTCCTAAAAAAAATCAATGACCCAGAGTCGATGGCAACACCAAAAAAAACATAGATAACCACATCCGACTCGGGTCACACACTCAAAAGCTAGGGGGAACTAACAACATTCTAGGTTTCCCCCACGCTTATCTCATACTACGGCATCCCTCAAAAGAAATCAATGTTATAGTGAAATGTCTAGCAAAGATTTACCTCATACAAAAAAAAAAAAAAAAAAAAAAAAAAAACTCCGACGCCCCTTGGTTACTTAAATACATGTCAAATTGAAAAAAACTGAAAGTACGCATGTCAGTTTTGCAATAAACTCAATTCTAATGAGAAAATGACTAAATTAACCCTTTAAGAAAAAAACATCACCTTGTAAGTTGTACCCTAACACGCGGCAGGAGGAGCAGCAGCTTGGACCTGAGTCAGAGTGTGTGTGGGTTATGAAATTCCCCATTGATTCTCCTTGTCAAGTTTTGAAAAGCTTCCAAATTCTGGCCTTTCTCCCCCCCCCCCCCCCCCCCCTTTTTCTATTCATCAATACAGAAACCCACTTACTTTCCACTCCAAATTTAACCATATCTTCATCGATTTGTTTTCAGGTTCGTTCAAGCACGCGCACACACTCATCCGCCATTAATTTTCTTTCTAGGGTTTGCACATTCTTTACTTTTAACGCAATTGATTTCGGCTTTAATCCAGCCATTTATTTGAACCATTAATATTTGCATCCAGTAATGCATTCATATCTTAAAAGAATTACTTGCATTTGATTCATTTTTTACTATGTAAGTTTACTGCTTCATTTCTTTATTTATGCTGATTGGGTGTTCCTCCCCCCCCCCCCCCCCCCCCCCCCCCTTTTGGGTGGTAGGCTGTTTTTAGGTTTATGAAATTTAGGTTTGATTGAGTGGATAGGATGAAAAGACCATCACCATATGCGGAGGATACTCCTAGCAGGTATGCTGCTTCCCAGTTGCAACAAATGTCTGGGCACAGAATGCAACAGCACTCTCGAATGAATAATTATTCTGGGAGGCCTGATGAGCAAGGTCAACCTCGTATATCCTCTCGAGGAGAGGATCCACGACAATGGGACTCAAGTGCGCCCGGGGAATTGAATTCAGTGCCATCACATTTATATCCACAAGGCAAGTACTTTTTTATTCTTTGACTCCAATTGACAGCATGTCCTTTATATTGTTCTGCTACCATTGGAAGTCATACATATTTGTACATCTTGTTCTTTGCTTCAGTAGTGAACTTCTTTTGAAACTGTAACAAATTCAATCTATTACATGCCCATATTTTTTTGATATACTGATCCTTACTTGCAAAACATTTAAGCAAAGTAAGGATGAATCTTGTCTTAGAAAAATGCAGGAGAGTGGACATGTCACTTGACATAACGAAAAACAGGTATATTAAAACTGTTTCCTTTGACATTCTTGCCGATGTAAATGCTTTGTAATTTGCAAGTTCAGGAAGTTATTTTCAGTTAAGATTGAATGTATATAACAGGTTGAAATTGTGGTGTGAAGGTTAGAGAAGCTAGAGTAGTACAAAAGCCAACTCATAGCCCATTAGTTTTTTTTTTTTTTTTTTTTTTTTTGGGGGGGGGGGGGGGGGGGGGGGGGGGGCTTTAATCACTCTGTTTGAAACGCCTTGCATAATGCCTAAAAGAATTGAGGCTTTCTTTTCCGCTTGGTCAGGTACTGATTAAGTAACTTATCGAGGAATAGGTTTAATGTTTAGGAACATAGTGATGTTCGCCAACCTCTGTTAATTGATCAAATTTGCCGCATGAAAGGCAATTTTAAACTTTGCACAAAATTTAGTCCAGCTGTTTTCAACTAAGATTCCAGAATACTAATCTTTTACATGCATATCTATTTTTATACAACTTCTGGTTATGAGATAATTTATGTATATATGGGTTATCCTCGTAAACTCATCTTTTAGGGGATAGCATATTATGCTGGCACCATTAGAGTTTAGGATTACTGCCGCAGCTTATACTCCCTCCGTCCCAGCACAAGTAGGACTGGAGATGTATGCACGGAGATTAAGAAGTACTATTATTATATTAAAAATTTGAAGTAGTGGAGGAAGGGTTGCGAGTATGACAAGTAAAGTAGGAGAGACAATGAGTGGTAGGAATAGTAAGTGGATTATTGTTGTGAGTATCACAAGTGGGTCCCATTGAATAAAAACTTATAAATAGTTTACCATTTTGGGTTGTCTCAAATGTGGTGGGACGGACTGAATTGGGAAAGAAGTCGCACTTGTGGTGGGACGGAGGGAGTCTATATTATGTACAATAACTTGTAACTATTACAGATTTGGAATAACATAATTTGGTTTCAGCGGGGTGACATTCATTGGAGACTTTAGTTGCTATCAGGTAGTCTAGCATGCTTTTCGCCTTATAGCTAGTGCAGCCACTCGTGTCCTTAGGTTACTCCCTCCGTCCCAAAATGATCTTCTCATTTGCCATTTCTCATTGTCCCAAAAAGTTCTTCACATTTCTACAATTTAGGCATAAATTTGCATAAACAAAACATGACTAGTTAAGCAATTGTGGATATCCTTAAAAAGTTTGAATAGTCAAACACGAAGATCATTTTGGGACGGAGGGAGTATAAGTTTTGTAGATGTAAATCTGCTTGGATTTAGCCCCCTATGTCAATATTTCCATGCATATATTACTTAGTCTTGTTAAAGGGGAGAAAACACTTTGGTTCAGTCCATTGTTTTTTGTTATTGAAGGCCTACTATGCATTGGATCCTGGTAGTTGCTTACGCTTTACGGACTTCTTTTAATGATGGATTTCAAAGTTTGTTATTGATATGGTATTAGAGGGAACATTTGATGTTGTTAGATACCCTTCTGTTGCCATCCTCATCATAACAGCTCATGGTCGTTGTTGACGATGGGCTATTATGGATATAAATCTTTTTTTTTTTTTTTGGTGAATCAACATTAAATTTTACAATTTTCTGTTTCCCTCTTTTGTGGATTTGAACCCTAATTTTATATTACCGCATCTCATTTTCTAACCGTTGCATTTGTATATGTTAGGCTAAAATGGCTATTTGGTTGTGGGCTTTACTCTTATTCCAAGTTTATATTGTATCCAAATGAAGGTTAACGTCCAACAAGGAAAAATAGTCCACCAAGCATCCACATCAGCATCTGAACTATCTATTAAGTTATTTGACGAAGAACTAACGAAGTTGGTTTAGTGGACCTTTTCTAGACGTTAACGGGACAATATCTATGTTGGTCTCTTTTCTTATTCTTGTGCTTGTTTCAGTATTGATCGATCCTGTGAGCTTTTGCAGAAGTCATGATACGTAATTATGATTTATTTTCTTCTTTTTATTGCTACGAAGCAGGACAAGGAGGCAACGCGGCTCAATCTTTTCCTGAGGGACGTGTAACGGACCGAAACCCTGACAGTGAGAAACAAGTTAATAGTGATCCAAGACAACAGTCGTATGAGCAAGACATGGAAATTGGATATGATGACAAACCTCCACCATTGACTTTTGAAGGTCTGGAGAAGAAATTCCAGGATGAAATTTTCAAACTTGTTAAAGAGCTGAGTGATTCAGAGGATGTAGAAAATGCTAGGCACAGGGAGGTCAGTGCATCTCCAGATATGTGACCTTTGTCTGAAATTAGCCCCTTACGTAACTATGTTCTCTCAAAATTTGATGAAATCTAATTATTTTCATGAAATTTCAAATATTGTTATTGATGCTCCATAAAAATATTACCACCAATAACAATTTTTTAAATTTCATAAGAACAATTAAATTTTAATAACTTTTTGGTCAATATTCAATCAAGTTGACCAAAAAATCAAGATGCGGCATTATTATGAGACAGGCGGAGTTTATAGTTTACACCGTTCTACTACTTCCTCCTAATACCGATTATAATTCTGTTACTTCTAATTCTGTCAGAAAATTGTAGAGATCAACAATCAGTATCAAGAAAAGCTTTCGTCACTTCGATCCCAACAAGCCAAGCGGAGAGAGGAGCTTCTTCGCAAAGAATCAACAGAGCGATTACATCTGTATCAGCAATCTGGAATCAGCAACCATCCATCCGATAAAATCTCAAACGATCCCCGTCTTTATCAGCAATCTGGACCGGAGAACCACCCAACTGAAAGAATCCCGAGTGACCCTCGTGTTTATCAGCAATCCGACCACCCACATGAAGGAATGATGAGGGACCCACGTGGTTATCAGCGAGCGGGAATGGGGGCCCACCCTAGTGACCCCCGTGTTTATCAGCAGGGTGGAATGGGCAACCAAAGAGCCCCAACTGATCCTCGAAGTTATGGTCAACGAGGTTATGGAGGCGGTCAAAGTGAATCGTACAGAGAGCAGTCTCAATATCATGGAGAGAGGAGAAGTGATAGAACGGAGGGACGGGTTCCTTATCCTCAGGGCCGTGCTTACAACAATGCAAGTGAGCGGTATCAGTAGTTGTCGTTATTTAGAATGTCTTAAAGGCGCAAATCTTTTTAGCACCGTTGTGTTTCTAACCATGAGAGGGCTTGTGTTTGTTACAGATTTGAAATCTTTTTTTCATATGATTTTGGTTTCTGAGATTAGGGGTAGATCATGGAGAGATTTGTTAGTTGTTCTAGATTTTATGGCTCCTCTTAGTCATGTATAACAGGTCTGAATGTTTACTGCGTCGCTGGATTGTGTTATCAATGTATTGTCTATTTATGACAATCAGGCAATCTACCAAATATGCCACGTACTTTCGTTTTGGTTACAATTTATGCAACGTAACACAAGTTTACCACATAATCCAACGTACTTTGTAATTTTGTTCCAAAAAATGCAACGTACTTTGTAGTACGTTGCATTATTTGAAACAAAAATTGCAAAGTACGTTGCATTATTTGTTACGAAAATTGCATATTTTGAAATAAATTTGAAAGTACGTTGCATTATGTGGTAAACTTGTGGTATTGCATAAATTGTAAACAAAGGCTTGGTACGTTGCATCGTTTGGTAATTTTTCCTGATTTTAAGTGAAAGATTATAATAGACTGTTTCACCTGAGAGTATGTACCTGTTCACCTGAGAGTATGTACCTGTTCACCTGAGAGTATGTACCTGTACTAGAGTGCATCGAACCTAACGCATTCAAGAAAAATACTCCGTCCGTCCGTCCCAGCTCACTTAAGATTTATTTCCATTTGGTCCGTCCTCACTTGAGACCTCCCTAAAATAGCCAACTTTTAATAATTTTATATTCAATCTACCCCACCACTCATTCTCTCTCCATTATACACCACTCAATTTATTCAACCAACACTACTATTTACCCCTCATTTTCTTTCTTCATTTTCTACCACACATTTTACTTATTTTATTCTTTTTCCTTAGTTATTGTGCCCACCTCTTAAGTCTCAAGTAAGGTGGGACGGAAGGAGTATTACTCTCCCGAAATAATTGTCCTAGTTTCCATTTTAGTTTGTCCAAAATGACGCATTACTAAAAATAAGATACGAAGTTTGGTCATCTTCGTGTACAGCACTTTAATATTGCAATGTCATGGAAAATGCTACTCCACTTAGATGAATGGATTGGGACAAACACAACTAAAAACTTAATAACATTGACTTAGCAACTATAACATTTATTCCAGGACATAGCTAAGTATAATGATAGTCCATAATTTCATTTATATATCTTCATTTACGTTTGTCCAAAAAAAGATAGTTCTATTTTAAAACTTGTGTCTAAGATAATTGAACTTCCAAACTTAATTTTATAACATATCTATTGACTAATTTATGGTTGTTACGAGAGAGTTTAACAGGAATTATAATTGACCTCACGAAAAGTAGTAATGAAAATAATAGAACTTCCAAACTGGAATTATAACTGACCACACAAAAAATCTATATATATATATATTAAAGTTGGTGAGGAGAGTTATAGTGTTGACATGTGAAAAAATTATAGAAAAACTTGCATTTGGTGATGCCACATCAATCCTACCAACATAAATATGTGACTTTTCAAATTCTTTTTCTTAGCTAATAGTATTAGCTAATACTATTAGTTACTATATAGGGTAACTATTATAGTTAACTATTATAATAACTATTACTATTATTAGTAATAGTTAACTATTATAGTTAACTATTATAGTAACTATTACTATTATTAGTAATAGTTAACCATTATAGTTAACCATTACTAATAATAGTAATAGTTACTATAATAGTTAACTATAAAAGTTAACTCTTACTATTATTAGTAATAGTTAACAATAGTTAACTATAGTAGTTACCTTATGTAGTAATCAATAGTATTAGCTAATATTAATATTAAGAAAATAATAATGAATTATTAATAGTAAACTATTATTATATTTTATATATTTTTAATTAGAGTTAATTATTAAATAATTAAAAATTATTATTAATTAATAGTATTAGTTAATCATAATTTTTATCATCTATATATATATATATATATTATATATATATGCTATATATATATATATATATATATATATATTATTGCTATTAATAATAGTATTAGTTAACCATAATTGTTATATAAATTAACTATTATTAATAGTATCAGTTAATAATTATACAATATATGCTAATATTTAGTATTAGCAGTACTCACTCCGTCTAAGAGTTAGAGTTCTACTTTCTATTTTAATATATTCCAGAGAGTCTTAAATTGGCAAATTATACGAAAAGATGAACAGTGTTTTGGACTATATTTTCTTTCTAATGTTTCTATAATTACAAAAAGACCAAACTTACTAACTTATATATTGTCCACTTGCACTATAAATTGTGTTTTGGACATCTATATTATCAGGCGACCTGCAATGTTTATCAATTTTCTATTATTTTTTAATAAGTGTGCATAAGCAAAGTAGGACTCTTACTCTAAAAAAAATGGAGTATTAATTAATCATAACAGTTACTAGATATAAAAATTATTACTATTAATATTATTAGTTAATTAATTTATTATTCTACTAACACATTATATGTACACTATAGACTTTTATATTTACTAATTATAATGTGTATATATAATAAAAAATAATTTATTGGACAATAGCTAATATTATTAAGTCAATCATGTATAGAATTAAAAGTTAATTCATAATAATAATAAATCATCTTTAATTTCAAGTTTTAATTATCATAATAAATACAAATTATATGCAACAAAAGCTAATTTTTTTTTAACACAATTGTCCTAAATTTGTATGGAAATGTTTTAATTCATATACAATATACTTATATACCCAAAAATATTATGTTTATTAAATAAAAATAGCAAAAAACTGACAAATTAGTTTCCCGTGCAAAGCACGGGTTACCTACTAGTAGTAATGAAAATAATTGAATTTCCAAACTTTGTGGCCAGAACAACGTGTACCAGCAAATCTGGCCAACAAAAATGGGTTGCAAGTACCAAAGACACATTATTTGACGGCAGTCAATACCCATTTCTTTTTATGTTTGTTTTACATATGCAGATTACAACAAAATATCATGCCCAACATGAAATATTCAACTATCTACTAATACCCCTAATGAATGGTACACAAACTACAAACCTTTTCCTCAAAACTGTTTCTAATGCCTGCATACAAACCTTTTCCTCAAAACTGTTTTCTAATGCCTGCATTCTTCTTGTTGTTGTTGGGGGGGGGGGGGGGGGGGGGGGGGGGGAGAATGTAAAAAAAAACATCGCAGATGCCATATATTTGGCGTCTGAATGTACAACGTGCAGTACCATGAAACTCATCATCTCTATTTAAAACTAGTAAAGAAAATTTCCTCACGGAGTTGACTTTTTCCAACCCAGTGAGCCAACTCACTTCTTGCGATTCTTGTTTTTTGAAACTCTGACCATCCTCCTACCAGACTTTTCGCCTCCAGAACCCAATGAGAAACTACCACCAGCATTAAATTCTAGACTACCAGATGCCTGAAATGGGTTCCCAGGAGCTGCTACATTTTGTTGCCCACCAAACTGAAAAGGAACTCCTTGGAAAGCTGGAGCAGGAGCCGAGGACGGAGCTGTGTTGCCAAACATGAAACCAGGTGAAGGAGGTTGACCAAATGCAGGCATAGCAGGAGAAGGTGAATGCATAGGGTCCTCAGCCATGCTATCTTCCATACCCATCTGATCATTACCAGAAGAAGCTGGGAAAGCAGTCGAGTTGCCAAAAACAGACTGTGTTTGAGACAAACTTGGGAAAGATGGTGTTGTAGAAGCAGCACCTGCACCAAATGAGAACAATGGAGGAGAAGCAGAAGAAGTTGCTGACCCAAATACCATACTGGGTGCACTGCTAGTGGAGGGAGCAGAAGTAGATGATGCTCCAAAAGAGAAACCAGGGGACGGAGAAGGAGAACTGAATGTGGATCCAAAGACGGACGATTTTGCGGGCTGCCAACCGGATCCAAATACACTAGGCGGAGCACCAGAAATGGCATCTGAAGAGGGAGCTGCAGAACTCCCACCAAAACTTGGAATTGTTGAACTGAATGGGTTAGCTGACGTGGAGGAGGCTGAAGAACCAAATGGAGAAATTGTGGGAGCTAATGAAGTACTTCCCGAAGCCCCAAACACTGATGGTGAAGTTGAACCAAACTGAAAGGGTACACTCTGTGTAAAAGCAGTAGATGCTTGTGCGTTTGCCATAGATTCACTGCCTGTGCTAAAAAGAGAACCCTGAGACTGGTTTTTTGCTGTTGAAGCAGTTGCGGAAGAGTTGAACCCCAAAAGGCTTCCCGTGCTTGCAAATGATGATGAACCACCAAAAGGTGAGCTGGTGGCATTATTGCCAAACGGTGATTCCAGGCCATTTTTCTTCTGGGTATCTGCAGTTTCTGCACCTGAAACTGTTGATGGGACCGAAGGTGAAGTGGACCCAAAACTGAAAATGGGGGAAGCAGCAGTTGTAGATAGACCTGAAATGGGGGTCGTACTAGCGGTGATGCCACTGGATGGCAAAGAAGACACGGTGGAAGAACCAACATGGGATGGGTTATTTTGAGATTGATTTGAGAAAACATTAGATGCTAGAACAGGAGTTGTAGATAAAGATGAAGAAGGGCTTGAAGCTATTGTCCCATTCAGATCTGACTGCTTGGCTGGGGGGGCCCCGAATGAGAAAATGCCATTCTTGACTGGTGCATCTGAAACAGAAGGTAAGGAATCGGCATTTCCAATTGGGTCAGTAGCCTTCTCATTGTTATTCAGTTCTGAATTCTTGGCAGGAATACCAAATGAGAAAATGCCGGTCTTTGAAGGTAAAGTGTCTGATTTTCTGATTCCATTAACTGTGTTCTGAGTGCTATTATCATCACCTTTATCGGAAACTGAAACCTTCACTTGACCATTAGTTGAAACAGAAGTAACATTTACCAAGCTGCACACAAAAAGATAAACAAGAAACAATTCGCAAGTTTCCATATAAAAAACAATGTCAAGCATTTCTTCAACCCACAAATGATATTATTAAGTACGGCTGACCAACTATTCCAAGGTAACGGAAAGGAAAAGATGAAAAGACTAACCTGCTAGACACATCAGGCCAAGAATTTATTTTGGTGCCTGAAGACTCGCAACCAAAGACTGGAGAAGTAAATGCAAATGGTTGAACTTTGTCCACAGTTGTAGCACTTGTAGTTGAACATGGAGAAGCAATTGCTTCCTTTGGTGGAGTAAATTTACCAAACATTGAGGTTGATTCAGTAAGAACAGATGGCTGGTAGGTTGTGCTAATAGCAGGTGAGGAAGAGAATGTAAGACCAGTCTTTTCCCCACCAAGTACAGAACCATTCGACGTTCCAAAATCAGCTCTTTGGATAGAAACAGAAGTAGCAGCTGTATTTGATTCAGGCAATGCTAGAGATTTAGATGGTGATAAAGCTTCGGACAAAAAATCCTTGCTCGCGATCACAGATGTCTTCAGTTTCTCATCCTTTTCCATCACTGGCATAGACGTAACCCATTAGAATGGATCTCATCATCCATCCCAGGAAAATCCTTTAACAAGACAACCAAAAATGTAAATTTGTATTCAGTCACGATAACAGTACGGTCAACCAAACAAGCAAAAAGAAGATTAGGTTCTTTGATTCTTTCTACACAACCACCTTCCAATCATCAGTCTCTCTTGAAAATATAGGAACGACACAACAAAAGAAAATCATTTTAGTCGGTCAAATCAGGTAATCACTCACGTGAGCCTATCTAAGTATAAAACGCTCCGTATCAAGTAATATCCCAACCAATTACGACTTACAAGGAGTAACCATCAATACTATGTCAGGACTCTTTGCAATACCAGCAGACAGTACGTCAGCTGACAAAACACTACAAACGTGAATGAAAGTATCACCAACCTCTTGTGCACTCATCTGGAACGTCCGTTTCTTTTGAGGCGGCTCGGTGGCAATCTTTGAGGAAGATACAGCATTTTTGACACTGCCACAGGTATCTCGGCCAGAAACAGTAGCATCAGAATTCACTGGAGTCAACAAGTTACGAGGAATTGCAAACATTTTGAGCCATTTTCTTCAACTTTGTCCTTTTTCAAGGTTGAATCACGAACATCAGGTAAACTAGTGTCACGCAGTTCGTTTGATTCATGGCCTTCTTGGACATTATTGAGAAACATTGGTGAATCCAGGGTATCCATGCTTCTAAGAGCTTGCCCATGTAGCATGGTTGGTGTTAATTTAGAGGGTGATTTATTCCCAGCAGGATCACCCTTAGATTGTGATGGTTTCTCCTTTGGGCTCATCTTTTCAAGATGTTGCAATATCTTAGTGGCCATTTGAGAGGATTTTGTTGGAACCGATGCATAATGTGAAACTGGCTTCTGGACTTTGTGCTCAGGTTCATTCGTTAAAAGCAGTTTCTCTGATGAAGATGGCAGGTATTGAGGAGCTCCAGAACCATACTCCCTTCCACGAGCAGAAAGAAATCCTCCGTGAGATAAAAGATTAGACTTTTGCCGAATTCTACGTATGGGACCGACAGATCCAATATCATCTTCTAGTACGGAGCTTCTACGCTTCAATGCCTGGAATAGTAAAAAAATAAAGTGTCGACAATCAAACGGTCTACTATACGCACCAAGAAAGCATGTATCAAAAAACTTAGTTGCATTATCTTCAATAAATACCATTTGTTTTGAGCCAACAGACCCTTCTTGTTCTCGTGCAGACAGAGACGGCGTCAATGAAGATGATGGTCCACCATAAGACACGATACCCTGAAAAAAAGAAAAGAGGAGGGTGTAAAACTTGATTCAGTATATAAATATCAGGACCCCACACCAGTAAGAGAGAGAGAGAGAGAGAGAGAAACCTTATGAATGTCAGATGAATGAATCCTGGAATATGGAGTGCGTGCCATGCTGTATATTGCTGACCGGCCTCGTGATCTTGGTGTTGTGAAACCATTCTCAGGAATACTCGCACCTTTAGTAGCCTTAGATGCCAGTGATAACTGAAGAGAGATTGGTGATTTCGGAAAGACGGAACCATTACTAAGCAATGGGGAATCTTCCCTCGGTCCTTGGTTACGCAGCCCCAACATTGATGGAGATACTTTTGAAGGCCTGCTACCCATGTAAGCTTTTGCAAGTTCAGCTGGCGAGGCAATCTCTTCGTTAAGAACCTGAAAAGTTCAATAGTATCTTTAAATTACCACGAAAATAAATGCTCCAAGCACATGAATTGTAAACGACACAAAGAGCGTGTGAGCATGATTCCTACCACCGAATGGGCAACAGGAGTTGAAACACTTGCACGATAGTCAGTCCCGTTCTTATTCGGCTTCAATGGACTGCTTTGAACCTTTGGTTCCTCTCTTCTACCCTCATCCTCAACAGGTAAATCGGATGTTCTCGAACGCAAAAGCTCTGTCAAACGTTCCATCTCAGATCTGCACACAACCCATTTGACATAGGATATCATTGACACAACATATACATAGAAGCACAAGCCAGTTGAAGGTTCAACAAATGGTGCAATAAGACAGCCTCATTTCATATCCTTCTTTTGACAAAAGAATAATAAGTCCGTTAGATCGAGAAATGAATTAGGAAAGAAATGCACTTCACTCTCTCAGGAGAACACCAATCGGAACTATGCTATGGAGAAATCAGACAAGCAGGTCCAATATGCTTTCAAATCAGACACTTCTAACCAAAACTCAAAGGCCATGAAATAACTGTTCTTCAACCTTTCCCATTCTCAATTCGACTCAAGGAGTTCCTTATGGAAAACATTTAAGCAATTTTACAAGGAAATATACTAGTGTTCACCTCAAAGGCTTGTAGTATCGTAAGTATATATTGAAATATAATACTCCCTTTCTCCCTGCTCACTTGAGTACTTTTGACTAAAACTGGTCAACTTATGGTCGTTTTGACCAAGGCTTTATAGAAATATTATGATCCTAATAAAAATTTAAAAATTGTTATTGAGAGTATTTTTAATGGTGAATCATTTTATATTTTTTTAATTTTCATTAAGATCATAACTATTTCAATAAAGTCTTGGTCAAAACAACCCTACGTTGACCAGTTTTAGTCAAAATGTCTCAAGTGAGCTGGGACACTCTTGTTACAGGTGAATCTAGCAACTTTCCTTCAATATGGACACCATAGTTATTAAAGGCCCAAGGCGCATCAAGGCGCAAAAGGTGTGCCCGGAGCCTAGGCGCGCTTTTGATAACTATGGTGCGTCGCATAGTTATTAAAGGCTCAAGGCGCACCTAGGCGGGCTTTTGATAACTAAGATGGACACTCATTAGATACAAAGTTTTCTAGTAAATGGACACTCAATTAAAAATCGGAGGAGTACACTATTTCTCCATGGATTTCTATTCAGTTAAGGAAATAAACTACTCATTTGTAAGCTGAAAGGGAAATTCTCTCAAACACCTTGTTCTTTCAGCAAGGAAACTGCTGTACACTACGAGTCTAACATGAGTTGTCATTGTTGTCACGTGCACGCAAAAATGAGCGAAAACATGAGCTGTAACAAAACACTTGTTTTCTATTGCATCAATCCATCTTTTTTTTTTATCTCTAAAGATTGATGCAGGCATCCAGATACTAAAAAGTCTAACAGACGTACAGAACTACAATACCACCGGAAGCAAAGATGTTTACATGAAAATCAAACACGCAAACGTATACAATGCTTTTGGGAATTAGGAAAGATACTAAGCAGTTCTTTTAATAAGTGAAGATGCATATAAACAAAAGGCGATAAAACAGGTGACGCAGCTGGAGTACACTAGGAGTATACCACACTAAAACATCTAGCGGTACGCAGCTTGAGTACACTAGGAGTATACCACACTAAAAAATTGAGCCAACCACAGAAGTACACATAAACTTTAAAGAAGAATTATCTGAAGACAACACTGACTCCGTACACCTCCCCCCCACCCCCACCCCCACCCGCCACACACACACAAAAAAAGCATGAAGGAGCTAAAGTTGATGACATTGTTCATCAATTCATGTATAAAAGCTAACCTGGTAAAACTCCTCTGATTCAACATTATCTCAAGCTCAGAGATTTCAGTAGCACCCGATGTACTAGCAGAATTCCCATTTTGATTATTACGCTGTTCTGGTGTACAATCCGCCAACTAGAAACAGAATGAAAAGCTCATTAGCAACTTCAAAGAAACTAGGATACGTGAATAAACAGCTCAGAAAGACAGGGAAAATAGGTCCTCAAAGACCCAAAGATAAGGAATGTGAGATTAAACTGATGGTAAAATCAGTATCGCCATCTAGCAACAAATCATGCCAGATTAAAAAAGTAGTATGAACATTGCACTCCCAAGGTATTTTCCTCAAGATTGTTCTTTAATCCTACAACTTGGACCTCACCCACACAGCATGAATATCAACCACTTCACCCGTACCCAGATATTCTCTCAATTATTAGTCTTCAAACTTCTAGTAGAAATACTGCCAACAAAACTTGCACCACAAAATTTTCCTTCTTAATTACAAAATAATTTAATTAGCATTTATTTTGGTCTCTCGAAAGGATATGGTTGTGATGCAATATGAGGCCTACATTCCTGATAGTTTCATCAGGATATGCCACGAGGAACCTTCTATGATCTTTTGCTGTTAGATGACTGATAAAGAAAAAGACGGATAGTCAAAAAAAAAAAACTCATGGTCTTCACTAAGAGAAAGCGGAATATGTACATAAAAATTACACGAAGGCTGCAGAAGGGCTTAATGGAATGATAATGATGAAAAAAATTCACTTAATCTTAAATACACCGTATTACAACTACTAGACGTGATTTAGGATTGGTGCCTTAAGTTGTCTAACCGGATGAAAATAATAAAAGAAAGCATCAAGCAATTATGCAAGTGTATCAATGTGAAGTCGCCTGCTCATAACTGAAATAGTAAATCTTCAATTAAAATTTAGGTAAATGCAGAGCCTATGAAACAACAGAGAAAGGAGACCAGGCTAAACAGAAACAACACTAAAAGTAAAAATACTCCCTCTATCCCGGAATAAATGTCACCCTTTTTGTTATGTTAGTACGAAACAACTTTGAGCAATAATTTTAGGTTAATTTGATTTGATTATCCTAATGAAAAATTAAAAACTGTTATTGAGCGTGTTTATGATTGTGTGCCAATAACAAGTTTCATAATTTTCTTAGGATAATTAAATCAACCTAAATTTATTGCTCAAAGCTCCTTCGTACTAACGTACAAAAAAAGGAGACATTTATTCTGGGATGGAGGGAGTACTACAATAGCAGAGTAATATATTTTTCCTGCAGGACCACAAGTGATAACTGCATATTATATGAATAGTGCATAATGGAAAACTCCTCGAACAAGTGCGCAAGTGTAAGTTGCCAGAGGACAGAAAATAACTTACATTGCCAACCACCTCTCCAAGCCTATCATTTGGTTCATGATTTGCTTCTGTTCACATAATTTTTTTTTGTAAGGAACGAGTCAAATCAATAAAATATGAACAGGTATGCAAAAGGATAGTATAATAACAATATCACAAGATTTTCAACGAAAGAAGACATGGAAATATTAACTCATGGTAGTTGTCAAAACAAAAATCACAGTACAGCTTGAGATTTGAAATGGAACTAACTAAGAATTACAGCTAGGTGAAAATAACGAATAGCATAAAGATTATGAACCTAGAAAAGGTTTCACAGATTAACATTCCACATATGTATGAGATGTATCTAGACGGCTAACAAAATCTATTTGCAAGAAACACGACACATCATTTACTTTAACATAGATACTTGAATGTATGTTCAACTAGCGGTAAGCAGTAAGACATAAAAAACAACCAAGTGGAGTAAATAGTTGAATTTAAAAAACTTGAATCAACTACTAGAGGACATATTTGACATCAAACATTATTGGAACATCAACTCAAGGGGTTTTATTTTGGAGGGGTGCAGAGAGAGGAATATCTTAGTACGTGTCCACTGATCCATTATGTAAACAAACATGTTCATATGATTGCTGAAGGTACAGAATTTAGTTCACCAATTCTTATGTCGGTTAATTGCACAAGCTTAAGTCCATGGTTCATTTCAATTTACACCCTCTGGTTTTTCAAATATAAGCTTATTATTTAATAATACTGATATCTCCCAATGAAAATGGCTATTTGTTTGATGATCAAAACACCACAAGTGCGTATTTTCCTAGCAATGTAGGGTAAGGTTCAACTGGCTAATTAATGCACTGCCGCACAACTACACTTCAATAGGAAAAAAGTCTTCCCCAATATTTACATTAACAACTAAACAAAAAACAAGAACTCCTAAATTAGTACCCAGAAAAATTAAAGAAATTAAACGGCGAATCAAAAATCTTAATTCATTCCAATTACAACACACATATGCCCATTAATCTAAAAAAAAAGCCTCAAGAAGACAAAGTTCACATAAAATTTGAAGAAACCGCCAAAAGTCCAATTAAATTACGAACCTGGGAGGGGTTCTGGCGGGGAAAGAGTAAGACGATTGTGGCGGAAGACGCCGAAGAGCCGGTGAGCACCGGCATAGATAAGTTTCGAAGCAGGGTCGACGATTTTCGACAAAAGGCTGCTGCTGCCGCCGATGCTAGGGTTTCTAAGGGCGATTGGAGGCCGATCGTAGGGTGTGGCTTGAGACCGCCGAAAAGGCTTCTTGCGGAACTTACCACCTGCACCGGCGCCTTCGTAAGGAGCCGGTCCTTCGCCCGCCGCCGCCATGGAAGCTCGACAATAATAAACGGCCGCGGGAGGAGAGAAAAATGAGAATTGAGCGGTGCGGAGGGGGAAGAGAGAGATGGAGTGGGAAATTTAGGGTTTTTATTAGACCTTTTTCTCAAATAATTCCTTTTTAAAATTTTAATTCCCAAAGTATCAACCCTCCCAAACTATTTGCAAAAATATCCATTTCGCTAAAACTCGCTACTACCAATGGCGAGTTTAGTTTTTTTTCCGGTCGAACTCGCCACTACCAGTGGCGAGTTTATTGTTCTATTTTTTTTTTATTTTTTTTGTATTTTACAAAAAATGGCCAAAAATAATTTTAAATTTAATGAAACTCGCCATTGTTAACGGCGAGTTTGACCGAGTTGACCAAACTCGCTACTACCATTGGCGAGTTCAATTAAATCTTTATTAGTATTTTTCCCATGGATATTACTATATATACTTTTGATGTCCTTAAATAAACAAGTGTGTGTTGCAGCTAAATGGTAAGATTGCAAGTAAATTCATAGGAGACCTGGGTTCGAAACTTAGGTCTCTGACCTTTTTCTTTATTTTTTTTGTTGTTTTTGTTAAGGCACAAAAATAAAAAAAAAGGTTAGAGACCTAAGTTTCGAACCCAGGTCTCCTATAAATTTACCTGCAATCTTACCATTTGGCTACAACACACACTTGTTTATATAAGGACATCAAAAGTATATATAGTAATATCCGTTGGGAAAATACTCGATAAAAATTTAATTGAACTCGCCAATGGTAGTAGCGAGTTTGGTCAACTCGGTCAAACTCGCCGTTAACAATGGCGAGTTTCATTAAATTTGAATTTATTTTCGGCCATTTTTTGTAAAATACAAAAAAAAAAAAAAAATTAGAACAATAAACTCGCCACTGGTAGTGGCGAGTTCGACCGAAAAAAAAAAAAAACTCGCCATTGGTAGTAGCGAGTTTTAGCGAAATGGACATTTTTGCAAATAGTTTGGGAGGGTTGATACTTTGGGAATTAAAATTTTAAAAGAGAATTATTTGAGAAATTAATCGTTTTTATTACTTGTGTTGCAGATTTGGGATTAATTATTATTATTATTATTATTATATTTTAGGCAGTTATTAATAGTATTATTTTTTAGGAGTTGTTATTTTAACTGGCTAAGGGGTCGATAACGGTAACGGTAGTATTCTTTGTTCGAGGATAAAATACAATGAGCGTCCTTTTGGTTTCAGATAATTGGAGAAAAGAACCCTTTTTAAATTGAAGTAGCAAAAGCACCCTTGCCTTTGTTTTCCGTTTTCTTTCTCTATGAGTAATGTTAGGGACACAAAATAAAGTCTCAAAACCTTGCTCACAATATGTATTGTCGATATTTTATTGGTTGCATTGATAGTGGACCCGCAACACTATAATTACAAACACTAATAAAACCATCACAATAAGAATTTTGTGAGCAAGATTTTGTAACTATTTTGTGCCCCTAGTATTATTCAATGCTTAATAGGGTCATCCATCGAAGAACAACAACGTTAGAGGAACAAAAATACCATAAAAATGTGCTCAAAATATAATTGGAACTGTTTAATAAGGTGTTTAATATGCAGAAATAAAACTAAAAATTGTTGGAAAAATAGTGTATTTTTGTATTGTGTGAAGGAAATATGATTTATTTTCGTGATAAATAATCTGTCGAATGACAAAATTGTTTGTGGGTTTGTGTTCTTCTCCATGATAACATTGAGATAATATATTCATTTGTCCAATTTGGTGTTGGGATGAATGAGATACAAAGGCTTGAAGTTGGTGGGTTGAAATGGGGATATTGAGTTTATCCCACATTGGAAAAAAATGTGAAAGAAAGCTATTATAAAGGCTTGGGCACTTTAGTTGTGTTCAAGCTTGTATGGCATAGAGGCTCTCTCTCGCGCGCAAGGAGGATGCAAATCATGGACCCAAATTGCCTTGGATCGACATGAACTCATGTGTGCACGCGACCTGCGGACACGAATGTAGCACACCGATTTACCTTGTCCGGACTAGCTCACCTTTTGCAATTGTTTTTGCTGAAAAACCAGATTCATCCCACTGACTGGAATGCAAAGTGAAGAGCCAAGCCTTATATTTGTATCTCAGTAATTAACAAAGGATTAGGCTTATCCGTTTTAATTAATTTTTGGCTGTTTAACTGCTCTTGGAACAGTATAAATAGAACAACAAACCACTTCAAAAAGATATACGAAAATTCGAGTAATACACACTGTTTTCAACAATAATCTCTCCACAGCCTCTCTTTCGTTGTATTTTGTTCATTCCTCCTTTAGCCTCCTGCATTGCATACTCGTGGTGATACTGTCCGGGCACTGAATTCAATTCGCCGGAGTCTCTTAGTGCAGGGAAGCATCCGGTTCGTGCGAGTTATCCTGGGAGACTAGCGTTCGACGGCAACCTCTAGCACTCACGGTGAGGGGGCGAATAAGTCTTAAGGACAGTGTGTTCAATACACGGCTCGGCACAAAACATTCAATCTAGTTTTTGTTTATTTATTTTCCAGTTTATTTATTTATTTATTATTTATACTGTAATTCGAGTTCTTTTTGTATAATTTTCTTAACAAAAATTAAATGATATAAACACCAAACATTGATTATTAATTACTCCCTTTGTCTCATAATAAATGTCGCGTTTGTCAATTAGAAAATAGTCATAATGCAACTTTATTATTATACAAATACAATATTTATTAAAGTGATGAAAAGACAAATATACATTTATTATGAGATGGAAGAAGTGATTTTTTTCTTGATTTTTTTTTATTTAATTAGAGTGTGGCAGGTCCAGTATCAATGCAAACAATAAACTATCGACAACTCATTCTGTAAGCAAGATTTTATGAATTTATTTTGCGCCCCTAGCATCGCTCTTAAGGATATTATTTTTTTTAGTAATTCAACCTTGAGTTAGGTAAGATGACAAGGATAACATGTTAGAAAAAATCTACAAAAAAGAACTCGAATTACAGAATAAATTAATAAATTAATAAAATGGAGAATAGATAAACAGAAACTAGACTGAATGTTTTGTGTCGAGCCATGTGTTGAACACAATGTCCTTAAGACTTATTCGCCCCCTCACCATGAGTGCTTGAGGTTGTCGTCGGACGCTAGTCTCCCATGATAACTTGCACGAACTGGATGCTTCTCTGCACTAAGAGACTCCGGCGAATTGAATTCAGTGCCTGGACAGTATCACCACCAAATATAATATAGGAGGCCAAAGGAAGAGATGATCAAAAATGCAACGTAAGGATGGATGTGGATATTGTTTGAACACTTTTGTGTATCTTTTTGTGTTACTTCTATTGTATGATCACAAATGGTTGTTGCTCCTTTTATAGTCCAACCAAGAACCATTCAATCTCCCAAATTAATCAAATGATAAACTCAATCCATATGTCCTTTATTAATTTTGGAGATAAGGCTAGTCAATTGACATTCTAGTTCAAATGAGATGAACTAGTCACTTGACATTCTAGCTTAAATAAGATGAATTATTTTTCCAATTTCAAGCCTTAAAGTCTTATTCATCCAAACACAAAATTAGACAAATAAATACATTATCTCAATGTTCTCATGGAGCTAAACACAAACCCACAATTAATTTTGTCATTTGACAAAATATATATCATGGAAGTAAATCATATTTCCTTCACATAATACAAAAAAAACACTATTTTTCCAACAATTCCCCACATGAAGGAAATTATGAGGAATTTGGTGATAAAGTTCAACAGTTGAAAACCTGTATAGGATAGGTATGGGATTGCCCTTTGAACCTTCCCTTGTAGACGTATACTTATTCTACTTGCTAATCAGTAGACACGATGTCCTTGAACTGTCAGCTTTTTGTGTAGCCATTCATATACGTTACACAGGTATCTCCCTAACACAATTCAATTCTCATAGTTGTGTCCATTTGTGGCCATGGAACACAATGCCTGGTTCTGTGCGAGGGTCTAAGAATTGAGCTTCACACAATTCTCCTCGAAGCGGCCCCACTCCTCTCTCAAATAGGTGATTCTTTCAAGTAACCCGGTTTACTCCATAAGAATCATTAAAATCCATAGGCTTAACCTTATTCATCTCGGGATGTCACTTTTAGAAATGGGTATGGGTTAATCCCCACAGTGACGCTACAAGTCTTTTAACGGTTAGGTGGTCCCTTTTGAACCTAGATCTTGGGATCTCCAGTCAGCTGGGTTGGATTTTCCGCCGTGGTTAACTTCTCAAGAGGCTTTAAACCCGTGTGTTCAACACACGGCTCGGCACAAAACATTCAGTCTAATTTCTGTTTATCTATTCTCCCGTTTATTAATTTATTAATTTATTATTTATTCTGTAATTCGAGTTCTTTTTGTAGATTTTTTCTAAAAATCTTAAGACTTATTCGCCCCCTCACCATGAGTGCTTGAGGTTGTCGTCGGACGCTAGTCTCCCAGGATAACTCGCACGAACCGGATGCTTACCTGCACTAAGAGACTCCGGTGAATTGAATTCAGTGCCTGGACAGTATCACCACCAAATACAATATAGGAGGCCAAAGGAAGAGATGATAAAAAATGCAACGTAAGGATGGATGTGGATATTGTTGGAACACTTTTTGTGTATCTTTTTTGTGTTACTTCTATTGTATGATCACAAATGGTTGTTGCTCCTTTTATAGTCCAACCAAGAACCATTCAATCTCCCAAATTAATCAAAGGATAAACTCAATCCATATGTCCGTTATTAATTTTGGAGATAAGGCTAGTCACTTGATATTCTAGTTCAAATGAGATGAACCAGTCACTTGACATTCTAGCTAGGGGTGTCAGCGGTTCGGTTCGAACTGCGGTTCGAGACCGAACCGAAGCAAACCGTATGGTTTGGTTCGGTTTTTACACGCCAGTGGTTCAGCTACGGTTTCGAAAATCTATAAACCGCATGGTTCGGTTCAGCTCACGGTCTCAGCACTGAAGTCGAACCAAACCGAACCAAACCAAGCTAAACCGAACTTTTCAAACCGAACCGATGAACCGAACCGAGGAAACCGAACCCCTAAATCGAACCAGGCAATTTGGACCATTGATATTTTTTTACCTATGTATTATCCACCGTTCATTTTAGGGAAACCCTATTTTTATTATTCAAGTTCAAGTTTCACTTCATTAATTCAACCTTCAGCGGCTGCTCTACCTCTACGACTCTCGACAGTCGACTCCATTCTTCCTCTCCCCATCGCCTCCCTCTTCCTCCGCCTCCACCTTCCTCCGCCTCCACCTTTCTCCATCTCAAGCGTCCTCCATCTCAAGCGTCCCTGCTCTCGACAATCGATTTCGTCACTCTCTTTTCTGGCTAGGTGCAAGTCGGAGCCCTAAACGGCTACACGTGATCGGTGTTTGCTTGACTATCGATCTCACTTTTCCCGGTAATTCAATCTTGTTTATTCTGTTTATTTTGGTGATTTACAATTAAAGTTTCTTAATTTCTAACATTACTCTTCAATTCGTTGTTTTCTAGGGCTTGCAACTTCCAAACGAACTTCGGATTTCAACCATGGATGCTGACAAGAACATTACTCTTAAATTCGTTGTTTTCTAGGGCTTACTCTTCAATTCGTGTAAGATTTCTTCAACTTACATACTTGTGATTGGCCATTGAAATTGTTACTGGTATTTGAATCTTTTTCCCCTTCGGTATTTTCTCTTTGATTTGATTTTCTTACTTGGGTGAGTTTCTTGTTATTGCATCAATTAGGGATTGCTAGGTTTCGATCTGGTTATGGTTTTCTTCTAGTCTGCTTAAAATTGCAGTAGTCAAACCGATGGTTTGAGCCGCGGTTTGGGCCGTGGTTTGAACCGTGGTCTGAACCGATATATTAAACCGCGGTTTGAGCTGAACCGAACCGAACCATTGTGGTTTGGTTCAGTTCGGTTTGGAGGTTTTGGCGGTTCAGCTCGGTTTGAGATTTTCTCAAACCGATGACTAGCGGTTCGGTCTCTAAAACCTCCCAAACCGAGCTAAACCGAACCGTTTACACCCCTAATTCTAGCTCAAATGAGATGAACTATTTTCCCAACTTCAAACCTTAAAGTCTTATTCATCCAAACACAAAATTGGACAAATAAATACATTATCTCAATGTTCTCATGGAGCTAACACACAAACCCACAATTAATTTTGTCATTTGACAAAATATATATCACGGAAATAAATCATATTTCCTTCACATAATACAAAAATACACTATTTTTCCAACATAACAAAAAACAAATTTTGACAAATCTGAATTTTTGGGACTGATGATGTAGGTAAAATAGAACATTTATATTCCTTTCCATCTCACCCCCGTCCTTTCTTTTATTAAAAACTTAACAGCTGGCCTTGTGAATTTTCTTTCTTTTTTCAATAACACAAGTTAAATTAGTACAATATTACTGAGAGGGTGAGGGTGTATTCGTGACTAACACTAAACCAAGAGGCTGGGAAGATAAAATATGTGATAGATGGGGGTGCAATGTGAAACTTTCAACAACTTAAGAGGGCTTGGTTCAAATATTCACTTCATCAGGTGAGTATTGAGTGTTTTTGTGCGCGTGTACTTCCCGAAAATTTGGTTGTCCCCGCTCTTTTCGGTCTGCGAAATTTCATACGCTTTCTAAACTTTTCGTTAACATCCCTCCTTTTCGTTAACATCCCTCCTGGTGGTATATATCCGGAACACTTTTTTTAAAAAAAACAAACAAACAATCCGGTACACTTTGTTTGACTAGAAGTTGGTTTTTGGGGAAACTAGTTCCTTTTCTAAGTTATAAAAAATCCACTTTTTAACCCTTAAAACCTTAAGACAAATACTCATATGAGACGGTCGCACGCTGTGCAGTGAGCCGTCTCATGAGTATTTGTTCCGCTGCTTCTCGCATCCACTTGCTCCGTTACAGCCGACCGTCGTATCCATCCTTCCAACTTCCCAGATCGCGACACGTGTCATCCTTAAAAAAAAACTCAATAACTTTAAAATGCTATATCTTGAGATTTTGAAGTCGATTTTTTTTTTTAAAAATACCGGTGTGTTCGTCTCGACGAGACAAATAAAACTAGATAGGTCATGATATGGTTTGATTTTTTTAAATATTTTTTAACATACAAAACAATTGAGTTGCTCGCCATAATAAAATGTAACAATTTCTTATGAAGAAAGTAACAGTTTGATCTTAAAAAAATAACACTTTTATTGTAAGATGTAACAACAGTTTCGCAAATAACATAAATAATTTTTGTGATTAGAAAACGTAATAATTGAAGTGTAACACAGTGCATATATGATTGTAATATACTATATAGATGAATGTAACAGTTTTATAGAGTAAATTTTACTTTTTTTTTCTTTAAAAAAAGAGTAAAAATTCATGTATATAAGCGGTTTTGTATTTTAATTGAATGTAAAACCCTAGAAAAGTGTTACAATTGAGGAAAAAAATGTTACATTCATTTATTATAAAATGTAACATTAATTTAGCTGTCAATCTTATGTTATCTTTACTCGATTTCATCAAAATTGTGGTACATTTTTGAGAAAAAAAAAGTGTTATATATGAGAAAAAAGTGTTACATTTCTTTACAAAAAGTGTTACTTTTGCTGGCGAGAAAAAAATGACCGGGGAAAAAAAGTTGAAAGGCAAAAAAAAAAAAAAAAAAGGCTCGGCTTACCTGTTAGCCGTCTCACGCCGTGAGACGGTCTCACAGGAGACCGCCCCAAACCTTAAATCCTAAACCCTAAATCTTAACCCCTAAACCTTAAACCCTAAACCTTAACTCCTATAAAAACATGACTTTTTATAACTTATAGAGAAACTAGTTTCCCCAAAAATTTCTCTAAGATAATAACTAGGGATTAACCCGTGATTCGCACGGGTATGCAGATATTTATAATTACATTATATAACTATTAAATATTTTAAATAAATCTAAAGATATATATAAATCTACTTGTGATTTTTTATAATAATAGTGGAAATATTTTTAGTTACTATAGTATAAAATAGATATTAAGATTGGTTAACAGTATCGGTTAAGAATAACTTTATAAATTTTTTAAAAATTTGCTTCGTTTGTCCCATAATGATGTCAATTTTTACTCTTGATCGATTGAGGAAATATTGTTTTAATTATAGTTAATATTATAGTAATTATGAGCTTAAATAGTAAATTAAAAGATAATGGTTACCTAAGCAGTGCTCCCTCCGTCCCAGCTCAAATGCACAGAGAATAAGAAGTGGTGGAAATGATTTAAGTGTTGTGAGTGTAAAAGTAAAGTAATAAAGAAAATGGGTGGGAGGGAATAGTGAATTGATTGGTGTTGTGAGTATAAAAGTAAAGTATGAGAGATAATGAGTGGGATGAATAGTAATTTTTTTTGTCATTTTAGGAAAGAGACAGATGTAAAAAAAAATAGAAAGTATGACTCTTACCTTGTGACGGAGGGAATAACTTTTATCGTAAATAATAAGTTAAAAGTAATAGTTATTATTATAGTAACTAATACTAATAATAGTATTTTTTTTCAAAAAAAATAATACTAATAATAGTAATAGTTACAATATATTATAACTATTCTAATTAGTCTATATTATTGTTAATAATAGTTACTTTATATAGTAACTATTACACTTAACTAATATTATTAATAGTAATAATTATGTTATATAATTAATTATTACAATTAACTAATACTATTAATAGTAATAGTTATCTTATATAATAACTTTTACATTTAACTAATCCTATTAATAGTAATAGTTATCTTATATAGTTAACTATTATAGTTAACTAATACTATTAGTAGTAATAGTTACATTTTATAGTAACTATTATACTTAACTTATACTATTAATAGTAATAGTTATCTTATATAGTTAATTATTATAATAAAATAATACTATTAATAGTAATAGTTAACTAATATAGTAACTATTACAATTAATTAATATTATTAGCTAATAAGAGAAAAATGAAAAGTCGCCTAATTAAAATGCTATGGATGATGTAGCACCACCAAAAGCAAGAGTTACCCAAAACTTGTCCACAGGGCACCACCTAAAGACTCTACCTTGACTTTTAATATATAGTATAGATTTTTCGTTTATTTGGTTAGTCAAATGGAGTATATTTTATTATGATTAAAGAAAAATAATTTTTAAGTATCTCAAAAATACAACTAAAAAAGAAGACATGTAAATAATCAATTACATTGTAATTTTATTTTTATTTCGGGGGGGGGGGATAAATTAAAGAGTAAATTATTTTCTAACTTTGGAATGAAGAGAGTCACTATTATGATTTACTAATAATATTAATAGTAATAGTTAATTTCTTTTAAAAAATAATTATTAACTTATATAGTAACTATTATAATTAACTAATATTATTAATAGTAAAATATAATATACTATAGTAACTATTGTAATTAACTATTATTGTCAATAGTATAAGTTAACCTATATAGTAACTATTATGGTTAACTAATACTATTAATAGTAATACTTAACTTATATAGTAACTATTAACGTTAACTAATACTATTAATAGTAATAAACTTTATTCTTACGAGGGAGATAGTAGTGCGAGACAAGAATGGGGGAAATTTAGGACATGTGTAGTCCCCCTAGCTTTTATGTGTGAGCCTTAGTCTGGATACGGTTTTGTTGCATTATATGGAGTTGTATCGGGCTAGGGCCATTGACTTTTATTTGTTTTGGAGTTATTTGGGGACATAGTTTCTTATACTCCGATGGTGTTTGTTGACTTTTTGACTGTGAAGATTAGAGGAGAATAGGGGTCATTTTCTCTCATGCTACACTGTATAGACCGGAGTTTAGAGTGGGGTTAGGATGTTACTCAGGGACGAGTAACGGTCAAAGAGTGGGGGAATTTGATGTGGCGGATTTTGTATATGTTATTCCCATAGTTTTCCTATGTATTTTGATTCATTTTGATGTACTTAGACTAGATTTGATGTATTTAGGGCAATATTTTATCATTTGAGCTTTATTGTACTCCGGGGGTAGTTTAGTCTTTTTAATTTGTACCCGGATGTAATATGTTTGTTGGAGTTTCAAAGTGAAGTCCCAAGTGTTGAAGATAGTCAAAGTGGAGATCAAGTCAAGTCAACGAGGAAGATCGTGGAGCGAGTCAACCTTGGAAACGAAGAAAAAATCGAGGATCAGATTTTTTGGCCTAGCACGACTCGTGCCCAGCAGCACGACTCGTGACAACGCGGGATCCAGGCATGCGCAGCTTATTCCAAGGAGTGACAGAATTTTTATTATTTTGTATTTTCTTTATTATTCTTCCTTTTTGACTTATTATTAGACTAGGGTATTTAAAACTATTTTCATTATTAGATTAGGATTTTTTTTCACTTTGGAATACGACGTTCTTTTCTTTTCTCTGGAGTTTGTAACCCTTCCATGGAGAACTAAACTCCATTGCTTTGGATTTGTAACATGAACCCAATCTATTTTCAATTGAGGTAATTTTCTTATTTTCTTGTTCATTCTATTCATAGTTTTACTTGTATTGGATTTGGATTTGTTTTTAGGGTTTGTGAATTTGGCCAATTCACTAGTTCTTTTTATAAATCATTGCTAGAATTCTATATTATGTGCCAGAATTAGGGTTTTCATTGTAGCACCTTCGCGAATTGTGTATGTGCCATAGCAATTAGCGAAGTAAGTAAAACTAAATGATTATCTAGTGACCTAGAAAACGTTCTTGATCTTAGTCTCTTAAAATTGAATCAATTAATCTTTAGACCTTTTCTGTGCCAGTTTAGGTTTAATTTTGGTTAGGGTTTATAGTGAGTGTGTCACTGCTATAGACTAAACAGTAAGAAGAGACAGATATTGAAAAACATCTCGTGATCAAGTTAATAGGATTAACGGAGAAAAAGAAGTACCAATGAAATTGAATTAGAGGACGGGGATAGGGATCAAATCCGAAGTGCCTTTTTAATCATTGTTTTAAACATTTAGTTTAATTTCCCGTCTTAGGAATTAATTCCAATAAAAAACAAACCCTAATCTGGTTAAGTGACTAGTACACAAACGATCATCTTTCTTCGTTGATCGACCCTGACTTACCCTAATTACATTATTAGTGGACGAGTTTAGGTCTAATTTAGTAGGCGTGCGACTAAGTCTACCAATTATTTTAGTAATACACCAAATATAAAGAAGAAACGTTTCGCAGAAGATATCAAATGTCTCGAAGTTTGCTTCTTCGTTTTGTTGAGACAGTCAAAGGCCACGATTAATACTTTGAACAAAGAAGTGATGGTTTTTTCCGACTTAGATTATCAACTTTACAAAAAGTTACAGTCGTCTTCCGGATGCTGACTTATGCTATGCTGGCCGATGCAACCGACGAAATTGTTAAAGTAAATTAAAAGTTTTAAGAGATTTTGTCGTGCTGTTATTGAGGTTTTCTCAGAGCAATATCTAAGATCACCTAATGATAATGATACGTAAGGTTACTTTACATTGGTGAGCGTTGGCGTTTTCCAGGAATGCTTGGTAGTCTCGATTGTATGCATTGGGATTGGAAAATTTGTCCTACTGGTTGGGCACACAATATGCAGGGTGTGGTGGTAAACCAAGTATCATTCTGGAAGCTGTAGCAGATTATGATTTTTGGATATGGCATGCATATTTTGGTACGTCAGGCACTAATAATGATATTAATGTGTTGGAATCATCACATTTGTTTTCCAGTCTCGCTCAAGGTATTGCTCCTCCTGCACATTATGTTATCCAAGGAAAATAATATAACATGGGATATTATCTAATTGATGGTATATATCCGAAGTGGTCTACTCTAGTGCAAACTATCCATGATCTGCATGGTCGAAAGAAACAATACATTGCTAGGAAACAAGAGGCATGTAGGAAAGACGTAGAGCGTGCATTTGGAGTTCTACAATCACGATTTGCAATTGTTGTAGGGCCGTAACGTTTTTGGAATAAAGATGTATTACATGATATAATGACATCTTGCATCATCATGCACAATATGATAATTGAGGATGAACGTGATCTCAATGCGCCAATTTTAGATGTTCCTGAAGTAGAAGCTCCAACAGTTGAAATGGAAATTGATGAAAATATTTGCTTTCAAGAGTTCATCGCTCTTCATCGAAAAATCAAAGACAAGAATGCTCATATTGAACTGCGTAACGCTTTAATCGAGTATTTATGGGAGAAATATTCGAATTCAGAGAATTAATGAATAATTATTATGTATTTCTTAACCTTGTTTAGTTATTTCTAGTAACTTCCATTATCTAATTTTAAAAAATTTAATTATGATATTTTATTTTAATTATATATAACTAAATATTTAATTAAAAAGTCTTTTACACAAAAAATATTTTTAATTGATTTTTTTTCATTTTATAAAAAGAAAGGGGTGAATATGTAGAAATCTTAACTTTTGAGCATTGTTTGTTCAATCACAAAAATATTAAAAAGATGAGTTGTAGAAGAAAACATTCCTTTTGGTGCATACATTGGAGGAGAGTTTTTTTGTGCAAAATTTGGTGCAATTTTGCACCAAGTGCTACATTGGAGTTGCTCTAACACTTTAAAACATTGGAAGGACACTTACGATGTTGACGCGTTCTTTATGGAAAACCCATTTATGTTAAATGTGTGGAAAGACTTTTTTTCTTTCAAAACCAACACTAGTAATTTGTTTTGTTATTTCTAGTTATTTTAAAACATGATTGTAATTTTTAAACATTTTCAAACCATTATTTTGTTTTGTTATTTCTAGTATATATATATATATATATGTATATTTATTCCATGAAGATATGTGGAAAACATGTGTTTCTTAAGTGTATAAGAAAAACGTTATTATAAAATAAGTCGTATAGCTTTTAGTCCTTAATCTATTCCTTTTTTTTTGTATGAGCAGTGATTATTTTTTTCGCTTTACTCGAATAGCAATGTGAGAACTTTTGGGTCTGCACTAGAATTAAGAAGGGATAGTAGTGGAGAGTTGTCAGTATAAGTAATTACGTATGCGTAGACGCCGATCTTACACCCCTTATACCAAACCATCAATTGGTCTAAACCCGATAATTGACCTAAAACCCTAGATTTGGCGGTTTAGGACTACCGACCGTCTTATCGGTACATCGAATGGAAAAAAGGAGTCTGAATACATGATCAAAACTCAAAACGGAATAAACGGACATATCCTCCGAAAAACTGTTGGTAGTGGTGCCCTAGGCACGTTTAATAAACGTTGTAATTGTTATCATTTATTTCATATCAATAAAGAGATGTTTTGATTATTATTGTTGTTCATGTTTACTTATAATAATCTCCGTCCCTAGTACTTGTTAAGCACTAGTATAAAGGCTAAATGATCATGGGATGATCATGTTAGATTTATGGGTACTTGTTTGGAACATTGGTACTGGACATGACCCGCTGTATGAGATTTATGTCATGGTCTATGTCGTACATATATCTCATATTAGTTATGTCATTTGAATCCTTAGACATGAAGTTATTATAGTCTTCCACTTGATGAACATTGTGTTTGACATATTCAAACGCTACCTTAACACGGTAGTTATAAAGGGTATGATTGGCATAATCGGATTCCCGTTGGGAAGAATAATAAGCTAAATGGATTTGTCCCTCCACGGAGAGATGTCAAGCTTGGGCCCCTCGAAGGAATGATGTTGATGAAATGTTCGACCGGACTCAAATGGATTGATTGGATCAATAGCATTTGAATTATCAACATATTCGGAATCGAGAAAGTATTGAACAAGACAAGTTGACTGATTGACCATGACTTGTATTCAATGACATCGTGGACAAAAGGATTGTGACATATTCTAAAGGAATGCGAACTTGTATCTAGTTATACTATTTGGGTAGATATGACGGTTTGCTAGAACCTAATCATATCTTATGGGATCATGTTTGAGCCCATTGCCAACTTAGTATAATCCTAGAGGGTCACACACAATAGAACGAATCTTAAATAAGAGGACTATATTGGAATTTAGGGTCGAAGGACCTCAAAGGAATTTCTGGAATAATTCTGGGCTTCCTGGTCAACCAAGCGGGCGCTTGGGTTGAACCAGGCGGGCGCTTGAATGAGTCCGGAAAAGTACTGGACCTTCTGGTCAAATGAGCGGGCGCCTGGGTTGGACCAGGCGGGCGCCCGGTATGGCGACAGAATAATTCCTAATTCGATTAGGAAAGGTTTTTGGCACAAGTTACCTATTTGGAATATGTCTTAATTGTGTATAAAAACCCCAATTCGGCCAGACCATACTCATGTGTGCTTTTGTGAGTCTCAAAGAGTTTGAGAGAGATTTTATTTTGTTCTAAGATATCCTTGATTGAGGAACAAAATAATTCACAAATAAATTCCATATAGTTCTTTATTAAATTGTGAAAGTGTGTTTCATAATTATTGGTCTAGCAACCAAGATCAAGGAGTCTCTTGATATTCGTTCGAAGTGTGGACACCGCTAGAGGGTGAATTTTATCATCTTCAAAGTTCGTGAATTTTGTACGTGATAAAGCCTCAAGTTTCTCCACCAAATTCAAAGCTAGAATTCATAGTCATCAAGGGTTAGTTTTTTCCTATATTCATTATGTTGTATTTGATTTAATCATATGAACGGATCCATGGCTTTGGGTTTCTTAAAATTTTAATTGCTATGTTCCGCTGCGCATGTGTCTAGGAAACCCACCAGTGGTATCAGAGCCTCGTTCATGTTGATTAATTCAATACTTGGATCATGTTATGTGTATATAAATTGTTTATGTGCCTTGCATGATATGAATATTGGAATATATGATGTTTATGTGTTTTGTGATTTTATGTGGTTTATTGTTTTGCAACTTTAATCGCACGATTCAATCGCAATAAAAATTATGGTGGATTCTGAATTATTTCGATTATTGTTTTTTATCAGATCAAAGTTTTAATAATCGGGGAAAAATAATTTTGAGACAAAATTTTCGAACTTCAAAATTCTGTACCATTCTGACCAAACAGGCGCCCGCTTGCTTTATGCTTGCTCAGGCGCGCGCTCGATCAAGACCAGGCGGGCGCTCGCTCGTCAGAATCAGATTCTGATTTTGGTTAAAATCTGAATATGGAATTTTCAATAAATTCAACAAAACCAGTAACAGAACCAGTCCAGACTTGCTGATCTGGAATGGGTTTTGGGTAGTTGGTTTGTGTGTGGATTTTGGGGTTTGATTTTCCTATTTGTTTTAGTCTTGTGATTCTTAGATTGGTTCAAGTTTTGGATGGCTAATCTGCTTTCATCGAGATTGTGTTTCCCAAAATTGATCGCAATCAAAGTTTCAAAGATAAAACGAAGTTAGAATTATGAAGAGTTCATAATTGCTAAAATTGAGAAACAAAGTTCTTGATTCAATGATTGGAGATCCATGTGGAATTGTGAATGCAATTGGCCTACGTTCATCGAGACCATCTATTGCTTAGTTTCGGCCACATGGACTACTTTCTTGGTTTCTTGAATTAGTGCGGGATTGTGGTTGCCTAATGGCTTAGTTCGACCGCACTTCTTGTTGTCTTGATTTGGAGATAATAACCGAAGTTTAAATAGTCTCATCCTCATAATTATAGAGAAACTAATGACACATAAATATCATGCTTAAATTAATGGAGATTAATTTAGTGGCTAAACTTGATGTGTAACATGTTTATATTATGTGCTCATAAATGTGTTATATGCTATATGTGATGAACCTTCAAAGAAAGTTTTAAGTCCTTCTTTGCCATGCCATGATTAAAACACTTGTTTATACATGGGTAATCTTGATGTGGGTTCGCCTCCGCGAGGTGCATTAATCTTATTCATGTATGAGCAAGATGAGGTTCATTAATTTAATGTGGGCTTGCCTCCGCAAGGTGCATTAAATTGAATGGTTCCTATGCGTTTAAAATGGTTGGACTTAATTAGGCGTCAAAACAGTTTTGGGCCTAGGCAAAAGATGAGATTAAACATGCTTTTTGAAATTGGATTTCTCAAAGAATCTCATAAAAGGATCTAAGAATCATATGAGATATGATTGACATGATTGTCTACCTAATTAATTTAGTTTTGAGCGGTCCGCCTCCGTGGACTCAAAAGTTAAATTAAAGTTGGATCTTAGCCCAATTAAATTATATTATACATTGGATGTATATGAAGGTTATATAATTTAGTGGGAGTATTTTGTTTGAAAAATACATTATTTATTTCTTTAATGAAAAACCAGTACTTATTAAATTTTGGAAATTTTGCATATTTGTAGATAATGACTAATAACACTCAATCAATGTCGTTGCGATCGATCCTTGAGAAGGATAAGCTCGAAGAGAATGGTACTAACTTTATGGATTGGATCTGCAGCATAAGAATCGTTCTTAAGCAAGAAGATAAGTTGTACATTCTCGATGGGCCTCTCCCTGCTGAACCACCGCCTACTGCCCCTAGGGCAGAAAGAGACAATTACAAGAAACATCGTAATGATTCTAGAGATGTAAGTTGTCTCATGCTTGCTGCTATGTGTTCAAAACTCCAACAAAGTTTGGAACATTTGGAAGCCTATGAGATAGGCGTGGAGTTGAGAACCATGTTTCAAGAGCAAGCTAGGCAAGAGAGGTACAAGACCATTGTTGCATTCACTACTTGTAAAATGAATGAAGGGCAACAAGTGAGTCCTCACTTTCTTAAAATGAAAGGTTATGTAGAGCACCTTGAGAAACTTGGCTATCCAATCCCATTGGAGCTAGCCACGGATCTCATTCTTAATTCATTGCCTAAAAGTTATAATCAGTTTGTGATGAATTATAACATGCATGGAATGGATAAGAATCTCTCTGAGTTGCATGGGATGCTCAAAACTGCAGAGATGAAAATTGTGGAGAAAGGTTCTCCCGTGCTCTTGGTTTATGATGGGAAGAAGGCTAGTGCCAAAGGAAAGGGTAAGAAAGTTGTCAAACCCAAAATAAGCAAGGTAAAGGTTGCCAAGGCTTCTGAGGCAAAACCCGATTCACAAAAGGATGCAATCTGTTTCCATTGTCAAGAAATTGGTCATTGGAAATGTAATTGCAAGGCTTTCTTGGAAGAGCAAAAGAAGAAGAAGAGCAGCAAGGCTGCGTCGACTTCAGGTATCTATATGATAGATATTCTCCTTTCTACCACTGATTCTTGGGTATTGGATACCGGATGTGGTTCTCACATTTGTCTAAATGTGCAGGGATTAAAGAATAAGAGACTGCTTAAAGAAGGTGAAGTAGATCTACGCGTGGGGAATGGAGCAAGAGTTGCTGCATTAGCCGTAGGGACTTATGAAGTCACTTTACCTTCCGGATTGATTCTTGTTTTGAACAATTGTTATTATGTTCCGGATTTAAGCAGAAATATTATTTCAATTTCTTGTTTGGATAATGAAGGTTTTAAGTTTCTTATTGAGGATAAGAAATTTTTTATTTATTTAAATGATGTGCTTTATGGTATTGCTAATTCATTTAATGGCCTTTATATCTTGGATGTCAAGAATGAAAATAATGACAATGTCTATCATGTAAATAAGAAATCTAAACCTAATGATGTAAATCATACTTATTTGTGGCATTGCCGTCTCGGTCATATTAATGAGAAGCGTATCTCAAAACTCCATGGAGACGGACTTTTGGGTTCATGTGACTTAGAGTCATATCATACTTGTGAGTCGTGTCTTCTCGGAAAAATGACTAAGACACCTTTACCAAGTTGGGTGAAAGGGCAAGCGACTTATTGGGGTTGATACATTCCGATGTATGCGGACCATTAAGTAGCAATGCTAGGGGAGGATTTCAATACTTCATAACCTTCACTGATGATTATAGTAGATTTGGGTATGTTTACCTAATGAAACATAAAAGTGAAGCATTTGAGATATTTAGAATATTTCAAAATGAAGTAGAAAAACAACTTGGCAAAAGTATTAAGGCACTTCGATCAGATCGAGGTGGTGAATACTTGAGTCAATAATTTGATGATCATCTCAAGAATTGTGGAATAGTTTCTCAATTGACTCCACTCGGAACGCCACAATGGAATGGTGTGTCCGAGAGGAGAAATCGGACTTTGTTGGACATGGTTCGATCAATGATGAGTCAAGTTGATCTTCCAATATCCTTTTGGGGTTACGCTCTAGAAACCGCTGCTTTCACACTAAATCGTGTTCCAACTAAATCGATTCAAAAGACTCCACATGAGATGTGGAGCGGAAAGAAAACTTGTTTATCTTTCATGAAGATTTGGGGTTGTGAAGCTTTTGTCAAAAGACTTGTCTCAGACAAACTTGCACACAAATCTGATAAATGTATTTTCGTGGGATATCCTAAGGAAACTAGAGGATATTACTTTTACAACCGTGAGGACAACAAAGTGTTTGTTGCCCGAACTGGTGTCTTTCTAGAGAAAGAGTTTCTCTCCAAATAAATTAGTGGGAGTAAAATAAATCTTGAAGAAATTTGAGACCCAGAAAATAACATTGAACCAATAGTGGAACAAGAACAAGAACCACAAGGAGTTGTGGAACCTGTTCAAAATACACAAGCAACTCGCAGATCTAGTAGGATACGATCCGAGCCCGAGAGATATGGATTTCTCGTAACGGATAGTAATGAGGTAGAAATCATTGAGAATGATGAACCGTCAACCTACCAAGAGGCGATGTCTTCTCCTAATTCGGACAAGTGGCTTGGAGCCATGGAATCCGAATTGCAATCCATGCAAGACAATCAAGTTTGGAATTTGATTGATGCGCCCGAAGGTGTAAAAACCATAGGATGCAAATGGGTCTTCAAGAAGAAGACTGACATGGATGGGAAGGTGCATACTTACAAAGCTAGGCTTGTAGCGAAGGGTTATAGGCAAGTTCATGGTATTGACTATGATGAGACCTTTTCACCCGTAGCAATGATCAAGTCTATAAGAATTTTGCTTGCCATTGCCGCATATCATGACTATGAAATATGGCAGATGGACGTCAAAACCGCTTTCCTGAATGGAAAACTCCAAGAGGATGTGTATATGACACAACCAGAAGGTATTGAACAAGATTCTAAAGTATGCAAATTGCAGAGATCCATCTATGGATTGAAGCAAGCTTCTAGGAGTTGGAATCTCCGTTTTGATGAATCGATCAAAGAGTTTGGTTTCATCAAGAACGAAGATGAGCCTTGTGTATACAAGAAGATTAGTGGGAGCATAGTGCTATTCCTTATTTTATACGTGGATGACATATTACTCATTGGAAACGACATTCCTACACTTCAGTCTGTGAAGACTTGGTTAGGAAAGTGCTTCGCAATGAAAGATATGGGTGAAGCCGCATATATACTTGGCATTAAGATCTATAGAGATAGATCAAGGAGGCTACTTGGTTTAAGCCAAAGTACATACATTGACAAGGTCATTAGAAGATTCCGTATGGAAAATTCTAAGAGAGGCACCTTGCCCGTGTTACATGGAGTTTCTCTAAGCAAGACTCAATGTCATAAGACAAACGATGAGCGTGAGAAAATGAATGATGTTCCATATGCTTCGGCAATTGGGTCCATCATGTATGCCATGATTTGTACTAGGCCGGATGTATCTTATGCTTTGAGCATGACAAGTAGATACCAATCCGACCCTGGCGAAAATCACTGGATAACTGTAAAAGCGATTCTTAAGTACTTGAGAAGAACTAAAGACTCGTTTTTGATCTATGGAGGTGTTGGTGTTGGTGCCCTAGGCACGTTTGTTAAACGTTGTATAAGTTATCATTTTATTCATAATAATAAAGAGATAATAAGATTATTATTATGGCTCGTGTTTGCTTATAATAATCTCCGTCCCTAGAGCTTGTTAAGCACTAGTATAAAGGCTAAATGATCATGGGATGATCATGTTAGATTTATGGGTACTTGTTTGGAACAAGGTACTGGACATGACCCGCGGTATGAGATTTATGTCATGGTCGATGTCATATATAAATCTCGTATTAGTTATGTCATTTGAATCCTTAGACATGAAGTTATTATAGTCTTTCACTTGATGAACATTATGTTTGACATATTCAAACGCTGCCTTAACACGGTAGTTATAAAGGGTATGATTGGCATGATTGGATTCACGTAGGGAAGAATAATAAGCCAAATGGATTTGTCCCTCTTCGGAGAGATGTCAAGCTTGGGCCCCTCGAAGGAATGATGTTGGTGAAATGTTTGGCCAAACTCAAATGGATTGATTGGATCAATGTCATTTGGATTATCAACATATTCGGGATCGAGAAAAGTATTGAACAATACAAGTTGACTTGTTGACCATGACTTGTGTTCAATGACATCGTGGACAAAGGGATTATGACATGTTCTAAAAGGAATGCGAACTTGTATCTAGTTACAGTATTTGGGTAGGTATGACGGTTTGCTAGAACCTAATCATATCTTACGGGTTCATGTTTGAACCCATTGCCAACTTAGTGTAATCCTAGAGGGTCACACACAAATAGAACGAATCGTAAAGGACTAAATGGGAATTATGGAAAAATATCATTGTTTGGCTCTGGCACGGTCGTGCGCCTTAAAATGGCACGGTCGTGCCATAAATCCAAACCAAGGCAAACCTGTCGACATGATTGGCACGACCGTGCCAAATTACCAAGCACGACCGTGCCGAAAATGGGCGGCTGGGGAATTCGCGCGGACTAGATGGCACGACTGTGCCAGATTGTAGGGCACGACCGTGCCACTCAAGTCGGCCAGAATTCCTTGTTGCCTAATTTGGTGACGGGATTTAGGTTTCCTAAGTCCTTAAGGGTTAAGGATTAGGACCTATTTAAGGATCCTTTTTACAGCCATTAGACATGTTGTTGTGAGTGCCTCCATAAGGTTTTGAGAGGTTATTTTCTTGTTCTAAGATCCCAAAAGTGAAGAACAAGAATATTCATAATTCCATATAGTTCTTACAATTGTGAAAGCGTGTTTCATAATTTGGTCTAGCAACCAAGATCAAGTGTTCTTGATATTCGTTCGTGGTGTGGATACCGCTAGAGGGTGAAACTTATCATCTTCATAGTTCGTGATTCTTGCTTTGTTCGTGATCAAGATTTCAAGCCTCCATCGAATTCAAGGTTGCAAAATCAAAGGCATCAAGGGTTAGTATTCTAGTATTCATTATGTTGTATTTGACTTAATCATATGAATGGATCTATGGGCTTTGGGTTTCATAAATTTTAAATGCTTAATTCCGCTGCGCATGTTACTACGAAACCCAACAGTGGTATCAGAGCCCCGTTCATGTTGATTATTTCAATACATGATCATGTTGTGTGTATATAAATTGTTTATGTGCCTAGCATGATATGAATATTGGATTATGATGTTTATGTGTTATATGATTTTATGTGGTTTATTGTTTGATGAACTTTAATCGCACTGTTCAATCGCAATTAAAATTATGGTGGATTTGAAATTGTTTAGATTATCAATTTTGATTGGATCAAAGTTTTGATATTCTAGGGATTCAAGAATAAATGGTTTATTCAAGGTTTTGATGATCATGGTGATTGGATCACCAAGAACACCAAATCCTAATTGAATCGGGAAAAACAATTTTGAGATAAATTTTGGAACTTTAAAATTTGGATTTTTCGCAAGGGGTCCGACCGGACCCAAGCCTTGACCCGGCCGGACCTAGGGTTTGGCGCGGGGGTAGGGTTTGGGTTTTGGGTGTGGATCTTGGGTTTAAATCTCCTATTTGTTTTAGTCTTGTGATTCTAAGATTAGTTCAAGGTTTGGATGGCTAATCTACGTTCATCGAGATTGTGTTTCCCAAACTTGATCGCAATCAAGGTTTCAAAGATAAAGCGAAATTAGAATTATGAAGAGTTCATAATTGCTAAAATTGAGAAACAAAGTTCTTGATTCAATGATTGGAGATCCATGTGGAATTGTAAATGCAATTGGCCTACGTTTATCGAGACCATCTATTGCTTAGTTTCGGCCACATGAACTACTTTCTTGGTTTCTTGAATTAGTGCGGAATTGTGGTTGCCAATGGCTTAGTTCGGCCACACTTCTTGTTGTCTTGATTTGGAGATGATGACCAAAGTTCAAATAATCTCATCCTCATAATAATAGAGAAACTAATGACACATAAATATTATGCTTAAATTAATGGAGATTAATTTAGTGGCTAAACTTGATGCGTAACATGTTTATCTCGTGTGCTCATAAATGTGTTGTATGCTATATGTGATGAACCTTCAAGAAAGTTTTAAGTCTTTTTTGCCATGCCATGATTAAAACACTTGTAAGTACACGGGTATTTTCATGTGGGCTCGCCAAAGCGAGGTGCATTGATTTTATCTTTGTATGAGCAAGATGAGTGAATAAGAGTTTCCTATACATTTAAAATGGTTGGACTTAATTAGGCGTCAAAACAGTTTTGGGCCTAGGCAAAGATGAGATTAAACATGCTTTTGAAATTGGATCACTAAGAATTATATTGGATATGATTGACAAGAAATTGTCTACCTAATTAATTTGATTTTGAGCGGTCCGCCAAAGCGGACTCAAGATTAAATTAAAGTTGGATCTTAGCCCAATTTAAGAGAATCTCAGAAAGGAATCTAAGAGTCATATGGGATATGATTGACAGGGTTGTCTACCTAATTAATTTAATTTTGAGCGGTGCGCCAAAGCGTACTTAAAATTAAATTAAAGTTGGATCTTAGCCCATTTAAATTATATTATACATTGGATGTATAAGAAGGTTATATAATTTAGTGGGAGTATTTTTGGAAAATACATTATTTATCTCTTTAATGAGATTGGTACTTGTAAAATTTTGGAAATTTTGCATTGGTTGTAGATGACAACTAAAATCGTTGCGATTAATCCTTGATAAGGATAATGCTTCAAAAGAATGGTACAAACTTCATGGATTGGATCCTGAGCCTAAGAATGGTTCTAAGGCAAGAAGATGGGTTGTACATTCTTGATGGGCCTATTCCTAAAGAACCTAATGCCGGAGTAGACAATCACAAGAATCATGATTATGATTCTAGGAATATGAGTTGTCTTATGCTCACGATTATGTGCTCTTAAACTCCAACAAAGTTTGAAACTTGTGGAAGCCTATTAAATAGGCGTGGAGTTGAGTTACATGTTTCAAAGAGCAATCTAAGCAAGAGAGGTATAAAACCATTGTTGCATTAACTCATTGCAAAATGAGTAAAGGGCAATAAATGAAACTTCACATGCTTAAGATAAAGGCTACGTAGAGCATCTTGAGAAACTTGGTTGTCCAATTGGATTGGAGCAAGCCATGGATCTCATTCTTGATTCATTGTTTAAATGTTATGATCACTTAGTGATGGAATATAACATGCTTAAAATGAATAAGAATTTCTTCGAATTGCATTAACATGCTGAAAAACTGCGAAGATGAAGATATTGGAGAATGGTTCTCCAATGCTCATAGTTCATGATGGAAAGAGGCCAAATGCCAAAAGAAAAGTAAGACAAGAGTTGTCAAACCTAAAGGAAATAATTTTGGTTATAATAATAACTCTAATAGATGCAATTTGGCAAAATGGCAATTGGATTGACCATTTAGAATTGTAGTCAAAATTCTGGGTGATCAATAAAAGGAATGGTAGTGGGACTACCACTCGGAATATTTATGTTATAAATTATTCTTTCTAAATTTAATTATTGAGTATTGGATACCAGAATAATTAGTAAGATGAAAGACTACTTATAGTAATGTTTTATCTACAAACGGTAATGATGCAATGGTTGCAACATTGTTTGTAGAACACTTGTAAAGTGACTTTACTGATGAAGTAGAAAACATTATTTTGTTAAAAGATAATGAAGGATATTAATTTCTTGTTTGGAATAAGAAAAGTGCTTTATTTATTATGATTTACTTCATTGTGTTATCATATAAATAAATCTTATATCCTAAATCTTGAAGAACAAAGTAATAAAGGCTATAACATAAATAATTAAAATTCTTTATGCATTATTGTTTTGATCAAATAAATAAAAGATGCATATCTAAAATTCCATAGGGACGGAGTTTTAAGTCATATGATTTGGAATCACATGATTTATGCAAATCTTATTTACTTGGACCAAGACATCTTTTACTATGATTGGTAAAAGGCTAATATCTTAATTGACCTAATACATTTTGATGTGTATGGTGCATTAAGAAGCAATGCTAAAATTTTTATTAAACTTGGTAAAACTATTCAAAGATTCTGATTGGATCATGATGACGAATAATTGAACCAAGAATTTGACAGTCATCATTAAAGTTGTGAAATGGTTTCACAAATTAACTTCACTAAGAACATCATTTTAAATGATGTGTCTGCATGGAAGTATAAGAACCTTATTGGATATGGTTAATTGGATGACTAAGTCAAATAGATCTTCCGTTATTTGTTTTGGGGTTATGTATTTGAAACCGCTATGATTATACTAATCTGAATTCCATCAAGAGAGGCTAAAAGATGAAAGAAAACTCGGTTTGCCTTTCGCAAAGATTTAAGATGGTGAGACCTTTTGGAAAGGAGTTGTCTGGGACACACTCACATTTAAATCTAATAAATATATTTTCATGGGATATCCTAAGGAAACTTGAGGATATAATTTTACTCATAAGAAACAAATGGTTTGTTGATTATGATGATACTTTTCTAGATAAATGGTTTATCTCTAAAAGAATCAATGGGAGTAAAATGTATCTCAAATGGTTCGAGACCTAGAAAATATATATTTTAACCTAAGATGGAAGTTGAACAAGTTTTCACAAGGAGTCGTGAAAAGTCCGTTCAAAAGATATACAAGAACTTGCGTATGTGATAGGACACAATCTATTGCAAGAAATATTGGATATTTCGAAATAGAAAGTGTTGAGGTAAAGTTCATTTGGAATGAAGTATTTACCATCTATCAAAGATGCAATGTCAACTCCACATATTTAGATTAATGACTTGGAGTCGTAAAATCTAAAAGGCAATTCATGTATAATAATCAAGTTTGGAACTTGATCATTCTAACCTAAGGTGTAAAAACCAAAGGAGGTGAATGACTTTTCTTGGAGAAAAACTTACATGGGTAGCAAGAAACTTATTAGAATTTTCATAGTCACATGTTCATATTTGGAATATGAAATTTGACAAAATAATGTCAAAACAAGCGTTCCTCAACGGGAAATCACTTAAGGATGTATTGGATACAACCTAAAGGTTTTGATAGTCAAGAAAATTCTAAAAAGGTATGAAAGTTGCGAAGATTCATTGGATGAATTGAAGCAAGCCTTTTGGAGTTGGGATCTCCATTTTGATAAGTCATGGAGCTTGGCTTGATCAAGAACGAAGATGAATCTTGTATATACAAGAAGGTTAGTGGGAGCATGGTGCTATTCCTTATCTAATATGTGGATGACATATTGCTCATTGGAAACGACATTCCCACACTTTAATCTGTAAAGATTTGGTTAAGAAAGTGTTTCGCAATAAAGAATATGGATGAAACTGCATATGTCCTTGGCATTAAGATCTATAGAGATAGATCGAAGAAGCTAATTGATTAAGCCAAAGTACATACATTGACAAAGTCATTAGAAGATTCCGCAAAGAAAATTCTAAGAGAGGACGGTTGTTAATGTTACATGGAAGTTTTCTATGCAAAGACTCAAATGTCCTGAGACAAATGATGAGCATGAGAAGAATGAATGGGATGCCATTTGCTTCGGCAATTGGAACCATCATACCATGATAAGTACTAAGCCGGATATATATAAATGCTTGGAGCATGACGAGTAGATATTAATCCGACAACCGGTGAGAATCACTGGATGGCTATGAAACAATTCTTAAAGTACTTTAGACGGACTAAAGATTTGTTTTGATCTATGGAGGGATGGAAGATGATCTCGTTGTATATGGGTACACGGATGCATACTTCCAAACTGACAAAGATAATAGAAAAATCGCAATCGAGTTTTATAACTAATGGTAAAGCTGTAAGTTGGAATGATTCCAATCAGAGTACAGTCACTAATTCTATGACTAAAACTAAGTATATCGCTGCATAGGATGCTGCAAAGGAAGTTGTTTGGATTAAGAAGTTCATTGGTGAACTTAAGATGGTTCCTAGTATTGCTAATCCAATAGACCATATTAGTGATAATAGTGGTGCTATTGATCAAGCAAAGGAACCAAGAGCACATCCCAAATCCAAACACATACTTAGGCGTTCTCTTATCGTTCGAGAAATCGTTGATAAGGGAGACGTACATATATGCAAAGTACCTACTAATGATAACGTTACAGACACGCTAAACAATGGGACTTCCATAAAGCTAAACATGATGGTCATGTTAGGTCCATGGGTATATGATACCTAGGGAATTGGGCCTAGGGCAAGTGGGAGATTGTTGGTGTTGGTGCCCTAGGCACGTTTGTTAAACGTTGTATAAGTTATCATTTTATTCATAATAATAAAGAGATAATAAGATTATTATTATGGCTCGTGTTTGCTTATAATAATCTCCGTCCCTAGAGCTTGTTAAGCACTAGTATAAAGGCTAAATGATCATGGGATGATCATGTTAGATTTATGGGTACTTGTTTGGAACAAAGTACTGGACATGACCCGCGGTATGAGATTTATGTCATGGTCGATGTCATATATAAATCTCATATTAGTTATGTCATTTGAATCCTTAGACATGAAGTTATTATAGTCTTCCACTTGATGAACATTATGTTTGACATATTTAAACGCTGCCTTAACACGGTAGTTATAAAGGGTATGATTGGCATGATTGGATTCACGTAGGGAAGAATAATAAGCCAAATGGATTTGTCCCTCTTCGGAGAGATGTCAAGCTTGGGCCCCTCGAAGGAATGATGTTGGTGAAATGTTTGGCCAAACTCAAATGGATTGATTGGATCAATGTCATTTGGATTATCAACATATTCGGGATCGAGAAAAGTATTGAACAATACAAGTTGACTTGTTGACCATGACTTGTGTTCAATGACATCGTGGACAAAGGGATTATGACATGTTCTAAAAGGAATGCGAACTTGTATCTAGTTACACTATTTGGGTAGGTATGACGGTTTGCTAGAACCTAATCATATCTTATGGGTTCATGTTTGAACCCATTGCCAACTTAGTGTAATCCTAGAGGGTCACACACAAATAGAACGAATCGTAAAGGACTAAATGGGAATTATGGAAAAATATCATTGTTTGGCTCTGGCACGGTCGTGCGCCTTAAAATGGCACGGTCGTGCCATAAATCCAAACCAAGGCAAACCTGTCGACATGATTGGCACGACCGTGCCAAATTACCAAGCACGACCGTGCCGAAAATGGGTGGCTGGGGAATTCGCGCGGACTAGATGGCACGACCGTGCCAGCACGACCGTGCCACTCAAGTCGGCCAGAATTCCTTGTTGCCTAATTTGGTGACGGGATTTAGGTTTCCTAAGTCCTTAAGGGTTAAGGATTAGGACCTATTTAAGGATCCTTTTTACAGCCATTAGACATGTTGTTGTGAGTGCCTCTATAAGGTTTTGAGAGGTTATTTTCTTGTTCTAAGATCCCAAAAGTGAAGAACAAGAATATTCATAATTCCATATAGTTCTTACAATTGTGAAAGCGTGTTTCATAATTTGGTCTAGCAACCAAGATCAAGTGTTCTTGATATTCGTTCGTGGTGTGGATACCGCTAGAGGGTGAAACTTATCATCTTCATAGTTCGTGATTCTTGCTTTGTTCGTGATCAAGATTTCAAGCCTCCATCGAATTCAAGGTTGCAAAATCAAAGGCATCAAGGGTTAGTATTCTAGTATTCATGATGTTGTATTTGACTTAATCATATGAATGGATCTATGGGCTTTGGGTTTCATAAATTTTAAATGCTTAATTCCGCTGCGCATGTTACTACGAAACCCAACAGGAGGAATGGAAGACAATCTCGTTGTAAATGCTTACACGGATGCAAGGTTCCAAACCGACAAAGATGATAGCCGATCGCAATCGGGTTTTGTGTTTATGTTAAATGGTGGAGCTGTAAGCTGGAAGAGTTCCAAGCAAAGTACAACCGCTGATTCTACAACGGAAGCTGAGTATATTGCTGCATCGGATGCTGCAAAGGAAGCTGTTTGGATTAAGAAGTTCATAACTGAACTTGAAGTGGTTCCTAGTATTGCTAATCCAATAGACCTTTATTGCGATAATAATGGTGCTATTGCTCAAGCAAAGGAACCAAGAGCACATCAGAAATCCAAACACATACTTAGGCATTTTCATATCATTCGAGAGATCGTTGATAGGGGAGACGTTAATATATGTAGAGTACCTACTGATGACAATGTTGCGGACCCGCTAACAAAGGGACTTCCACAAGCTAAACATGATGGTCATGTTAGGTCCATGGGTATTAGATACATGGGAGATTGGGCCTAGGGCAAGTGGGAGATTGTTGGTAGTGGTGCCCTAGGCACGTTTAATAAACGTTGTAATTGTTATCATTTATTTCATATCAATAAAGAGATGTTTTGATTATTATTGTTGTTCATGTTTACTTATAATAATCTCCGTCCCTAGTACTTGTTAAGCACTAGTATAAAGGCTAAATGATCATGGGATGATCATGTTAGATTTATGGGTACTTGTTTGGAACAAGGTACTGGACATGACCCGCTGTATGAGATTTATGTCATGGTCTATGTCGTACATATATCTCATATTAGTTATGTCATTTGAATCCTTAGACATGAAGTTATTATAGTCTTCCACTTGATGAACATTGTGTTTGACATATTCAAACGCTACCTTAACACGGTAGTTATAAAGGGTATGATTGGTATAATCGGATTCCCGTTGGGAAGAATAATAAGATAAATGGATTTTTCCCTCCACGGAGAGATGTCAAGCTTGGGCCCCTCGAAGGAATGATGTTGATGAAATGTTCGGCCGGACTCAAATGGATTGATTGGATCAATAGCATTTGAATTATCAACATATTCGGAATCGAGAAAGTATTGAACAAGACAAGTTGACTGATTGACCATGACTTGTATTCAATGACATCGTGGACAAAAGGATTGTGACATATTCTAAAGGAATGCGAACTTGTATCTAGTTATACTATTTGGGTAGATATGACGGTTTGCTAGAACGTAATCATATCTTTTGGGATCATGTTTGAGCCCATTGCCAACTTAGTATAATCCTAGAGGGTCACACGCAATAGAACGAATCTTAAATAAGAGGACTATATTGGAATTTAGGGTCGAAGGACCTCAAAGGAATTTCTGGAATAATTCTGGGCTTCCTGGTCAACCAAGCGGGCGCTTGGGTTGAACCAGGCGGGCGCTTGAATGAGTCCGGAAAAGGACTGGACCTTCTGGTCAAATGAGCGGGCGCCTGGGTTGGACCAGGCGGGCGCCCGGTATGGCGACAGAATAATTCCTAATTCGATTAGGAAAGGTTTTTGGCACAAGTTACCTATTTGGAATAGGTCTTAATTGTGTATAAAAACCCCAATTCGGCCAGACCATACTCATGTGTGCTTTTGTGAGTCTCAAAGAGTTTGAGAGAGATTTTATTTTGTTCTAAGATATCCTTGATTGAGGAACAAAATAATTCACAAATAAATTCCATATAGTTCTTTATTAAATTGTGAAAGTGTGTTTCATAATTATTGGTCTAGCAACCAAGATCAAGGAGTCTCTTGATATTCGTTCGAAGTGTGGACACCGCTAGAGGGTGAATTTTATCATCTTCAAAGTTCGTGAATTTTGTACGTGATAAAGCCTCAAGTTTCTCCACCAAATTCAAAGCTAGAATTCATAGTCATCAAGGGTTAGTTTTTTCCTATATTCATTATGTTGTATTTGATTTAATCATATGAACGGATCCATGGCTTTGGGTTTCTTAAAATTTTAATTACTATGTTCCGCTGCGCATGTGTCTAGGAAACCCAACAAAAACGTCCCGCGGGACCCTGGACCGAGGCCCGAACATTAAAATAGTCATTTACCGACCATTTTGTGCATTAAAAATATTATTATTTTATCCGTTACTCATTAACATATTTTAGATATACCATCATGACCAGAAAAATACAACGATCAACTTTTGTGTTGGGCCTGCGGACAACCGGGACACCGAAGCGCGCACATCGGAGCAGTTGAGGAGCGGATAGCCGGAGCTGGAAATGAGAATGCAATACACGTTTCCACGCCTAAAATTAGGTCACATGGGTCATCAAGAAGGGCCATATCAATTTGGGGTGGTCCAATGAAGAAATGCCACTTTTTTGGTTTTGCAAGTGGCACGGCCGTGCCACCCTGCTTTAAGCTATTTGCAATTTTTGAAAATTGATCATTGACATACTATCCCATCCATCACCCATACCATTCGGCCCATCACCTCCACCACCCCTCTGTTAGGAGAAATTATACGATAGTAATGGCTTTCTTGAATTTAACGGAATGACAAAGAGTCCGGCCCAATCCACCACCTTTCCATGCTCCACGTCAACATCGCCGACAAACACATAAATGAACCAAAGTAAAATTAATGGGGAAGAAAATTATGATAAACTAGAAATGCAATAATTAAATCAAACCGGGCAAATATATGAGTCAAGTCTTGTGTTGGACACAATCTCCGCAAGAAGATATTCCCGCACTTGTGCTAACGGTTTTGTGGCAATCTTCTCTCAATATGAAATGACTTTACAGTCCATGATAGAAGCACTTCAAATCAATGACTTTGGCGAACATAACTGTGTTTGACACTTCCAGACTTTGAAGAAGACTTACGCAACAAGATGATTCTGTCTTCTAATAGATGCCGTGAAAATTCTTTCGAATTCTGTGACTGAATTCCAAAATTCAGTTAAATATCTGACCGAGTTAGTTAACCCAGTTAAATACGTGCTTCTCTATTTCTGATATGAAGAGAGAGTTAAATGTGAATGATTTAGTGAGGAATGTCAAACTGGTGGGGGGGGGGTATATATAGTTTATGAAGAGTTGTGGTTCCTATTGGGAATAACCACAAATTGCACTGGTGATTCTGCACCGTTAGATCAGATCTGGATGGAAGGCTAAGATTGACTGGATCGACCTAGAACCTGACCCGCCCACTCGAAGGGACGCGGGTCACACCCATTCGCTTGACCCGATTCTTTAACCATCGTGGGTTGCTCCAACTCGAATCGAGCCTTTCCCATTACCAGTACGCGAATCCTATCCGCCTCATGGCCCATCTGAGTTTGGCCCAAGTTCGCTGGATTACTCCAGACGGGCCTAGGCCCAAGTACCAACCAACTGACACCAGCCTACTTTCCTGGACTGGATCGAGCCACCCCTACCCACACCAAGCCATAAACTGGAGCGCCATCGAGCCGAATTTCGTCTAAATTTTAAGGTTCTACATCTCCCAGCAACTGATACGAAGTGCAAAGTTCTCCCTAAACCACCCATTCCACCCTTCGCGGGTCATGTGCCAAGTTGGAGCTAGTCCAAAATTAGTACAAATTGGCCACTAGTTGCATGGATGGCCCAATGGTCCACTTGGTTGGTCCAAGGAGGGAACCATTTAATGACTCCTCCTTAGATGGATCCACTTAAATACTCTCATTACTTTCATTCTTAAAGCAATGTGGGATAACCATTTCATATCCCATAAACTCTTCATTTACCAATTTTAACTTGTATATTTTGGACATTAATTTCTCATTCACCTGGAATTGGTTTTGAGAATGTAAATATACCACATTAATCTACCCAAAACGTAGAATACAAATATGCAATTAATTTCCATTTATACAAAATGAAACCTTATGCGATTATTGGTCAAAAGTCAGTCAAACACTACTTTTGCAAAACCCAAATTCCAACACCCTCTACTACCCCTATAGAGGGCATTTTGGTCAAGTAAAATTCACCTCCCTCCTCCATATACACCTCCCTAAATGGCCTAAAAAAGGAGTGGGTATTCCATTCATACTTCATTCCATCCAACACACACATTTCATCCAAAACCTCCATCAAGACTTCCTCCAACTCTCTCTACACATTCATAGCACCTCCACACATCCACCACTCAAGAACCATCTAAACACCTCAAACAAACACCAAAAACTACATCAAACACTCTCCAATCCAAACAAAAACTCAAGCAACTCAAACATACTATATCAACCTAACTCTCAATCCAATCAAACTCAAAACAAAAAAAGCCTTCACTTGGAAGCAAAATAATCACACCCTAACCCTCCTAACTAGGTAATACTTCTCTTTGTAAGCTTTAGATGTTAAAGATGTAGATTTTTGTATGTTTAGTTTAGAATCTAGCCATTAGATGGCTAGATTCCTTTTTCTTTCATGTAACCCTTGTTTAAATCTTGTATTATTCATGTTAAGGATGCTATAAATGATCAAATATCTGGTCTAGTGTGTATATCATGTTTCATGTACATCATACGTTCATATCTAAGCTTAATATTGAGTTGATCATGTCAAAATCTTGTATTTTTCTTGGATGCCATGAATCTGTCATCTTTTCCCATTTTCATGCTCATTCACGTTTTGGTTGAAATTTGGTGCTAAGTGGCACTTTAAAAATCATATTAACATGCTAAAGTATGTTTCCACCAAGTTTCATGAGCTAGTTTTTTGTTTAGGTTACGTTTTGATGTTCATCTTCATGCTATATGTAACCTGTCCATGTAACTCTGTTCATGTGGTTCAAACTCTATCACAACTTGATTTCTGGACTTAGCTCAAAACATAAATTTTGTTATTAACATGTTTAATATTATTCATGCCAAGTTTCTTGGTCATATTCTATGTTTAGGATAGGTTTTGATGTAATCTTTCGTGGTCCAGATGTACTTCTGACCAAGTTGTGTTCTTTTACTTAAAACTCCACCAAAACTTGAATTTCAAGCTGAGGTCAAAGAATGGAACTCGTTTATAACATGATAAGGAAACACATAAATGCTTTTTAAATATTTTATGACCTCGAAAAGGACTTTTTCATTTCTTTGATTCAAGTAATAATTTACAGATTTGCATTACCAGATTCTAACACCACAATGTCATAAACCTTTTGAAACCCTTAAACTTGTCTCCTGAACCTAAAATTTGGCATACTTCATATTTTATATGTTATATTCAACTTTCATGCTTTCTATTTCTCCAGATTCATAAGCTATGATAGTGTAAATTTGCCATGAATGTGTAAGAAACTATGTTTTCCTATTTTGGGCAGTTTTGATGTTTGTGTTCTTGGCATGATTTGAGCCTCAAAAACTTGTCCATAAATCCAACCAAAATTCATGAGTGCTCCTTGACGTGTTAGGATAGCATTTCAACCCTTTAATATCCAGATTAACATGTTTGATTAAGTTTTGCAGATCAAAAGGTATACAACAATCTATGAGCAAAGGTGATAACCATTATTTTTCCCTTTATTTGATATGTGATTTGTCCCCCATTTTACAAATATTTGTATAATTCCTCATGAACATAACCCCCTCCCTTCTTACATATTTCTAAAATGTGTTCAAAACCTTTTTCAAAACCAATCGGGAATCCACCCAAACCGGTTCCCGGTTGTGATCGAAACAAACATACCTAGATTATGAGACTTCTCGTACATAAACACACATTTTTCAAGGTTAAGGCATTTTCAATAAGACAAACTAAAATCAAGCATACGCGGAAGCATTCTAGAGACCGTAAGGGCAAGCGGAGTGCTGCTTATCACCTTCTCCTCTCGTAACTTAGCCCCCGAACCCACTTCTCTTTTCAAACAAAAAGGTTTTATCTCTATTTTCCTAAAATAAAATGAGGTGTTGATTCTCTGATTTTCAAAACTCAAAAGGTTAACCATTATGAGAAAATCAAGAGACGATTCAGGTCCGACGCGGGCTCTCACAGTGGCAACTCTACATTTTAGGAATATAGAGATACAACCTTTTATTTGAAATTGAAGTGGGTTCGGGGGTTATGTTACGAGAATAGAAGGTGTTAGGCACTCCATTCGCGCTTACGGTCTCTAGCAGATTTGCATGAGAGAGAGATTTTGCAAGAATTAAGAAATTGCTTTTGTGTGCGATATGATTTGCAGAAAGCTTTAATGAATGATGTTCATACCGTCACTTACCATGGCCACTTGATTCGGGATGGATATATGATGTTGGGGCTTTGATGAAGGGTGTTCATGCTTTTGATGAAGACGAGTTGATTTCACTTTTGATGGAGGCATGATCACTCTTGATGACGGGTTGGTTGTGCTAAAGGGCTGCCTACGTATCCCGTAAAAGAAATCAAACCAGCGTAGTTCAAGGGTAATAGAGAATGCTGGGGAAGAAGCTAAGAGCAAAGCAAAATGAAGCACATACTTTTATGCAAGTAAGGAGACAAATAAAGTTTATTTACAAGAAAAGGAAAAAAAATAATTTTGTCTTTTTTTTTAGAAGGAAAAGAATATATACACTTGTGATTTTTTTTTTCCCGTTCGTGGGTGAACCATTTTAGCCATTGTGTGTTTGTAAAGCCAACCCAAAATCAAGTCATGTTCGGTCGAAGTCCGGATTGTCTTGGTTGAATTTTGTTATCGTCGTGATGCCCAACAAAGTATGAATGCCAAGCCCCAAGACTTTTTCAATTGTGGAGCTCTGTGAGCGAGCGCGTCCTTCTCGTGCTTCGGGTTGTAAGGACTTGATTGTTGCTTGATTGTTGTGAGTCTCCACCATGTTTAACGGAACACGGACCGTGAGATTCTTGAGTTCTGGGGTTAATTTATGGATTGGGAAGGTCAAGGAGCACCCAATCCACCCGATCTAGGATCGGTCGTGCTTACGAAATCATCATCATCATCTTTAAAATAATGCATTCATGTACAAAAGAAGACAAATAAATAATTTCTTATTTATTTGGAATGTCGGATCATGTGCTTCGAGACCATCTCCATGAATTGGAAAGGCTCTAGGCTGATCCTTTTGATAGAATCACACTACTTCAAAGCAAAGAAGGAGATGAGAAGAGAGGAAAACAAAGGAATTACCTAAGCGTTTTTCGAGAATCCTATGGATGGCCTTGGATAAAGGCCTTGATGATCCAAAGAACTTGACTTGAATGGTGTTATAGAGTTATGAATTTCATGGGTGAGGGAGAGAGGCTGATTATGAGAACCTTCTTAATCAGATTTTAAGTGGTTTTTAGGTGAATGACCCTTCTAGAGGTTTTTAGTCCAAGAACCTCTATATTTATAAGATTTCTTGACCTAGGGATCAAGCCAAGGAGGTAAGTTTGGATGGGAATCAAAGACTTGATTCCTAAGGATGTATTTTTGGACTTTAGGATCGCTCATCAGATTTTTCCCGGATTGCAAGAGTGTTTGCCGAGAAACGGGGTTTAGATCAACAAGGAAACTGCTGAAACCCGACTGTCAAGGGGGATATCTCGTACGAGACATTGATGTCTCGTACGAGACATCTTGTGTCTGAATCACAAATTTCCTTCCTGCAGTAGTTTTAATGTTCGTTTTGGCCCCCAACTAACGGAGTCAGTCAGAAACTTAACGAGACATGTCAAACTTAATGAGTTTCGACCCAAATCAAAGGCGAGACACAGAAGTAGTGTAATTATGAATGAATGTTCAAAATGGGGTGTCTACAGAGCCCCTCGGCGACGATACTTATGAAAGAAGTAACATCGTTGATAGAAAAGACACCATTTAGAACTTTGGGTATGGTCGTGCTGAAAAGATGCCTATGTAGTCCCGAAAGGAAATCAGACCAAACGTAGTTCGACTCCAAAATACTCAAAAAATGGAAGCTTGAGGTATTTTGAAAATCATTTTTGAAAACAATACTGCAGTAAGTAAAGTTTAGAGTTTAGAGAGTAACCCATACTGAGGAATCAACACCTTTGACCCAATTCTGAATATACCCATTTATTGATGACGAACCGTCTCCAGTTACAATCCATACTGAGGAATCAATATCTTTGTGTAGATACCCCGGGGAACCACGGTTTGGCTAGAGCGCGTGAATTATCCTAGGATGTCTACTTGATTTTAAGAGTCGCCACCTATGTTTTAGAGGAACATAAGAAAAACCTAAAAAGAGCCATTTTATATACAAAACCAGAGATTCGGGAAGAGAAGGGTTCGGGGGTTAGGTGACGGAGTGGAAAGTACTTAAACACCCACTCCGCCCCGCTTACGCGGGTCTTGCTAATTTTGGTGTTCTAATGCTAAAAAGTCCTTCTATTGATATTAAAATGTGCTAACAATTATATAGTAAAAAAAAGGGGAATTAAAAGAGAATTGTTTTATTGATTAAATGTCAAAGGTTACATTAAGAGAAGAAGAGTAAATTAAACTAGAGTGTAAATGTAGGGAGATAACCTTAACCAACTTTAATATAGTAAAGTGATTATTTGGTCATGTCCCATTGATGGGGATTGCATACATTAGAAAGACATGTAAAATAGGAGAAGGAGAGTAAAGTACCTTAAGAAAGAGGACTTCAAACTTGGACTTGAAAATTGTGTTGTTATAGAGAAATTGTTGTAGAACAATTTGTGTAGAGTCTTGTTACGAAGAACTCTTGTTGGGAGAATTTGTGTAGAGAATTGTGTATAGTGTGTGTGTAGAGAAAATTCAAGTCTAAAAATGAGGTCCCTTTCCAAGGTAGGAGATGATGGTTTTTATAGGTAAAATTAGGAGGGAAAGGTTGGAGGGAAATTGGTCAATCCTTGTGAGATAGAATTGACCAATCACAAATAAGATAAATAAAATAATAAATAAATAATAAAGAGAAAATCAAATAATAATAAAAAAGAATATTTTGTTTTTATGAAGAATGGCTAGAATAAAGGATTTGGGAGTTATGAAATAAGGGAGAATGATTGTGGATGTAAAAAGGAGGTGTTTGTGATCAAGAAGAGATTTTCTAAATAAGAAAGGGAGGGAAAAATGGTGCTATCCGTTACTACCAAAGCGGGAAGCGCGCGGGTCCGGCCTATTGGACCAAACGCACGCACGACCCATTGACGGTGCCGGAAGCGCCCACGGGCTAAAACGACAGAATGACAGAAATGACTCTAAAAGTTAACTCTGTTATGCAGTTTAGTCCAAAACTAACGGAATCAGTTAGGAACTTAACGGAAGTAACAGAAATTAACAAAAACAAGTTAAATAAAAATACTATGTATGCAATCGGGGTGAGAGGTCCAAAGCGGGGTGTCTACAGAGCCCCTCGGCGACGTGGATTGCGAAGCAAAACGCGTCGATGAAAGAAAGACAACCGCCGAGGACATCGACAAGAGAAAACAAAGACTCGATAAAGCAGGAATTTGAAATTACAAAGGATAGGAGTGCGCTCCCTGTGTGAGCGGCTTTCGCGGATGGAAAGGGTGTGGTGGCTTGAGGCGGCCCACCACGGCCACAAAATTTTAAAAAGGTGTGGTGGCTTGAGGCGGCCCACCACGGCCACAAAAATTTAAAAAGGTGTGGTGGCTTGAGGCGGCCCACCACGGCCACAAAATTTAAAAAAGGTGTGGTGGCTTGAGGGGCCCACAACGGCCACAAAATTTTAAAAAGGTGTGGTGGCTTGAGGCGGCCCACCACGGCCACAAAATTTAAAAAGGTGTGGTGGCTTGAGGCGGCCCACCACGGCCACAAAAATTTAAAAAGGTGTGGTGGCTTGAGGCGGCCCACCACGGCCGTAATTTAAAGAAAGAGGGGAATTTTGAAATTGTGAAAGATGGGGGTGCGCTCTCTGTATGAGCCGCTTTATTGATATAGAAAGGATATGGCGGGATCCTTCTTGCTGATTGCGGGATCCGTTTGCTGAAGTGGGATCCGTTTGCTGAAGCAGGACCCATTTGCTGATTGCGGGATCCGTTTGCTGATGCGGGATCCGTTTGCTGAATGCGGGATCCGTTTGCTAATGCGGGATGTGTTTGCTGATGCGGGATCCGTTTGCTGAATGCGGGATCCGTTTGCTAATGCGGGATCCGTTTACTGAATGCGGGATCCATTTGCTGATGCGGGATCCGTTTGCTGGTGCGGGATCCGTTTGCTGGAATGCGAGATCACCGTGGACCAAATTGCTGTTACAGCTCCTGTTGACTTTATCGTGGGGATGTGGGCATGGTTGACTGTGGACCATTTTCTGCTGGGGATGAAGTGCTTTGAGTAGCAGATGCTGTTGAATTCGTGGTGGTACCTGCTATGTGTGTGCTTGGCAGGTATATGTGTTTGTGCAAGAAGATGCATGAAGTGTGAAATGAAGAGAGAAATTGTGCTCGTGGTGCAATGTGATTTGAAAGCAGCTTTGCATGAGAGAGAGTTTTTGTAAGAATGGAGAAAGTGATTTTGTGTGCGGTGCGATTTGAGGAAAGCCTCGGATGTATTCATACCTTCACTTACCATTGCCGCTTGATTGGAGATGGATTGCTGAAGGATGTTGATGCTTTTGATGAAGAATGTCCATGCTTTGGATGGAGAATGATGATGTTGGTGATGATGAATTGTTCTTGCCTCTGTGTGATGGGTTGGTCGTGCCAAAAGGCTGCCTACGTATCCCTTGAACAGAATCAGACCAGCGTAGTTCAAGGATGCTGGGGAGTGCTGGGGAGGAATGCTAGGAGCAAAGCAAAGTAAAGCACATACTTTTGCACATAGGAGGAGAGAAAGAAAAAGAAAAATCTTCTTTTTTTTTTTTTTGGATTAGAAGGGAAAGAATATGCACACATGTGAGAAATTTTTTTTTTTTTTTAGTTCGTGGGTGAACCATTTTAACCATTGTGTGTTTGTAAAGCCAACCCAAGATCAAGTCATGTTCGATCGAAGTCCGAATTGCCTCGCTTGAATGTTGTCGCCGCGGTGTCCAACGAAAATTGATGTCTAGCCCCAAGAGATTTGTCGTTTATGGGGCTTTAAAAGGACTATTGATGCCGAGATGCCAAGGGGTTGCTGACTGTAAAGCCCCTCGAATGCTGAACTTTGAGTGGCTTATGAAGCCCCAAGATGAATCAACTCTTAGCCCATTCAAATAAACTGTCTTTTGTTGTCGACGTGGGCAAGCCCCAAGAGAAGATCATTGATACCAAGCTTTGAGAGATTGCTAAGCCCCAAATGTCATGGGCTTATCAAGTTTGTAGATGGCGGGATGTGGAGACCTTTCGGTGTGAAGCCTCAAATTTTTTTGGAATCGGCTTAGCATTATGTTGGGAGCGGATGGCGTTATTGGGAAGAACTCTTGAAGGTGATCTCCTTCTTCTTCTTGTTTGGAGAATGATGACCCTTTTTTGTGGTTGATACCCAAATGGCGGAAGGTCCATGTTGAAAATGTAGTACGGTCTTCGGGAGATGTCTCGTGGGAGATGGTGATGTTGTTACAGATGATAAAGTCTCGAACGGTATGTTTGGTCGAGTCTTCTTGAGTTGAACCGACGGCAGATCTTCGGATGCAGCCTGTGCTTTTGATCTTGGAGAAGGGGGTGCTGTATTACAGAAACATTGGGATTGGTCGTAACTCTGTCTCTAGAGTTAACATATTGGCATTGCCCGCCATAACTCAGCCGGGTGAGTCTAGCATATTGAATCTTTTTCCTTTTCTCTAAGACTTCCTTCATAATCTCGCTGTGAGTTCTAACAAGAATCATCAAATTCATTCATATCATCGGAGCCTTCATTTAAAACCAAGAGGCCTTTTGACTGGAAGTGTTGAGGGACCATTGAAATTTGATCCCTTTCATGGAGCCATAAGACTACTCCCAAATTGCATTGCCCGGGTACCATTCCCCAAAAGCTTGTTAATTACGAAGCCCCAATATTGCCCTTTGCTTGTATTACTGTAAAGCCGTAGCCCAAAAGATTGTAGATTGCGAAGCCCCTTAAGACCTTTCGGTATAAAGCTTCAAATGTTGCTGGGGACATTGAAGTGAATTGCTTCTTGCCGAGGGAGCCTTTAAGACTTGACCGTAGCCCCTAGAGTGCCATCATTGATTGCGAGAAAGGTCTATCCTTGATTGGGGGAACGAGCACGGGAACACATGACAAGAGGGCTTTTTGACATTCCTTTTGAGAGACTTTGAGGATAGTCTCACACATCTTTCTCGAGCATAGCCCCTAGGGCTTATTTATTGTCAAATGAAGCAAAAGAAACCCTTGTTCTTGAGTCACATAGCCCCTAGGGCGTCACCATTTGTTGAGCAAAGCAAGAGTGACCCATCCTCGTGCGGGGGAACAAACATGAGAGGACATGGCAAGAGCTACTCCATTTCTCGGGAGCCTTTTGGCGTGCTTTAGAAGCACATACTTGAAGAAGCTTTGAAAACTGAGACACATGTTGTTGCTATTTGCTGCCCAAGCCAATTGACTAGCTAGGATTATTTGTGCAACCTCGTGCCCTTTTATGAAGGGCTCGTTCTCGGATAGGTCTTGGTTACCACGGACCTTCTTTTCATGAACCCAAAAATGCACACTGCTGGAGAATGATGCCGATAACCCAAGACAATCTTGTCGAGCCTTTTGCAATCCCAAAGTTGACTCGGTGGGGAATTGATTTGTTGAGGAGATCAAATGTAGAACTTGTGCAGTTGTCTTCCTTAGAGGCCGGGGATCTCCATTTCTCTTTCCCTTCTCTCTCTCACTTTCTCATTTTTTTTATGACGCACCCTGTTTTTTGCCTAGACCGCCCTTTCGGGTTTTCAATCTAGCGGGCATCTCTTTTGCGTCTTCACTTTTTTTTTTTTTTTTTTTGACTCGATTAATGAGGAAGTGTGCATTGACTCTGGCTGAGGAGATAAGACATGTGATTTTGCGGTGAAGACCTCTTGTCACTAAAGATGAGTGACATTGACTCGACTAGGGAAGTGTCCATAGTATTGACTTTGTATATATTTTTGAATGACTCACGAAGGTAAGTAAGTCATTAAGAGAGAAGAGAAGGAAAGCCCCAATTTGATTGCAAGAACTTGGGAGTATGCAGAAAGAATAGAAGCCCTGGACTCGACAAGGAACGGAAAGTGATTCCAAATCTAGGAAAGTTGTTCAATCTTGAGGTGTTAATTAATTGGCAAATGAATCGTACAAAGATGTCTTGACAAGTTTGAGATGAAGGCCGATCACCATAACGCGATAGGGCTAAACATATCTTCTTTCTTGCATGAGACCGGACCCGAAGGTTGCCTACGTTCCTCCAGTGTAGAGGCTCAGGTCACCGTAGTTCTTGTGGATTCTCCATTTGCCGTGATGAATTGTTGCTTTGTCGTGATTGTTGTCGATGTTGCTTCGTCCTTCGTTTGGTGGAATGATATTGTTGTTGTGAACTTCTTTGAATGAAGGGGGGTTTTTTTTTTTTTTTTTTTTTTTTTTTTGTGCTCTAACTTTTGCTTAGGTTGATTTGAGGATTTCAACCTTGCGAGTTTTTTTTTTTTTTTTTTTATCCCCTTTTGAAAACTTTGCTTCATGATCATTGCTCCACCTTTCTTTGTCTTGATTTCGTCGTTGTGGATGTCTTCGTTGTTGATGCCGTCGTCGATGTTTAGCCCCTAGGCGTTCAAGCGATGGCCTTCATTCCAAAACTTGTTTAAACATTTTTTTCATCATTTTGTCAAGAATTAATTGAACAACTTTGAAGAGTGTATGAGGACAAGAACAACTTTTATTTGATGACTCAATGGACTCGAACATTTAACATAGGACGAGAGAAAACATTGATGAACACTTAAGAGGACTTTTTACTCTTTTTTTTAATTCCTATTACTAGGTAGAGAAAGAGAAACGGAGATTGTTGTTGTAGTCCCCATTGTCGTTGTAGTCTTCCTTGTGGCATGATCTCTTGTTGAGGCCCCATTTCAAATCTGAGCCCCTTACTTGATGAGTTCTTGCATGTTCTCACTCTCTGACTGTTGTTCTTCACCCACGGTAAATTCACCATTGTCAATCGAATCTTGGATGATGTCGCGGAGGGAGAAGCAATCCTCGGTGAGATGACCGCTGCATTGGTGATAGTCACACCACTTGTGGTGGGCATGGTTGCGACGCAATGGTTGTGGTTGCTTGTACCCTTGGAGAGGAGAAATTTGTCCCTTTGCTTTGAGATATTCATAGGCCTCGGTGATGGTCATGCCATTGAGAGGGGTATAGACACGGTCGTTGGTGGCACCTTTGTGACTTTTGAGGCATGAGCCGCTTGAGCATGCTTTACCGTGGACCTTTGCCTTGTTGTCGGTGAGCTCTTGCAAACGAGCCTTAAGTTCGGACACTTCTTCCTTGTGAATTTTCCTCTCGAGATCAAGACGGTCTTGCCACAAATCATCCTTGCGGCGGGCATCCTCGACAAGTCTATCCATTTGTTCCCCCATGGCCCTTATTATGTTGAAGAGTCTTTCGTTGGACACGGAGATGTTCTCACCCTTGTTGTTGTTGCTGTTGGAAGCCATTGGACCTATTGAGAGAACACGGTCGATCTTAGGTTGGCCCCACAAACACCTTTTGGATAAAATGATTTAACCCACGAACAAGAGAAAAGACTCAAACCACATAAGGAAAATGACTCTTTTTTTTTTTATTTACAAAGTCGGAAGGACATAGTCCTTTTTGGGGTTTCTAGAAAAATAGTGGAATCGTCACACTAGTATATAGACCTTCTCGCGGTCCCATACACTCATCGGATTCCACCACGCTTGTGAATCCTACATGTGTCGGGATTAAACTAAATTAATGTAGTGAATCATACATGCGAGGACGGATTTTTTATTTGCGTCCATTATGACCAGGGGACGGAGTTTTATTTCGTCCATAACAACGAGTGGCATGTATGATTTGAAGACATTAGTTTAGGGAAATCTCGGCACATGGAAACCGACTTGAGTCACGGAGTGTTAGATCCTAACTAGAATTGTGTGGTTTGTGCTCGGTTAAAGAGAGGCTTAAAGGTCACCCCCGGCATGTAGTCATGAACTACTCCATGGGCTGAGGTTTACCGCTTCGGAAGAGTTAAGGTCGAGTGGAGCTTGAAACTTCCTAGGACGGGCCTCGACGGGTTTGGGGTTGGACTTGTGCGACTCGATAGTGAGCAGTTGATAAGAATTGTACGCGTAGTGTGAGGTCTAACAAGTGACAAAATATTTTTTTTTCAAAGGAAATAAAAACACAAATAAGCATGTAATTTACAACTTTCGAATCACCCGTGTGACCGATAAAAATGAACAGGAAATAAAAGCTGTTCTGTGCAGGCCCGGTGCCCACACACTGTCAAAACTGTCCATTCTGTTCACTGTTTCTGTTCTGGAAAATTTCCCAGACGCGCGTGCTTTGGGCTTTGAGGATGGGAGGCGCGCGCCTTAGGCACTAGAGGGAAGAGGCGCCCGCTTCTGGGCAGTACCTGCAAATCAGTGGGTTCAAGGGATTGCCTTGACCCTAAATTATAGAACTTTTCCCCTGCAGACATTATTAGCACAGAAACATGGAATTGAAGGACGAGATGGAAGGTGGGCGATTCTGGTAATGAGGATCGGACGCGCGCGCTTTAGGCCAAGAAGGCCGGAGGCGCGCCCTTCCTACCTTTTTTTACCAGAATGCCCAGAAAATAAAATAAAAGAACACCAAAAATGAAAAACGCAAGTTTAACCCTCTATATCCCCAGCGGAGTCGCCACTGTAGATATCCCGGGGAACCACGACTTGGCTAGAGCGCGTGAATTATCCTAGGATGTCTACTTGATTTTAAGAGTCGCCACCTATGTTTTAGAGGAACATAAGAAAAACCTAAAAAGAGTCATTTTATATACAAAACCAGAGATTCGGGAAGAGAAGGGTTCGGGGGTTAGGTGACGGAGTGGGAAGTACTTAAACACCCACTCCGCCCCGCTTACGCGGGTCTTGCTACTTTTGGTGTTCTAATGCTAAAAAGTCCTTCTATTGATATTAAAATGTGCTAACAATTATATAGTAAAGAAAAGGGAATTAAAAGAGAATTGTTTTATTGATTAAATGTCAAAGGTTACATTAAGAGAAGAAGAGTAAATTAAACTAGAGTGTAAATGTAGGGAGATAACCTTAACCAACTTTAATATAGTAAAGTGATTATTTGGTCATGTCCCATTGATGGGGATTGCATACATTAGAAAGACATGTAAAATAGGAGAAGGAGAGTAAAGTACCTTAAGAAAGAGGACTTCAAACTTGGACTTGAAAATTGTGTTGTTATAGAGAAATTGTTGTAGAACAATTTGTGTAGAGTCTTGTTACGAAGAACTCTTGTTGGGAGAATTTGTGTAGAGAATTGTGTATAGTGTGTGTGTAGAGAAAATTCAAGTCTAAAAATGAGGTCCCTTTCCAAGGTAGGAGATGATGGTTTTTATAGGTAAAATTAGGAGGGAAAGGTTGGAGGGAAATTGGTCAATCCTTGTGAGATGGAATTGACCAATCACAAATAAGATAAATAAAATAATAAATAAATAATAAAGAGAAAATCAAATAATAATAAAAAAGAATATTTTGTTTTTATGAAGAATGGCTAGAATAAAGGATTTGAGAGTTATGAAATAAGGGGGAATGAATGTGGATGTAAAAAGGAGGTGTTTGTGATCAAGAAGAGATTTTCTAAATAAGAAAAGGCAGGGAAAAATGGTGCTATCCGTTACTACCAAAGCGGGAAGCGCGCGGGTCCGGCCTATTGGACCAAACGCACGCGCGACCCATTGACGGTGCCGGAAGCGCCCACGGGCTAAAACAACAGAATGACAGAAATGACTCTAAAAGTTAACTCTGTTATGCTGTTTAGTCCAAAACTAACGGAATCAGTTAGGAACTTAACTGAAGTAACAGAAATTAACAAAAACAAGTTAAATAAAAATACTATGTATGCAATTGGGGTGAGAGGTCCAAAGCGGGGTGTCTACACTTTGACCCAATTTTGTATATACCCTGTTATTGATGACGAACTGCCTTCAGTTTTGTTGGTGACAGAATGACCATAGAGGTGCTTACTTTTGTGCCTCAGTGACCATAGGGTGCTTTGATATGAATCATATGTTATTAGCATACGCCTTGATAACAATTATGGGATTCCAGATTTTGGAGACGCCAATTTCTCGGACCTTTCTTCTCCTTCCAACGCGCTTTCCTTTCCGTTGAAAAAATGAATCCTATGCCATTAGCCTTCGCCTTGATGACAATTATGGGACTCGGGATTTGGAGACACCAATTTCTCGGACCTTTCTTCTCCTTCCAACGAGACTTCCTTTCCGTTGGAAAAATCCTATGCCATTAGCCTTCACCTTGATGACAATTATGGGACTCCATGCCATTAGCCTTCACCTTGATGACAATTATGGGACTCCAAAATGGTGGGGATCCTGTGTTATTAACTTACGTCTTGATAACAGTTGTGGGATTCCCGGCTTTGTAAATCCTGTGCCATTAACGTACGTCTTGATAACAGTCATCGGATTTAGAGTTTGCTGATGCAGATTTTGTTGCTCACCCATGATCTTGGATGTGTGGTGAGAATAGATTCCTACTGAGAGACAACTTCATTTGTTCCAATTCTGAAAATATTCCTTTGTTGACGACTCAATGTTCCATCTTAAACCAGGTTCAGATTTGACCTCTTAGTCAAAGTAGGGCTTTTATGACATTTCTGTTAAAAGAAAGGCTTTTTTGGAATTTCCCAAGAAAATAGGGTTTTCTGAGGGTTCTCTAGGGATACCTCATACGAGGGAGGGATGCCTCGTACGAACCATCTCTGTTTTTACGCTGATCAGAGCCATTTCAGGCGCTGAATGTGATTTTCAAAATCACTTTTCTCATTTCATTTTGAGAGTTCTCCGACCCTAGGCGATTTTCCTCCCAAAAATCTCCATTTTCACCAAGTTCCAGTGATTTTCAACCCTTTCTAATGGCCGGTGCAAATCGTTCTCACAAGGAACATCTCTTCGGTAGGCATATGAAGGGAAAGGTGTGGGGGACGGATGAGTTGTGCCCGTTTCCTGAGGAGTATGTTTCTTACGCCGTTCGGACGAGGAGGGTAAGGATCTCTTCCTTTGACTGAGTTTCCATGTCAATTTCGTTGTTGCATGTCTCAATTCTGTGCTTTCGAAATCAATTTTGTCGACTTTTGTCAGATTTTCGCCTAGAATTGCTGCTGCTAGGATTTGCCATGCATGGCTGATTTTTCGATGGGATTTCAACCTTGTTGATATTGATAATCAATGTAGTATAGTAGTACATGATTTTGACTGTCGATCTAGGCAATTCTGCGATTTTTCGGGTAAAATGCTTAAATGAGGATTTTACCGATTTTATGACATTCGTTTCTTTTGTCTTTGTTGTTTGCAGCCATTCAGAGTTATGAACAACCGTAGAGGCAGTGTGCGAGCAGTTACTGAGAGGTGGGCAACTCTTAACGGTGAGTTGAAGGAAGAGATTGAGAATATAGGGCTTAAGCCTTTCTTTGACGGCATGGTGGGCGAGCGGCAGAATGCCCATGCGCTCCAGGTTATTAGGGAGCAGTGGTGGGATAGTACCCACACCATGCATATGAGGTGGGGCGAGGTTACCATGACTCCCACTAATTTTCATGCCATTACTGGGCTTTCCATCGTCGGTGACCCAATCGAGGTGGATACGGATTTCCTTCTGGGTAATGATCATATGAGGCACCTTCTTGTAGATACCCCGGGGGAACCACGGTTGTCTAGAGCGCGTGAATTACCTAGGATTTCTAATTGTGTTTTAGAGTCGCCACCCACGTTTTTGAGGAACGTAAGAAAACCTAATGTTTATGAGCCTAAGTTTGATTTACGAAAACAAAGATTCTTTGGGATGAGGGGTTCGGGGGTTAGGTTACAAAATGGGAAGTACTTAAACACCCATTTCGCCCGAGCAAAGTCGGTCTTGTTTGTTCATAATTCACTTTAAAGATAAATGCGTTCTTCCTATTCGAATGATGATAAAAGAGGGGTTTTAAAGTTTAAAATGTAGGGAGATGATTCCTAGGCCAATTCAATGTAATGAAAGGACCATTGGTGTCATGTCCCAAATGGTTTTGGGTGATTGCACATTTGATTAAAGAAGAAGAAGAAGGAGAAGAAGAAGAAAAAAAATGCTTAAGACATTTACCTATAGTATCCTTTGAAGAGCCTTGAAGAAGGGGTTGAATGCTTAGTTGACAAAGGTCTCAAAGAAGTCCCAAGGAAAAGTTTAGAGAAGAAGTGAGAAAAAGGTTCAAGGTCTAAGGTCCCCTCTAATGATGGATTGGAGGGGTTTTTATAGTTGAAAGAGGACTGTTTTTGGAGCCAAACGGAGTCTCCAAGAAATCTTTCCCAGGCAAAATCATGTATAATGAGCAAGGGAGAGATTCTTGGGCAGAATCTGTAACTGACACACCCCAGAAGCGCGCGCATCCCACCTAGGCGGCGGAAGGCGCGCACGTCTGGCCTCAAGGGGCGGAGGCGCGTGACTCTGAAAGGCAAATTTTGACAGAATGGACTAGAAAGTTAGAACTGTTATTCAGTTTAGTCCCGGGACTTAACGGAGTCCGTCTGGAACTTAACTAAAGTGACAGAAACTAACAGAAAACACTTAAAAGAGGGGGAAACACAAAATCAAGTGTGCAATCGGGGTGAGCGGTCCAAGGCGGGTTGTCTACAGAGCCCCTCGGCGGCGTGGATTATGAAGCAAACGCGCCGACGAAAGACAGACATCCGCCTAGGACATCACCAAGAAAAGAAGAGACTCGATGAAAGCAGGAATTTGAAACTTGCGAAGATAGGGGTGCGCTCCCTATGTGAGTGACTTTGAGAGATAAGGGTGCGCTCCCTGTGTGAGTGGCTTTGCCAATAGCGGGATCCGTTTGCTGAAAGCGGGATCTGTTTGCTGGAAGCGGGACCTATTTGCTGGAAACGAGATACGTTTGCTGGAGGCGGGACCTATTTGCTGATAGCGAGATCCGTTTGTTGGAAGCGGGACCTGTTTGCTGATAGCGAGATCCATTTGCTGGAAGCGGGACTTAGAGGACCGTTTGCTGAAGTGCGGAGCCTAGAGGACCGTCTGCTGTAGTTCAGGGCCTAGAGGACCGTCTGCTGTAGTGCGGGGCCTAGAGGACCGTCTGCTGAAGTGCGGGACCTGGAGGACCGTTTGCTGAAGTACGGGACCCGGAGGACCGTTTGCTGAAGTGCGGGGCCCAGAGGACCGTCTGCTGTAGTGCGGGGCCTAGAGGACCGTCTGCTGTAGTACGGGGCCTAGAGGACCGTCTGCTGAAGTACGGGGCCCGGAGGACCATTTGCTGAAGTGCGGGACCCGGAGGACCGTTTGCTGAAGTGCGGGGCCTAAAGGACCGTCTGCTGTAGTGCGGGGCCTAAAGGACCATCTGCTTTATAGATTTCGCTTGATGAGGAAGCGGTGATTCTGTGGCTCACCCGGACCAAGTTGTTGTCATGAGTCGTACTTTGATGTTGACTGTTTGACTTTGACTTTCGATGGAGTGCGGGCACAGTTGACTGCGGAGTGCTTTGTGCTCGGGATGAATTGTAAAAAACTGATTTTTTGAGAAAATAACAGACACCCTACTTTGAGTGGGAGTTTTTATCTTATTTCAGTTTTTTAGACATGCCTTAAGGGCGGACCAAATTAATGTGTGCCCAGCTGAGTGTTTGCTATCGTCGTTTGAGCTTCTCTTATTGCTGGGATTGATCTTTTCTGTAGGTTGAAGGCGTTGGAACGCCTGGGTTCTGTTCTGAACTGACAAAGGCTATTTCTGGAGCATTTTCTACCTGGGACGCGGGCGCTTCCTCTCTTGGAGATGGGACGCGCGCGCCTTGTATACCGGTGTCGGGAGGCGCGCGCCTCTGGGAGGCGAAATTCAGGGCCTGATATTTGCTGACCAAAAGATCCCCCAACAGCTATAATATCAGCTTTTGGTCGGTAATTCGATTCCAACAGCTCTCTTCTGCCATTTTAGAACACCATTTTATTGCCCAATTTTGCTTATAACCTTATTTCCCATGGCCTCCAACCTTTTTAGCCTTGGTGCCGAGGTTGTCAAGAGTTACGAGAAGGATTTATCGACATTCGTTTATTCTTTCAAAACCCATCCCAAAAATGCTTTCATCAAAGACTTCGAACTTCGAATTCTTTTCACTTTGCGAACATTGAAGCCGGATTGGGACCTGTTGAAGGCTGCTGCAGCCTTCTGGGATTGTGATAGCCATGCGTTCAAATTTTGGGTATGCATTTGGCTGGTCGGATTGCCGTCCCTAAGTATCACCGCGGTGTTGTTGATTCTTGGGTTAACCTTCTGAATCTCCCTGTTGGAGAGGTGAAGAAGATGATGCACGGGACCGTTGTTGACATAACTGAGCTTCCGATGTTTTTCAGTTTACATTCGGAAGATGTCGTGGTTCAGTCCTTTAAGAGAAATGCCATGGCTGTCTGCCTTTTCAGCGAGGTTTTGTTTGTCACTCCTCTGGGTACTGCGGATGCGCAGTTGGCTGAAATCGTGTTGCAGGCGAAAGGACAATGGCTCAGCATAATTCCGCTCGTTGTAGGAGAGACCTTGCATGGTTTGGACGAATTGCACCGTACGGGCGAGATGCGACGAGGAAGCCCCTTGCTTTTGACCATATGGCTTCAGGAGCATTTCAGGCTTTATACGTCAGATGGTGACCTTTCTCCTTTTGCTGTCCATAGGCGACGGTTGGTGATTAGAGATTTGACCGAAGAGGGTTGGAGGAGATTTTTTGCTTCTCGTCTTACAGCTGACGTTGAGTGGTGCCCTTGGGGTCTTCGCCTTTTTGTGGAGTGGACGTCTGCTTTTCAGTACGTGGTTTTACCCGGGTTGAGAGATTCTTCGTTTTACCAACCAGAACGGGTTCTGAGGCAATTTGGCCGTCAACAGATAATTCCTTTTCCGAGGAACGGGAGGCTTCGTCCAGTTTCTTATATGGGTCCGGACTTCTCGAATGAGCTTCAGTCGGCTTGGGTAGATGATCGTAACCGCTGGGCTTCCGCTCCTTTGCATCAGGGTAGTATCTTTCTTTCTGAGAGTTACTTGGATCACTTGCTTGGTACCGTCTACCACGGCATTACTTGGGTAGATGCTCTTCGGGCTGAGTTGTTAGGCAAGGACTTTGAGCCTAGCAGTGCTTTGAGGTACAAGGAAGCTGCTGCTGATGTGAACAACATTCTAACTGACCCTTTCGGTACCCCTTTGGATGACTTTTATGCTCGGAGGCGCTCTGTTGCGCAGAAGGTATCGGTCCGCATCAGTGTTCCTAGACCTCCCAAGAAGGGTAGGATTGATGGTCGTTCGGGTGGTCCTTCAAAGGCCAAGAGAAAATTAGATTTTTCCTAGTACCCCCAAGAGATTGCAATTAAAGTAGACCACTTGTTAGGATTTTAATGTTTTAATGTCTTATATTAGCTCAACATTTCCATTGTAATGATCAAAATAATCCAAGGAATGAATAAAAATTGCATCTCGTTAATTTGAAATGGTTTGGGCATTTGTTTATATTTTAGACCGCACCCGAAGGTTGCCTACGTTCCTCCAGTGTAGAGGCTCAGGTCTCCGTAGTTCAAACAAACGAAGACCATTTTTTTTGTGTGCACCCTGTTTTTTGCCTAGACCGCCTTTTCGGGTTTTCAATCTAGCGGGCTTCTTTTTTGCACGTGCTCTAATTTTTGCCTAGGCCGCCCTTGCGGGTTTTCAACCTAGCGAGCTCTTTTTTTTTTTTTTTTTTGATGGTCTTCGTTTATTAGACGTAAAATCTCTTCAACTTGTCGAGGTTGACTTCCTTTGGCAGCTGATCTCCGTCTAAATCCACGAGTCGGACTGCACCGCCGCTTAGTATCTTCTTGACTACGTACGGACCAATCCACCGGGGTCCCCATTTTCCAAGGGGGTTCATGGCATTAGGAGGGTGTTATCTTAGGACTAAATCTCCTACACTGATGTTTCGGGGCTTCACCTTTTTGTTGAAAGCCCTAGCCATTCTTTGTTGATAGGCCCTCATACGTTCGATTGCCCTTAGCCTTTTCTCGTCGAGTAGGGCTAGCTGTTCATATCGACTTTGCATCCAATCGACTTCATTGACTTGGTTCTCGAGGAGGACCCGTAGGGATAGGACCTCGAGCTCTATTGGGAGTACAGCTTTGGAACCATATACCAGTGCGTAAGGAGTTTCTCCAGTCGCTGTCCGTATTGACGTGCGGTAGCCCCATAATGCTAGAGGTAGCTTTTCGGGCGAATCCTTTCCGGTGGAGGCCATTTTCTTCACAATGGTCTCGATTGTCTTATTAGCTTCCTCGACCGCGCCATTTGCTTGAGGGCGGTATGGAGATGACTTGTGCTTAGTAATCTTGTATTCTACCAGGAGCGCGTCCATCTCTTTCTCAAAGTGAGAACCGTTGTCTGAGATGATCTCATGAGGAACGCCGTACCGGCACATGATGTGGGTTTTCACGAATTCGGCCACTTTCTTGGCGTTGAGAACTCGGTAAGCCTGTGCTTCGACCCATTTTGTAAAATAGTCCACGGCTACTAGGACGAAAGATTGTCCGTTGCTGCCAGTAGGGTGAACCTTGCCGATGATGTCTATGCCCCAACAAGAGAAAGGCCAAGGCGTGGTCATATTGTAAAGCTGTGAGGGTGGAGCATGCTGTAGATTGGCATGGAATTGGCATTTGGCGCACCTCTTGACTTTCTCGATGCAGTCCCTTTCCATGGTACTCCAATAATAACCCATGCAGAGTATCTTCTTGGTCAACATAAACCCGTTCATGTGGGGCCCACATTCACCTTCGTGGATCTCATGCATTATTTCTTGAGCTTCGGTCTCATTTGCACATAGGAGATTGATCCCTTCGTGGTGCCTTTTGTAGACTCAGTCCCCAATCAGTACATATCGGGAGGCTAGTCTTTGTAATACCATTTGAGACTTTTTATTACTATTCTCGGGATAAGTACCATCCTTGAGGAAATTTATGATATCCGCATACCACGGGGAGTTTGCTTGGACCTCGTTGATCTCGATACTCATGCAGTATGCCGGACTGTTCCTTCGGGAAATTTTGAAGGGCTTCACCATTTTACCCTCAGGTATTTCGACCAGTGAAGCGATGGTGGCTAGTGCATCAGCAAAACGGTTTTTGTCCCTTGGCAGGTAGTTGAAGGTGATTTCTTGAAACTGTTCAACCAACTCCTCGAGATGTTGACCATACCGTTGTAGAGTCGAGTCTTGAATCTTCCACTTTCCAGATGTTTGATTGATGATGAGCAAGGAATCACCAAATACTTCTAAACTTGTGACATTTCTCTCGAGGGCTGCTTCGAGCCCCACTATGCATGCTTCGTACTCAGCGGTGTTGTTGGTGGCTTCAAATTTGAGGCGGATAGCAATTGGAGTATAGATGTCCTTTGGATCAACAAGTAACATCCCTATGCCATATCCATGCTTATTGGCTGCGCCATCGAAAAAAAGTTGCCACTTATTTTCTTCTGTTTAGCACAAATTAAATGCTCGTCGGGGAACTGTACATCTTCCCCCTTCACTTCGTCACACGAAAATTCAGCAAGCTGATCACTGAACACTTTCCCCCTGATGGATTTGAGTGTGACGTAAGTGATATCATAGCCAGCGAGCATGAAATACCATTTGGCTATTCTTGTTGACATGAAAGGCTTCTCAAAGATGTAATGGAGCGGGTCCACTTTTGCTACCAACTTGATTGGGAAGGCCTCCATATAATGCTTGAGCTTTTGAGTAACCCAAACCAATGCAGCACAAGACTTCTCTAAGATAGAGTAATTCTTTTCAGCTCCTTGAAACCGGCGGCTGACAAAGTAGATAGCATTCTCTTTTGTGGAGTCTCGCTGTTCTTGTGCTAACATAGCCCCTAGGGCTTCATCATTGACAGTGAGATAGAGCAAGAGAGGCTTCTCTTTGTGCGGTGGAACCAAAACTGGAGGGCACGTCAAGTAATGCTTCACTTGGTCGAAGGCTTCTTGGCAAGCATCGGTCCATTCTAGAGCCACATTCTTCTTGAGTAGCTTGAAGATCGGCTCACACATGGAAGTGAGTTGGTGCACAAACCGACTGATGTATTGAAGTCTGCCCATGAAACCTTTGATTTCCTTCTGCGTCTTTGGAGGAGGCATGTCAATGATTGCCTTGATCTTGGAGGGATCGGCTTCTATTCCCCTCTCAGTGACCATGTAACCGAGAACCTTTCTTCTGACGACCCCAAAAGTGCACTTTGCGGGATTTAGTCTCATATTGTGTTGTTGAAGTCTTTCAAAGAACTTGCGAAGATCGATCAAATGTTGACCATTGGTTCCCTTCGAATGGATGATCATGTTGTCTACATAGACCTCGATCTCTTTATGAATCATGTCATGGAATAGATCCGTAACAGCCCTCTGGTAGGTAGCCCCAGCGTTCCTTAGTCCGAACGGCATGACTGTGTAGCAGAAAGTGCCCCACGGTGTTGTGAAAGCTGTCTTGTGTTGGTCCTCTTCGGACATGAGAATCTGATTGTAACCAGCAAAACCGTCCACAAATGAGCGGACTTCATAGTTGGCAGTTAAATCGACGAGCATGTCGATGTTTGGTAGTGGAAAATCATCTTTCGGGGAAGCTTTGTTCAAATCCCGGAAGTCCACACAAACTCAAACCTTGCCGTTTGCCTTTCTGACTGTCTCGATGTTGGCTAGCCATGTCGGATACTCAATGACTTTGATGAAACCCACACTGAGGAGCTTTTCAATCTCTTCTTTGACCTGTAGAGACCATTATGGCTTGATGTTTCTGAGCTTCTACTTTACTGGCTTGGCGTCCTCTCTGATCGGAATTCTGTGCTCCGCGACCTTTCTGTCCAAACCCGGCATGTCTCTGTATGACCATGCGAATACATCCACAAACTCTTTGAGCAGTGCAGTCAATCTGTCTTTGTCTTCCCCCTTGAAGAAGCTGCCAATCTTCGTTTCTTTCGGCTCCTCGTCGGTACCCAGATTAACAACATGCAATTCCTCATCAGCCCCTAGACCATTTTCACCACGACAACGAACCTGTTGAGCTAGTTCATTTAGGTATGTTATGTTTTCGTGGTCTATTTCATCATAATTTGAATCGTTATTAACTTGTTCATTAAGTTCGTTATTAGTTAATTCATCATTTATGATGTTTGCAATCTCGGGGTACTCAGAAATATCAAATTTTTCATTAGCAAAGAAAGGAAACACACGCTCGGCTATTTCCTCCATATCCTCTTGGGTGAGGGCATTAGAAACATCTCGGACTCGAAAGTAAGTGTGAGCCGCTCTTCCTTTGTTGCTGTATGGGGTATGCAACCCATTTCTCGGATCAAGAAATCCTCGGATACTATGGGTCTCTTCGTTGAATACCAGTTGTTGATTGGCTCGGAGCTTGGCGGGATCTCACTGACGGTTTCCTTTCTGACGACGGTGTCGTAGATGGCGTTGACTTGACAATCGTCCATGATGGCAAATTCTTCGAACATGGAGGCTAGATCGGATAGTTCTTCCCCTACGGTAATCTCTACCTCAGACTCTATAGTCACTTTCTTGCCCCACCACTCTCGGGGTGACATTGGAGTAGGCTCCCATTCTTGTGTCGGCATTTCGCAATCAATGAAGATCTCGAGACCGGGCTTTCTGACGCCCTTGTTGTTAACCCATGGTTCGGGAAAGATCATGTACGGAATATCTTCCCCTTAGCAAACAAAATAACCGTTGAGTGTGTTGCAGTAAGGCCTCAAGTTGGGGATTTCATATTGTTGACCTTCTTTGTGAGCTCCGGTCTTTTGATTTTTGACTGCTTGCTCGTATTTCAAGTCATCTTTGGTAGGCTCGTATCCCAACCCAAACTTGTTTTTGACAAAAGGAACTTCTACGGGGTGCAATATCCCTTGTTGATGCTTCCCTAGGCCTAGACCGGGAAAGTGATTCATGTTCCTCATCATGCAGAGGATTTTAGGATTGCCGAGGGTCCATCGTCTGTTTCCCCCTTCTTTGTCGATGGTGTTGACGCCGGAGAGAGTGGCATCTTCTATCACGTGTTGAACTTGGTGATCTGGTTGCCCCCCATTTCTGTGGATGGTGACATTCTCGGCCATGACGGTGACTATCTCGTCCTCATTTCTGATCTTGACACATTGATGGAGAGTGGAAGGGACAGCATTAGAACTGTGGATCCAAGGTCGGCCCAAAAGTAAGTTGAATGAAACAGGGACATCAAGTACTTGGAATGGGACGGACATGATCATGCTTCCAAATTCGATATCAACTTCTAACATTCCCATGACTGTACAGGCAGTGCTGTCGTACCCTCTAATGACTTGTGTGGAGGGTTGTAAATCGGAGCTTTTGAGCCCCAGTATGCCCATGACTTGGCTAGACATTAAGTTGAGTGCGGAACCACCGTCTACTAGGACTCTTGAAATGGGTCTCCCCCTTGCCCTTACTTGGAGGTAGATGGCTTCATTGTGTTCGGACCCAAATGGCGGGAGGTCCATGTCGGCGAAAGTGATGACATTGCCGAAGTGAATGTGACCTATCATTGCTGTGAGGTCCTCGGGAGTCATGTCGGGAGAGACTGATGTGTCATCCAAGTTCTTGATGACGAGGTCTCGGTGTTTCTTTGATGATGCAATAAGGTCCCAGATGGATATGTTGGCTTGCGTCTTCTTGAGCTGTGTTAACAAAGGTGTTGGTCCCAGAAGGGCAACAAGGGTATGAAAAATGCTAGGGGGGGGTGAATAGCGTTTTTAAAATTCTTTTCAAACCCTTTTGCAAAGCAATGGCGAATGCGCACGACTCTTAATTTGGCTAAGTATAGCGCGCAGCAAGAGTGTGAAATGCACAGCGGAAGTCTTAAAGCAATCACTTATGCGTAGGGAGTATGCGCAGAAGTGTAAATACGCACGTACTAAGTTTTAGCTTAAAGATAGGCGCAAGATGAAACTAAGGCAAAAAGCACACAAACACAATTCGAACGATGCAGGACAATCTACAAGGATCAAACAAAACAATATATGAGTAAAGCTTAAATGTAGAATGAAAAGCACAAACAATAGATAAGCTATTTGGAGAGGTTCGATCGGGAAAAGATCTACGTCCTCTACCAAGATGGTTAGTCTTGGATTTCTAATGGAGATCTTATTATATGAGAGAGTTTACAAGTTACAGCGACGTAGAAAACAAAACTAACTCAAAGATCTATAATCTATGAAAGAACAAATCCTAGACAATAACCGGTGTATCTCTAGAAGTAAGATCGATGAGATCGAAACTTCAAGAGGTGTGTATGTGTATCAGAAATCTGGGCTTTTTGAATCTATGAGATGGAGAGCACAAGATTCTGGTGTTACAAAGGCTTTATAGGATCTGGGCTTGGTGAAGTATGAAGGTATGAAGGTTGATCTTAGAAATCTGGAAATCTTGTAGGCAATCTTCAAATCTTCAAAGTTTCTCTTTGGAAGCAAATCTTAAGCAATTCTCAAGCAACACACCAGCAACTTGGAAAATGAGGATGAGCATGCTATTTATAGCTGAGCTCCAAAAACTAGCCGTTGGGGAGCAGAGCAAGGACTATGTGCTGTCGCTTTGTGATTGGCACGCAGCTGTCCTTTATAGCCGTTGGAGACATCAAGTTGACAGCTTTCAAAAATCTTCAAGAGTGACAGCTGTCTTCAGATTTGAATTTCAAACAAGGGGAGCGTCTCCATCTTTGTGTGTGCTGAGTGTTCTTGTTTTGTCGTTTGTCCACATCAGCAAATTTGGCTCATTCAAAAGCGTAGCTTGTTATGACGCTTTCCAAGCTTCATAAGGTAAGGTCAGAAAGTGAGAATTAAGGCAAGTCTGAGTGCGCATGAGATTCATGCGCATGGAGTGCGCAGAAGGTGATGCGCTGCGCATCCTTTGCCTTTGCTCTATTTACCATGAAATTATAGCTTCAGCCCTAGATACTAAGTCTAGTCTATAAAGAGGACTTAGCTAAAAATTGAAGTTACAAAACTTCTTACATAGGGTCCTAAAGTCCTTAAAATAAATACAGGTGATGGTATCAATCAATTCTAACATAAGTAGGAGGGTTAAGTGATAAGCATACCCAACAAAAGGATCTTCGGGTACATCGCGTGCTTGCGATCTTTGAGAACAGGTGTTGGTTGCTGCGGTATTGGGAGGGATTGTGCTCGTTGTTACTCGGCCACTGCGAGTGAGCACGTTCACGGTCCCTTGTAGCTTCTTCTTCCTATTCTCTAAGATTCCCTCATAATCTCGTCAAGAATTATCAAGTTTATTCATATCATCGGAGCCCTCATTCACAATTGGGATCGAATGAGTGGTTCCTTCAAACTCTCCTACCTCTATTACATTGACACCACCCTCATTAGGGATTATGAATTCCTTCTTGTCTATGAGGTCTTGGATGGTGTTGCGAATGGAGAAGCAATCCTCGGTGAGGTGGCCGGTGCATTGATGGTAGTCACACCATTTGTGGTGGGCATGATTGGGACGGAGCAGTTGTGGTTGCTTGTACCCTTGAAGAGGAGTGATTTGTCCCTTGGACTTTAGAGCTTCATAGGCCTCGGTGATGGTCATGCCATTGAGAGGAGTGTAGACGCGGTCGTTTTGGAACCGCTTGCCTTGTGGTGGAGGGACCTTCTTGTAATTCCCCCTGTCGGTAGTAACGACATTGACAGAAGCCTCTTTGTTTGAACTAGAGGCGGCCTTGGATCGGTAAGTAGGATTGGTCTTCTTAATCTCCTTGAGCAAGTCATCCACGCGTACCCCCGCCTCATACATTTGGGAGAAGTCGGAGTAGCAAGCCCCGCTTAGGTAGGTGCGGAGATCAATCTTGAGACATTTGAGAAAGATGTCCATTTTCTCTTTTGTGTTTGGCCTTTCAACAATTTCAGAGAGCTTGTCATTCCATCTCCTTGTGAAGTCAATGAAGGACTCGTTGTCTCTTTGAGTGGTGTTCTCGAGCTCTTTCTTTGTGGGCCGGTGAGTGGTGTTGCCTTGATATTGATTTTTGAAGGCAAGCATAGCGGCATCCCAATCAAGACGGACAGTGAGCGGGAGAGTTGCATTCCAATACTTTGCCGCCCCCTCGAGGGTGAGAGGAAAGCATTGAGCAATAACTTTTGGGGAGACCTTCTTCGGAACCATAGCCCAAATGTAAGTCTCGATGTGAGCCATCGGGCATGAGTTGCCCTTAAACTTGCTAATGTCGGGCATCTTGAATTTGTCGGGGAGAGCGGCCATCGTGCTCATGAGGATGGATGACTGATAAAGGCTTGTGTTGGAGCCTTTTCCCATGTTGAGGCCATCAGATTTCTGATCAATGTAGGCCATGATGGAATCGACCATTTTGGGGTCGTTGTTGTCGGTGCTTGGTCCCCCCACTTTTTTGGTACGGGCACTGACATATGGGCTTTCAAACAAACCCTCGGTCCACTCAGATTCCTCATTATCATTAACCCCCTTGTCCTTGGAGAGCTTGAGGAGCTTGGCTTTCAATTGGTCAACCTCGGCCTTGTGGGCCTCCTTTTGACTGTCAACATGAGCTTGCCACAAGGCTTCTTTGGTTTGAGCCTCTTGGTTAAGGGTAGAGACTTGTTGTTGGAGTGCTTGAACCATGGCAGAAAGCTGTTCGAGAGTCATGGCGTTGTTGGTGCTGGAGTCGCCGGCCATTGATGATGTAGAAGCTATTGGAGTGATCGGTTCACGGACAAGCCTGTTGGATGAATCCCTGTAGACGCGAAGAGTACCAATCGGAACTATAATTGGAGAAGTAGCCCTTGTCAGTCTCGGTTCACACTTTCGGTCCATGAAGAGGTTGAGAACACACAGTTGGGCACACGACTCGAACCACATAAGAAAAAAGACTCTTTTTTATTTATTTATTTATAAGTCGGAGGGAATGGGTCCCTTTTGGGGTTTCTAAGAAGATAATGGAATCGTCACACTAGTATATAGACCATCTCGCGGTCCCATATACTCATCGGATTCCACCGCGTTTGTGAATCCTACATGTGTCGGGATTAAACTAAATTAATGTAGTAAAGCATACATGCGGGGACGGATTTTTATTTTCGTCCAAAATAACCACTTTTGGGGACGGATTTTTATTGCGTCCGTTTCAACAAGTTGGCATGTATGATTTGAAAACATTAGTTTAGGGAAATCTCGGTACATGGAAACCGACTTGGTCACGGAGTGTTAGACCCTAACTAGAATCGTGTGGTTTGTGCTCGGCTAAAGAGAGGCTTAAAGGTCACCCCCGGCATGTAGTCATGAACTACGCCACGGGCTGAGGTTTACCGCTTCGAAAGAGCCAAGGTCGAGTGGAGCTTGAAACTTTCTAGGACGGGCCTCGACGGGTTTGGGGTTGGACTTGTGCGACTCGATAGTGAGCAGTTAATAGGAATTATGTGTGCGTAGTGTGAGGTCTATCACGTGACAAAATTAATTAATTTTTTTTTTTGAAAAGTAAAGATAAAAACACATAAGCACGTAAATTACAACTCCCGAATGCTATAGATTTCTAGTCTATCCAAAAGAAATTAACTTACAATATAGGGAAGACAGAAATAACATTCAGAGCATACAAATAATATGAGTTTAAGTTTAGTGTGCGTTTAAACTGAATGTTTAAACATCATGCAATGAAATATGAGCTGTTAAGGATATGCGCATGAAGTTTATAAGATATGAAATGTTCCACAAACGAAAAGTTTGAATTGAACAAGGTTTTGTGAAAGCGCAATGATGCATTCTTCTCATTAAAACTTGAAAGGTAAGAGTTACAGGGTACAAGTTTTACAATGGAAGAAAAATCAAAAGCAAAAGACCTTGCGCATCAAAAACTTACAATTGCGCAGCAAAACAAAAAGATTACAAAGTCTAGTCTATTTGAATTCGCTGCAGTGCTTCGCGCATCTCATTCTGCAAGCTGGTAAATTTGTTCATCAACTCAATCTTCAGTTGCTGAAACTTGGCGTTGTATTCCACCACTAGATTCATGTGAGTCCTCATACCGTCGCGCATCAGCGCATTATCTCTCTGGATGTCTTCAGAAATCCTATTAAAGCAATTTTCAAACGCCCCCATCTGATTTCCAAAAGATTGAAGGGACGCAGCTATGGAGTCCTGAATTTCTTTCTGTGCATCAACTAAAGTCTTGGTTAGCTCTACCTGAACCATGTTCTGACTGGCTTGCATATCTAGCATAGCCTGGTTCATTCTTCCATTGAAAGTATCACTGAACTGAACTAAGCAGTCAGTCATTTGATATTTGAGCGCATCAATGGAGGAGGGGCTGGAGGCAGTAGGCGCAAAATTGTCAATAGACTTTATGACTTTGGCAGACTCAATCTGAATGATTTCTGTGATGGTTTTGGCTAAGGAAAACAAAGCTTCATTCAACCCATGCACATAGGGGATATTAGTGAGCACAGAAGAGATGATGCCAAAGTCATGCTGGATATCTTGGCGCAGTAGATCAAAATCTTGAGAGGGTGCAGCACCAGAACCAGATGCATGCGCAGCAGCAGAACCTGAGGGAGGAGGCATAGCTTCAGAACTGGTTGCCTTTGTTGCAGAACTCTCCCCCTTAATGGCACAATCAATAGCCTGAAGGAAACTGGCTTGCACATCGAGCCTTGCAGACTGCGTATCCAGTTGCTCTTGAATCTTGGTTTGCGGAGTGACCACCTGAAAATGCTGGGTTTGCGCAGCAAATTGATTAGCCTGGATAGTCTGGAGCATGGCCAAGATTTGACGTATGTCTGATGCTGAATTGGAGGGTTCAGAGGGAGCAGTTGCTGGAGTCACCAAGGGGATAACTATTGGAGAAGTTTGAGAAGCCCCAGTGGTGTGCGCATTGATAGCATCAGGGGTGACAATTGGAGTGTCAACAGTTGTGGGTGCTTGCGTATGATCTTCTAAACTGGAATCCGCAGCATCATCAATTATAGGCGCATCAGGGTCCACAGTTGGATCAGGTGCATCATGAGCAAAGCCTTCATCATCAATGAAAATGGGTGAGGCTTGCTGCACAGTATTCCTTTGTGCAACTGCAGCAAGTCTTGCTTCCCTTGCTATATCACGCGCAGACTTTTCAGTGCGCGGAGAAGAATGTCTTGGAGGATCTGAATCAACATCAGATAAGTCTTCCATGGTTCGCTTTGAGGCGCGCTTCTTGGTGGCAACTTTCTTTACCCTGCGCGATGGAGTGGCCTTCTTCGCCGATAGTGGGACTTCATCCTCACTAGAAGTAGTATTGCGCATGGGCTTTGCAGTCTCCTTTTGCTTCTCCCCCTGAGATTGAGTAGCCTTGGAAGTTCCAGTAGATTTGGAAGGGCTGATAAGAGGATCATTGAAAGCACCTTCAAATTCATCTTCTTCTTGAGGCACAGGAGGAGGAGTAGAGGCTCGTTTTGACTTAGGCGCAGGAGGAGGGGGCGCAGGAGCATCATCTGCTACTTGGATGTCTTCATCAGACTCATCCAGTAGTGTTCTTGATTCCTTTACCTTTTTCTTCTTCTTCTTGTCTTTCTTCTCAACAGGCGCAACAGCCTTAGCATTTCCTTTTTCTTCAGGCGCAGGAGCCTTGGCCTTCTTGGCTTTCTTAGGAGGCTCAGGGTCTGAAGCAGCCTTGCGCTTCGGAGTTTGCGCAGTATGCTCCTTAATGGTTATCCCAGGCGCAACAGTAGATTTGCTGGCCTTCTTCTTCTTGCGCAGAGGCGCATCAGCAGCAATACCCTTGCCTTTTTCTTTGTCACCTACTTTGCTTGAGACCGGCTCAAAGAAGGATTCGTTTTCAGAATCAGATTCAGTTGAAGATGCCTCATAAATCTCACCACTAGATACAGGAGGCGATCCTTAATTTTCAGGATGAATATCTTCAAACACTTCAATGGGGTCAGCAGCCCAGTACATGCAGTAATCAAAGTTGTTTACTTCACGACGGAAATTCTGAAGAAATACGCGTGAATACGTGCGCGTGGAAGTCACATCAACTTTGAGAGAGGGGTCCTCCTCCACCAGTTTGTGCACTGATGGGAATCGCATGAAGATTGCAGTTAGAATTCTGCAATGCGTTTTGTACTTGGCTGATTTCTTTGGATCAGCTGCCTTCTTTTTGTAGACACACACACAACGCACTAATTCATCAAAGATAATTTCAGACCAGCTTAATCTCTTCTTTTTGTAAATGGCAACGCAGCACATCCATTGCTTGCTGATGAATGTTGACTTGTTACCATTTTTGCAGTTGATAGTGTCACCAATGAGAGTGCAGAGGTGGAACATCAATTCCCCAAAATCTTTCCTATCATGGTTGTTGTACTGACCAACCAGAGTAGGAATCCTTATAAGCTTCTACGCAACACTGTCCTGCACATCCTGAGGTAGCTTCTTCTTATTGCACGCTGGTAAACCCATCGTCTGTCTGATATGCGCGTAGTTGATAGTTATAGAAACTCCGCGGATAGAACTTTTGAGACAAGGAACTGAGATGTCGTCGTACATTCGATCAATTTCTTCTGCATTGCTGAAGAACTCATCGATGTAAGATGGAGGAATGAAGTCCTGGCCTCTGGAGAAGAGAGGCAAAATCCCAGATTTATCCATGATTTCAACCATATAGCGTCCTAGCGCATCCAGTTTTAGGTCTTCCACATCAAGTTCCCATCCAGGAATAAAGTAATTGAGATTCTGCGCAAAACAAAGGTGGAGAATTAGGTCTGGACATGCGCATGGAGAGAAGCGCATGCGCATGAGCAATATGCGCAGCGCATGAACTAGACTCCATACTTAGAAAAAGATAGGAAATGTAAAGGGTAAAAATGTTCAAAACACATAATTTAAACCAAACGCCTAAAATTGGCGCGAAAAGCAGAAACACAATCAAGAGTCATATCAAGGCTTGTCATATGACTATTCATCAAGAACACGAAGAACATGTATTGAATACACGAAGAACACGAAGAACATAAAAATGTCAAAGTGCTCCAAAATGCATAAAAAGCACATCAAAATGTTCGAAATGAAAAATCACACACAAACAAGTAAACCATAACAACAATAACATAAACGTACAACCAAGATCTGAAAAAAACCGAAGAGAATTAAAAAGACAAAATATTCGAAATTTCCACAGAAAACACATCAAATGATCATTGATCGTAAAAAAAATTACATAGATGAAAAGCTAAGAGTAAATCGAACATGTAGCATCAAATAATTTGAAAAACGAGCAACGAATCATAGAGAAATCAGAAAGGGGAAAATCTCAGACCTTCGAGCTTCAATGGCGGAAAACAGAAAGTTTGAGTTGAAATCCTTACCATTTGTGGATCCTCTTGCTTCTTGGAAGATGAAGTAGAGGATTTCTTGGGAGCCATGATATATAACGAAGATTTTTAGAAAAATTAGAGAGAGATTGATGAGTGCAGAGAGAGAGAGAGATGTCAGAATACGAGAAAGAAGAAAAGGCGCTTGAGGGAAGTTGAGCAGAGGAGAAGAGAGGAGAGAGAGACGGCGGAGGAGGTTTATAATCATCAAAAAGGGATGATGACGTCACGGCGCGCTGACAACAAGTTGGTGAAAGTCAGGCGAGTGAGGCGCACGCGCAGGTGAGGCGCATGCGTGAATGACGTGGACCAATGAGGAACGCGCGTGAAAAAGCCTAGCCGCGCGCGTGTGTTAGTCATTTATGGTCAAAAAGAATCTTTTCCTATTCCGTCATAATCAGCACACAACGAGCATTAAATGCGCGTCACTCAATGCCTTTGCATTAAATGAGGTGGGACGTGCGCAGAGGGCAGAAAGGTAATTTCCCAAAAAAATTCAAAAATAATGACGAGGGAAAATAATAATTACACAAGTACCCTTGCGTATTATGCTGACTCAGCGAGTCAAGGACCTAAGTGAAACTATTGAAAAGAGAACTTACCTTAGGTCCACGGGTCATGCGCATGATACTTATGCGCAGCAATGTATTGCACAGAGTTTCTATAAAGAAACAACTGATTTACCTTATGTGCATAGCTAAAGGCGCTTCATGTGCGCAGGCGCATGATGTATATCTAACTTGGAATTTTATCACAAACAAAATCATTAGTATTGACAGATCATATTGACAAAATTTAGCTAAGTTCAAGCATACCCATTTCACCTCTCAAAAAGATGAACCTCTTAGCATCAAGCGCTTTTGTAAGAATGTCGGCGATTTGATAGTCGGTTCCCACGTGTTCTAGATGTATATTCCCTTTTTCCACGTGGTCTTTGAGGAAGTGATATTTAATGTCGATGTGTTTGGTCTTCGAGTGCATGACAGGATTTTCAGAAACAGCAATTGTTGAAGTGTTGTCGCAATAAATGGGACAATTTCTTCTTTGATGTCATAGTCCACTAATTACTGCTTCATCCACAGAATTTGACAGCAACAGCTTCCAGCAGCGATATATTCTGCTTCAGTTGTAGAGACAGAAACTGCAGCTTGCTTTTTACTGGCCTAAGACACAAGTCGATATCCAAGGAAATGACAAGTGCCGCTTGTGCTTTTCCTGTCAATTGTGCATGCTGCGTATTCCGCATCTGAATAACCTACAAGTTTAAAGTTCGAATCTTTGGTGTACCAAAGTCCAAGGTTAACAGTGCCAGAGAGATATCGTATTATATGTTTCGCAGCAATTAAGTGCGCTTCTCTAGGGTCAGATTGATAACGTGCGCAGACACAAACACTAAACATAATATCAGGCCTACTAGCAGTAAGATAAAGGAGTGAGCCAATCATTCCTCGATAAAGTGTTTGATCAACCTTTTTACCTTTTAAGTCTTTGTCAAGTTTGTTTCCGGTGGCCATTGGAGTGTCGTATGCTTTAGCATTCTCAAGTCCAAATTTCTTGATTAAGTCCTTTGTGTATTTGGCTTGGTTGATAAATATGCCTTCATTCATTTGCTTGATTTGAAGCCCGAGGAAGAATGTGAGTTCTCCCATCATGCTCATTTCAAACTTTCTCTTCATTAGTTTCTCAAAGCGCTTGCACAACAATTCATTACTAGAACCAAATATAATATCATCAACATAAATTTGAACAAGTAATTTATGACCATTATGTTTGGTAATGAAAATAGTGGTATCGATTTTACCGCGAGTGAAGCCTTTTTCGATGAGAAACTTGGATAGTGTATCATACCATGCTCTTGGTGCTTTCTTGAGTCCATACAAAGCTTTCTGGAGTTTGTAGACATGATTTGGAAATTGTGAATCTTCAAACCCAGGTGGTTGAGCAACGTAGACTTGTTCTTGGAGTTCACCATTCAGAAACGCACTCTTCACATCCATTTGATATAACTTGAAGTCCTTGTGAGCGGCGTAAGCTAGAAATAATCTGATAGCTTCAAGTCTTGCTACGGGCGCGAATGTTTCATCGTAATCAATTCTTTCTTCTTGCCTATAGCCTTGTGCAACCAATCTTGCTTTGTTTCTCGTGATGGTTCCATTCTCATCCATCTTGTTTCTAAACACCCATTTTGTACCAATTACTCCTTGATTATTTGGTCTTGGGACAAGAGTCTAAACCTTACATCGTTCAAATTGATTGAGTTCTTCTTGCATAGCAACAACCCAATTAGGATCTTGGAGCGCTTCATCAGCCTTCTTTGGTTCAATTTGAGAGATAAATGCAGTGTAAGCATCAAAGTTTGTAGCTCTCCTTGTACGAACCCCAACATGAAGATCACCAATAATATTAGTGATTGGGTGATCTCTAACTTCACGAACTTCAGGAAGTAAGTTAGGTTGAGTTGTAGTAACTTGAAGGTCTTCAATTGGCACATCTTCACCAGTATTAAAATCATCAAAATTTGGAGGAAGAACTGGTTCAGAATTGAAAGTGGGATTAACACCAGATGCAGCAGTAGACTGATGCGCATTAGAAGAATCTCCAGGCGCATGGTTAGGTGCAGCTGAAGCTCTACTTGGTGAGCTATTGATAATGCTTTGCGCAACTGATGTAGATGGATTTCCTTGTGTTGATACATTCTGGTCTTGTGTATGCGCAGCTGGCACCTGTCTCAATGGACTCAACAAAATCATCAGAAACATTTGGAGCCAAATGTGGCTCAAGGAGAGAATGTTCATCAAAAGTAACATGTACAGATTCAACTATCACTAATGTAGATCTATTGAAAACACGAAAAGCTTTAGAATGTTTAGCATACCCAACAAAAATACCTTCTTCAGCTTTGGCGTCGAATTTACCTCTATGTTCGTTTCCGTTTTAGAGAATATAACATTTGCAACCAAAGATTTTGAAGAAACCAATGTTGGGAGTTCTTCCACACCATAGTTCATATGGAGTCTTGTTGTGACGTTTGTTGATGAGGGAGCGATTTTGAGTAAAACATGCAGTGTTGATAGCTTCTTCCCAAAAGTACTTAGGCAATTTCGCTTCGGCTATCATCGTCTTTCCTGCTTCAATCAACGTCCTATTCTTTCTTTCCACTACACCATTTTGTTGTGGAACGCCAGCGGTTGAGAAGTTGTGATCTATCCCATGATCGTCGCAATATCGAGCAACACCGTTGTTTTTGAATTCTGTTCCATTGTCAGATCGAACACTAACGATGTCATCTTCTTTTTGGGTTTGGAGCAGTCTGAATAGAGTGGTGAGAATGTCATAACAATCATCTTTTGAGATCATCATTTCCACCCATGTATATCTTGAGAAATCGTCCACCACAACTAAAGTATACTTATTTCTTTTGATGCTTGCAGTGGTAACTGGTCCAAATAGATCAATGTGCAGCAGTTGCAAACATTTTGAAGTTGAGGGATTTGTCTTGCTGGAGAAAGACTGCTTTGTTTGTTTGCCTAGTTGACAAGCTGCGCATTTGTTGTCATGATGATCAGCAACTTTGGGGAGTCCTTTAACAAGATTGTCCCTGCTGAGTTTTGATAGACATTTGAAGTTCAAGTGACTCATGCGCTTGTGCCATAGCCAACTGTTCTCGGTTACACTTTTAGCTACAAAACAAAGATTAGTACTAGAGTTCATACTATAGAAATCAATAATGTAAATATTTGTCTTACGATAACCCGTGAGTAAGATAGCTCCAGTTTTGCCATTCTTGATAAGACATTGCGTTGAATAGAAATGGCATTCTAATCCTTTGTCGCAGAATTGAGATATGGATAATAAGTTGTGCTTGAGTCCTTCGACGAGAGAGACTCTTTCAATGCACACTTTGTCTTTCTTGAGCTTTCCATATGCTACAACTTGACCTTTGTTATTATCACCAAATGTAACTGAGGGACCTCTTTCTTCATGAACATCTTCAAGTAAGGATTCATCTCCAGTCATGTGTCTTGAACATCTACTATCGAGAATCCATTCATACGTTTTAGCTTTTGAAGATCCAGCCATGAAGCAAGGAGCCTGAAATATAAACATTTAAGAACTGGTCCCCTTTATTCCTTTTGGGTCCAAGAGTTAGCAACTTTTGACAACCCACTCTTGCTTGACCTTAGGATTTTTACGTCCTTTGGCATTGGGAGTGAATCGCAAAAGGCATTCTACAGCCTTATGTCCAAAACAATCACAAATGGAGCAATGTTGAAAGCCACCAATCACATGAGTTTTTACAAACTCTTTACTTTTCTTAGGGATAGCATTCTTCCTTGGGTCAGATGAGCCGGATTTAACAAAATCTTTCTTTTGAAATTTTGGAGCGCTTTTTCTAGGAGTGCGCATAGGGCTAGGATGCGCATGGTGGTGAGGCGCATGGCTCCTAGGCGCATAATGATCACTTGTAGAAGGAGCGCTCTTGGTTTCAAGAGGGATTTTGCTAGAGGATGATTCATCTGTAGCTATACCTTTCCCATTAGCTTTCCCAAATTGCTTCGTTGGGTAGACAAAATGGAATGTTTGTCTCTTGACTTTTTCCTGTCCTTTACCCATTGAATTAGAATGTTTTTCCTTGGGAATTTCAAAAGTTTGCTGGTTTGTAAATTCACTATCTCTTTCAGCACAGACATCGCATTTAAAGTTGTCACTAGTTGATGAGAATCCCAAGCCACTTTTATCACCACTGACTTTTTGAGACTCAAATATATTCTCCATAGTAACACGAGAATTGGACCACTCATTTGTAATCTTTTCGAGATCAGTAATTTGAGCAACCAATTCATCGTTTTGAACTTTAAGAAGTGAGTTCTGTTCAGTTAGAAAAGTGTTTTTAACAGTAAGAGGAGTCATGCTCTTTATCTGCTCCTTAAGGAGGGTGAGTTCAGATTTAAGTAGAGATTTCTCGGTCTTAAGCTGGGAAATTTCATCACATGATAGTGCTAGAGCTTCCTTCATACTATCAAATCTAGTGATTACCTTTTCAGCCTTTTTGAACAATTTTTCTTGTTCAGCAATCACTTCATCATCATTGATGTTGGAGATTGGAGCAGTTGGTTCAACTTGAGGTCTGATGTAAGCTCCTTGTCTCAACTTGTTCCTTGCACTTAGATCACATCGTGAGAATAACAATCCACCATCGCTTTGAGCCGGAGTGAGAAATCCTTGTTCAACTAGCTCGCTGATGGTTGGTCCTTTCTTCCTTTTCACTTCTTGAAAACCTGCAGATTTCTAGATAGGTTTATTCAAGATGTTCATATCAGGAACATCTTTGGAGTAGTCATCATCAGAATCATAAGTATCAACTTCGTCATCATTTGCCATCAAACAAACGAGTCCATCATCAGAATCTTCATCGCTCTCATCTGAGTCTGTTTCGATCCAAGTGTTCTGCTCATTTGCTGGTGATTCTTCTTCAGCAACCATTCCCTTGTGACGAGTGAATTTGGGAGTGAACTTGGGAGTATGGCTGCTCTTCTTCTGTATATATTCAAATTTTGGAATTGGGCAGCTTGAAGCAAAGTGTCCTGGTTTCCTGCAATTAAAACAAACAAGATCTTCTTTTCTTTTAGAATCACTACTCCTCGTGAACTTTGGAGGAGCTCTGCTGGTAGATCCTTGAAATTTGTTGTTTGAGCTGGGTCTTGAGAATTTTTTGAACTTTTGAAATTTCTTCACAAATAAAGCGAAGTCTTCATCATCCATGTCCAATAGCTCAGAAGTAGAAATTTTGGGATCTGCGCTTTTCTCAACTTGAACTTGAGCTTGCGCAGGTGCTTCTTCTCTTTGCGCCACCATTGCAATGGACTTGGATTTTCCTTCAGTTTCACTTATACGCTGAAGCTTGAGTTCATAGACTTTGAGATTTGCGTAAAGATTTCTAAGTGTCCTTACATCCAAAGTTCCAGCGTCTTCTAGGGCGCTAGATTTATGTAGGTATCTTGATCCAAAAGCTTGAAGAAAATTGACATTTAAATCTTTGTTCGAAAACTTCATGCCAAGTGAAATACATAGATTGATAATCTCACAGTAGCGTTCGTAAGTTTGTCTTAATGTTTCACCGGGGAGTTGAGAGAAATTGTTGAATCTCTTTTGCACTTCATATTTCTTGTTTTCCTTGCAAACCATGTCTCCTTCTATATGTTCCTCAATAGCATCCCATAACTCATTGGCGGTAGCACAATGCATGACTTGTTGTTTTATAGCCGTGCTTAGAGTGCTTAGGAGAATGTTTCTTGCTTTGCCATCATTTGCAACTCTTCTTGTTTCTTCCTCAGTCCATTCTTCCTTTGGTTTCTTGACGGTTGGTTGAACAACATTTGTGCGCGGATTTGGATTCGCTTTCATAGGAATGTAAGGTCCATAAACCACGGTGTCATGAAGTCTTTCATCGATTGAGTTGAGATGAGTTAAGATGCTGAATTTCCACACGTCAAAATGATCTTCATCAAAGACCGGAACGTGAGTGTAGTTTACAGTTGCCATAGGTTTTGAGTTTTCCATTTAGAATCGGCACCCAAGCTGTTAAGCTTGAAAAACAAAAGTGTTTGATAAAGGTGTTTTCTCTGATACCACTTATTGGTCCCAGAAGGGCAACAAGGGTATGAAAAATGCTAGGGGGGGGGTGAATAGCTTTTTAAAATTCTTTTCAAACCCTTTTGCAAAGTAATGGCGAATGCGCACGACTCTTAATTTGGCTAAGTATAGCGCGCAGCAAGAGTGTGAAATGCACAGCGGAAGTCTTAAAGCAATCACTTATGCGCAGGGAGTATGCGCAGAAGTGTAAATACGCACGCACTAAGTTTTAGCTTAAAGATAGACGCAAGATGGAACTAAGGCAAAAAGCACACAAACACAATTCGAACGATGCAGGACAATCTACAAGGATCAAACAAAACAATATATGAGTAAAGCTTAAATGTAGAATGAAAAGCACAAACAATAGATAAGCTATTTGGAGAGGTTCGATCGGGAAAAGATCTACGTCCTCTACCAAGATGGTTAGTCTTGGATTTCTAATGGAGATCTTATTATATGAGAGAGTTTACAAGTTACAGCGACGTAGAACAAAACTAACTCAAAGATCTATAATCTATGAAGGAACAAAATCCTAGACAATAACCGGTGTATCTCTAGAAGTAAGATCGATGAGATCGAAACTTCAAGAGGTGTGTGTGTGTATCAGAAATCTGGGCTCTTTGAATCTATGAGATGGAGAGCACAAGATTCTGGCGTTAGAAAGGCTTTATAGGATCTGGGCTTGGTGAAGTATGAAGGTATGAAGGTTGATCTTAGAAATCTGGAAATCTTGTAGGCTATCTTCAAATCTTCAAAGTTTCTCTTTGGAAGCAAATCTTAAGCAATTCTCAAGCAACACACCAGCAGCTTGGAAAATGAGGTTGAGCATGCTATTTATAGGTGAGCTCCAAAAACTAGCCGTTGGGGAGCAGAGCAAGGACTATGTGCTGTCGCTTTGTGATTGGCGTGCAGCTGTCCTTTATAGCCGTTGGAGACACCAAGTTGACATCTTTCAAAAATCTTCAAGAGTGACAGCTGTCTTCAGATTTGAATTTCAAACAAGGGGAGCGTCTCCATCTTCGTGTGTGCTGAGTGTTCTTGTTTTGTCGTTTGTCAACATCAGCAAATTTGGCTCATTCAAATGCGTAGCTTGTTATGACGCTTTCCAAGCTTCATAAGGTAAGGTCAGAAAGTGAGAATTAAGGCAAGTCTGAGTACGCATGAGATTCATGCGCATGGAGTGCGCAGAAGGTGATGCGCTGCGCATCTTTTGCCTTTGCTCTATTTACCATGAAATTATAGCTTCAGCCCTAGATACTAAGTCTAGTCTATAAAGAGGACTTAGCTAAAAATTGAAGTTACAAAACTTCTTACATAGGGTCCTAAAGTCCTTAAAATAAACACAGGTGATGGTATCAATCAATTCTAACATAAGTAGGAGGGTTAAGTGATAAGCATACCCAACAAAAGGATCTTCGGGTATGTCGTGTGCTTGCGATCTTTGAGAAGAGGTGTTGGTTGCTGCGGTATTGGGAGGGTTTGTGCTCGTTATTACTCGGCCACTGCTAGTGAGCACGTTCACGGTCCCGTGTAGCTTCTTCTTCCTATTCTCTAAGATTCCCTCATAATCTCGTCAAGAATTATCAAGTTTATTCATATCATCGGAGCCCTCATTCACAATTGGGATCGAATGAGTGGTTCCTTCAAACTCTCCTACCTCTATTACATTGACACCACCCTCATTAGGGATTATGAATTCCTTCTTGTCTATGAGGTCTTGGATGGTGTTGCGAATGGAGAAGCAATCCTTGGTGAGGTGGCCGGTGCATTGATGGTAGTCACACCATTTGTGGTGGGCATGATTGGGACGGAGCAGTTGTGGTTGCTTGTACCCTTGAAGAGGAGTGATTTGTCCCTTGGCCTTTAGATCTTCATAGGCCTCGGTGATGGTCATGCCATTGAGAGGAGTGTAGACGCGGTCGTTTTGGAACCGCTTGCCTTGTGGTGGAGGGACCTTCTTGTAATTCCCCTTGTCGGTAGTAACGGCATTGACAGAAGCCTCTTTGTTTGAACTAGAGGCGGCCTTGGATCGGTAAGTAGGAGTGGTCTTCTTAATCTCCTTGAGCAAGTCATCCATGCGTACCCCCGCCTCATACATTTGGGAGAAGTCGGAGTAGCAAGCCCCGCTTAGGTAGGTGCGGAGATCAATCTTGAGACATTTGAGAAAGATGTCCATTTTCTCTTTTGTGTTTGGCCTTTCAACAATTTCAGAGAGCTTGTCATTCCATCTCCTTGTGAAGTCAATGAAGGACTCGTTGTCTCTTTGAGTGGTGTTCTCGAGCTCTTTCCTTGTGGGCCGGTGAGTGGTGTTGCCTTGATATTGATTTTTGAAGGCAAGCATAGCGGCATCCCAATCAAGACGGACAGTGAGCGGGAGACTTGCATACCAATCCTTTGCCGCCCCCTCGAGGGTGAGAGGAAAGCATTGAGCAATAACTTTTGGGGAGACCTTCTTCGGAACCATAGCCCAAATGTAAGTCTCGATGTGAGCCATCGGGCATGAGTTGCCCTTAAACTTGCTAATGTCGGGCATCTTGAATTTGTCGGGGAGAGCGGCCATCGTGCTCATGAGGATGGATGACTGATAAAGGCTTGTGTTGGAGCCTTTTCCCATGTTGAGGCCATCAGATTTCTGATCAATGTAGGCCATGATGGAATCGACCATTTTGGGGTCGTTGTTGTCGGTGCTTGGTCCCCCCACTTTTTTGGTATGGGCACTGACATATGGGCTTTCAAACAAACCCTCGGTCCACTCAGATTCCTCATTATCATTAACCCCCTTGTCCTTGGAGAGCTTGAGGAGCTTGGCTTTCAATTGGTCAACCTCGGCCTTGTGGGCCTCCTTTTGACTGTCAACATGAGCTTGCCACAAGGCTTATTTGGTTTGAGCCTCTTGGTTAAGAGTAGAGACTTGTTGTTGGAGTGCTTGAACCATGGCAGAAAGCTGTTCGAGAGTCATGGCGTTGTTGGTGCTGGAGTCGCCGGCCATTGATGATGTAGAAGCTATTGGAGTGATCGGTTCACGGACAAGCCTGTTGGATGAATCCCTGTAGACGCGAAGAGTGCCAATCGGAACTATAATTGGAGAAGTAGCCCTTGTCAGTCTCGGTTCACACTTTCAGTCCATGAAGAGGTTGAGAACACACAGTTGGGCACACGACTCGAACCACATAAGAAAAAAGACTCCTTTTTATTTATTTATTTATAAGTCGGAGGTAATGGGTCCCTTTTGGGGTTTCTAAGAAGATAATGGAATCGTCACACTAGTATATAGACCATCTCGCGGTCCCATATACTCATCGGATTCCACCGCGCTTGTGAATCCTACATGTGTCGGGATTAAACTAAATTAATGTAGTAAAGCATACATGCGGGGACGGATTTTTATTTTCGTCCAAAATAACCACTTTTGGGGACGGATTTTTATTGCGTCCGTTTCAACAAGTTGGCATGTATGATTTGAAAACATTAGTTTAGGGAAATCTCGGTACATGGAAACCGACTTGGTCATGGAGTGTTAGACCCTAACTAGAATCGTGTGGTTTGTGCTCGGCTAAAGAGAGGCTTAAAGGTCACCCCCGGCATGTAGTCATGAACTACGCCACGGGCTGAGGTTTACCGCTTCGAAAGAGCCAAGGTCGAGTGGAGCTTGAAACTTTCTAGGACGGGCCTCGACGGGTTTGGGGTTGGACTTGTGCGACTCGATAGTGAGCAGTTAATAGGAATTATGTGCGCATAGTGTGAGGTCTATCACGTGACAAAATTAATTATTATTTTTTTTTGAAAAGAAAAGATAAAAACACATAAGCACGTAAATTACAACTCCCGAATCACCCGTGTGACCGGTAAGTAAATCATAAAATTAAACAGTCCAAGGGTCCGGTTCTGTTCTGATGCAGGCAACTGTGCCCACACCCCACTGTTCTGTTCAGTCACTGAAACCTGTTCTTGCCCTGGAAATTGGCCCAGAAGCGCGCGCCTCGGGCTGGTGTTATGGGAAGCGCGCGCCTGGCGCAGTGTATCTGGGAGTCGCCCGCTTCTGGGCTCACCTGTCAGATTATCAGAAACTTATGGACTCAGGGGATTGCCCTGGTCCTGATTGTGTGATGGAACCCCTGCAAGGTTTGTTAGCACGAAATAATAGGAAGAATAGGAAGAACACATGGAAGGCGGGCGATTCTGGAATTTGACGCGGGACGCGCGCGCTTTGGACCATGAAGGTCCGAGGCGCGCGCTTCCCATATCAATTTCCAGAATGCCCAGAAAAGTGAATTATGAACAGAAACACAAGTTTAACCCTCAAGCAGTCCCCAGCGGAGTCGCCACTGTAGATACCCCGGGGGAACCACGGCTTGGCTAGAGCGCGTGAATTACCTAGGATGTCTAATTGTGTTTTAGAGTCGCCACCCACGTTTTAGAGGAACGTAAGAAAACCTAATGTTTATGAGCCTAAGTTTGATTTACGAAAACAGAGATTCTTTGGGACGAGGGGTTCGGGGGTTAGGTTACGAAATGGGAAGTACTTAAACACCCATTTCGCCCAAGCAAAGTCGGTCTTGTTTGTTCATAATTCACTTTAAAGATAAATGCGTTCTTCCTATTCGAATGATGATAAAAGAGGGGTTTTAAAGTTTAAAATGTAGGGAGATGATTCCTAGGCCAATTCAATGTAATGAAAGGACCATTGGTGTCATGTCCCAAATGGTTTGGGTGATTGCACATTTGATTAAAGAAGAATAAGAAGGAGATGAAGAAAAATTCTTAAGACATTTACCTATAGTATCCTTTGAAGAGCCTTGAAGAAGGGTTGAATGCTTAGTTGACAAAGGTCTCAAAGAAGTCCCAAGGAAAAGTTTAGAGAAGAAGTGAGAAAAAGGTTCAAGGTCTAAGGTCCCCTCCAATGATGGATTGGAGGGGTTTTTATAGTTGAAAGAGGACTGTTTTTGGAGCCAAACGGAGTCTCCAAGAAATCTTTCCCGGACAAAATCATGTATAATGAGCAAGGGAGAGATTCTTGGGCAGAATCTGTAACTGACACACCCCAGAAGCGCGCGCATCCCACCTAGGCGGCGGAAGGCGCGCGCGTCTGGCCTCAAGGGGCGGAGGCGCGCGACTCTGAAAGGCAAATTTTGACAGAATGGACTAGAAAGTTAGAACTGTTATTCAGTTTAGTCCCGGGACTTAACGGAGTCCGTCTGGAACTTAACCAAAGTGACAGAAACTAACAGAAAACACTTAAAAGAGGGGTAAACACAAAATCAAGTGTGCAATCGGGGTGAGCGGTCCAAGGCGGGGTGTCTACACTTCTCGGCTTTACTATGTGCACCTCAGGCAAGGGTGTCCCTCTCAAGGACTTGAGGGATAAGGTGGATGCCTATGTTACCGTCAATGCGGGTCAGATGCACCTTGCTAACACTCGCATTATAGCTGTCCGCGGATTTCTGTGGTGGGCCTTTTCTGAGACACTGTTTGCTGACCATGCGTCGACTGCCTTATTTACTCTGTTGATCTGTTTGAGGGACATACAGCATGTCACAGATGCTAGCTGGGGTTTAGCTGGCTTGGCCCGTTGCTACGTGGCTATGGATGAGAGTTCGCAGGATCGGGCGAACGCTGGCTTAGGCGGCTACAACCATGCTTGGGAGGTATGATGTTTACTCCTTGCATCCCCCTTTTTATTTCAGCCCCAATTTATTCTGTCTTGATAGTATTTTTATTTTAGCCATTGCATGTTGACACTTTTCATGTTTCTCCCATTTGTAGGCTTGGGGTTACGCCATGTTTGGCCTCTACAACTTTGATCTCCGGGACAATACCATCATGTTTCCGGATAGATTGAGGTGGCGCAGGGGCAACAGAGATACCAGCGGTAAGCATGCTGAGGGGGCCGACTTGTCAGTGGAGCATATGCGGCGATATCTTGATGAGTGGGTAGTCGTCCTAGAGGTTGATACTGATCTTTTTCCTTAGAGGAGTTTAGGGATTTAGCAGGCTTATTGGCAGGCGAGCCTGAGGTTGTTAATGATTGGCCTTGGTGGGGGATGTTTTTACTTGGGAGAGCGGGTCTCTCGCCAGCAAAATGGCGGCAGGCTGGATCTTATCGTCCCTTTAGATCCACCGGCTCACATGCTTAACTCCTATGCCATAGGGGATGAGGAGAGAGATGACCTCATTATTGGTCAGGTTGACTTCGACCTCATGCACCTAGAGGCAGATTACGATGATTTTCTGAATCGCCTTATGCCTCGGCAGATTTTGGAGGGTGACCGGGCTCAGGCCCAGGGGGTTGTTCATGTCCCTTTCCATCCACAGCTCGGACTGGCTTCATTTTCTTACAGCATGGTTGAGGGGATAGAGTGCATCGAGGACCTTCCCGCTGAGTACGATATGCCTGAGGGACTCGTACCTCTCAACTTTCGGTAGTCAATACACAATCTCAAAGAACCGTCTTTCTTCCGCACAAACAAAACCGGTGCTCCCCACGGGGAAACACTAGGGCGGATAAACCCTCGATCAAGCAACTCTTGCAACTGAACCTTTAGTTCCTTCAACTCTGCGGGAGCCAACCTATACGGTGCCTTTGAAATCGGAGCCGTACCCGGCAAAAGGTCTATACAAAACTCTATTTCACGATCGGGAGGCATATTATATTAAGAAGAGAAAACATCGGGAAATTCCCTAACTACCCGAACACTCTCCAAACTAGGGGGTTCTTTCCTAGTATCAAACACACTAGCCAATTACCCCTCACAACCACGGTGCAATAATTTTCTCGCTTTCACATAGGAAATGATACGCATATTTCTACCCAAAGGCATAGCCTCAAAAACAAATTTAGGCACATCAGGGATAGAGAAATTAACAACCTTCCTACGACAATCGACTGAAGTATGAAACTTGCTTAACCAATCCATACCCAAAATAACATCAAAGTCCTGAATAGGAAGGACTACCAAGTCCGCACACAAAACACGACCACATATAAGCACGTCACAATCACGAAATACTCTATCGGTCACCAAACATTCTCACATAGGAGTTGACACCTCTAACACATAGGGCAAAGACTCAGATGCAATATTTAACAAAGAAGCAAATTGCACAGAAATGTAAGAATGAGATGATCCTGGATCTACTAACGTACGCGCGCTCACATTAGATATAGAAACAATACCTCCAATCACTGAGGGATCATCTGCCTGATGCTGATTCATTGCAAACACTTTTCCTTGGACTTTGGCCTTTCCTGTAGCATCCCTTTTCTGACCCTGTGGAGCCCCAGCTCCTACCCCAGTCGGTTGACCTCGGCCTCTAGTACAATCCCTTGCAAAATGCCCCATTTGACCACAATTGGTACACCTTCCCTGTTTCTTCCAACACCGGTCCTCTGAATGGCCTTCTTTTTGGCAATAGGAACAAAGTCTCCTATTTTGGTTCCCTTGGTTCCCGGAAGTAGTACCCGGGTTCCTTGGGATCGGTTGCCCTCGGAACTGAGATTGTCCCCCAAAGTTACCTCGGTTATCACTCCTTGGTTGTGACCTGCTCTGCGCTCCTTGCTTACTCGGGTTAGCTACCTCGGTCTTCCTCTTATGTTCCCCAATATCTTGCTCTATAAGATAGGCACGGTCTACCACATCCTGGAATGTCACAATCCTCTGGGCTATAAGCTGAGTACGGATAGAAGTCTTCAAACCCCGGATGAATCTCATAGCTTTCTGTTCTTCGGTCCTCACAAGATAGTCACAGTACCGGGCTAATTCTGTGAACTTAGCCGAGTACTGAGCTATAGACAACAAACCTTGCTCCAAGTTGAGAAGCTCGATCTCCTTTCGGTTCTGATCCACTACCGGAATGAAATTCTCTTTGAACTTCCGCACAAACAATTCCCAAGCATACACTGTATAAGTGTCATCCCAACTTGCTTTAACCCCTTTCCACCAATGATCGGCGGCACCCACAAGCTTATAAGCCGCGAACCGGACCCTATCCTCGTCCGTACACCCAAACACATCATAGATTTTCTCCATAGACTCGACCCATAGTTCGGCCTTCTTCACATCGGGCTCACCATCGAACTCTGCCGGTTTCAGTTTCAAGAATTGCTCCAAACCATATCGGGGTGGTGGTGCTTGCTCTACTCTCGGTCCTTGGTCATGAATTGCCTTCATGGCCGCCTCAAACATGCCTTGGAACATAGCACGGTTCTTTTCCCGAAGATCATTCTGATTCTGAGTCCTACTAGTACCTTCACCCGTTCTTCTTCTAGCCATTGAGAACAATTACCTGCATAAAACATCAACCGTTACTCACTCCGAACACAACTACCCTCCTAGGTCATACTAGTCCACCTAGACTTATACTTAGAGCCTAACCATAGCTCTAATACCAACTGTCGCGCCCCCGACCCCGCGGGCCCGGAGTGCGCGAGCTGGACGTCGACTTAAACAATAAACTCTAAAATAATGAAGATAAAAATTTTCCTTTTATACCAAAAGATGATACATAAAGTTTTGAAATCCAACTTGAACGACAAAATATAAACTAGTGTGAGCTCCATAAGCTTACACCCAAAATAATAAAATATACAATTTCTACTGACGTCAAGTTTGGTACCACTATTCCCAAAAGGTTACACATTTATATAATGTAAACCCACCGATAAGAACTTGCCCCAAAAGCTCAACCCTCGCGACGTCCTGTCTCGTGATCAGCGAGTCTAATCCTTTCCACCTGGGGGGGGGGGCTTAAGGAAAAACAAAGATAAAGGAAAAAGGGGTGAGATAAATCTCAATAAGTCACTAATGCAACTACATGACATGCTATGATGCAATAAGCAATAAACATTAATAAATATCACTTAGCACTCAGCATTTATCAATTAACAGATAGCAGCGGAAATAAACAATTAACAAAGGATATTAGCCAAGGTTTTCCAACTGATTTAACCAAATAAAGGTCGCTGCGCAGCTTCAATAATCAACAATCAACATCTTCATAGTAGCATGAAAGCTTGAAGAGAAAACCCCCGGTACCGGAACCAATAACAATAAAGAGGGGACAGTGACACACAGTCAAAGCCCGAAACCAATAGCTAAATTGCTCACAAAGGGGCTAGCTCATCTCACATCCAAGGCCAATCTGGAGGAGGGAAATAATTGGGCAAAACAATGGTCAACATCATAATGGACTTGGCTGTGCCATCATAATATTTCGCATCGCCCGAAACACACACAAATACCAGCTGGACTTTCAAGTAAAGGCTAAGCAATAAAATACTAGCACGATAAACAACTAATGATTCCAAAGTAGGGAACCATTCCAAATATATTACCACAAAGGTAAACCAATCCAAACAACACGCCAAGGATGGACCACATTCCCAAAATGATACTTAATCAAATTCCATAACAAATTTATTCACAAAAGAATCAATTCCAATTAATAAAGTGTTCCACGGTGTTAACTTAGGTTAATTTGAGTAGATAAATTAAAACTAGGGAAGCAATCTAGTTTAAACAAGCAAAAAGGTAAGTTTCCAAAGCAGGCGGGCGGGCGCTTGCCAGGGGGCGGGCGGGCGCTTAAATGACCAGAAGGTCTGGCCGCTGGAAAAGGCAGGGTAGGCGGGCGCCTGGTCCAACCCGGGCGGGCGCCTGGTCTGGTTCTTGGCCGGGAAAACAGAGCTGGGTTCTTCATCTTTCTTACCCATTTTCACAACACTCAAAATCAATACTTCCAACATGATCCCCAAGGTACCCAAACAATATTTAAGCTTAAGGGGACCTAACTAACACCATTTATCAACCAAAACCAAGATTGAATCATGACATTCCTAACATTCACCATTTTTATCAAAAACCCAAATAAATTCCAAACTCAAGAAGACATCGAATATAACAACTTAAGCATTATATAAACATGATATGAACGTTTTAGCATAAAAATGGGGGAAAAGCAACTTACCCGGAATTTCTCAAAGACGACGGAATTCAAATATTTTTGATTCTATGCGATCATATCGACGATCTAAACACATTTCGTAAAATGAGAAATAAGAAAAGATGAGAGGAAGATGACTAAAATAGAGGAAGAAAGAGTAGAGATTTCTTACCTTTTCACAAATAGAGGAGAGAGAGGAAAAGAGTGTGCTGGGAAAAATGAGGGGAAGAGTGGGGAGAAGAGGAGGAGTAGGGAGTGAGTAGTTAAAAATGATTTTGAAAATTTACACTTAGGCCCCCTCCTCACTACCTAGCACAAATAAACCCCTATCACCCTTCTACCCAATTAACACAATATCAACCAAATAATGCTAGACACAAATTAATATTATGAGATATAAAATGCGCACATAAATAATTAAATCAAATAAATAAATAAATAATTAATTATTTATCAATAAAATAGAGACGGGTTTTCGGGTCGTGACAGCATCTGGCATCCATCCCGGGTTTAAAGGGCATTTGGAACGTGCAAGGTCAAGTGCGCGTAGTGTGAAGCCATTCTATGTTCTTTTTTGAGTTAAAATAGAAATTTTCGATTCGTCTTAACATCATGAATAAATGTACACAATAGCATATGAACAAGCATGAATAAGCATAATCAACAAAAATGAGCAAGCATGAATAAGCTATTTACACAAGCAATCAATCAAGAATCATATGAACAAACAAAGCCAAAACTTGTACATACAACAAATTGTGCACAACCAAAAAAAATCTTTGAAATCAAAACTTCACAAGAAACAATCCTTTTGAAAACCATTTGCAAAACAAGTTGTGCACAACAAAGGATTCAAAATTTTTTTACAAAATGGGTTATGCACAAGGAGGCTTTGAAAACCCAATTTTATGTCCAAAAAACTTCTGCATAACCAAGCTTCAAAAACCTAGTTTTGGCTAGAAAGAAGAAGGTAATGTGCACAAACAAATCTGTAAATTTGGAACCTGGATAAGCAGAAGTAAAAGGGACACAGAATGTTTCTGCCCTGCACAAAATTGTTAAATTTTGAAACATTCTGTTCCCTGCCCAACATAGCCGTACGGCTATAGCATCCTGGCAATTATTTTTTGCAGTTTTTCAACTTCTGATCATCAAGCCCCAGTTTATTGCATTTCCAGAACATTTTCCACTCCAGAAGATTGAAACAGAAACACAGCACACACAAAACAAACACAAAAGTTAACGAAAATGGGGGACGGCGGTTTGACCCACACAAAAGTGTCCTCAAATTTTCTAAAGAGAAGTTTGCAAACACTTTACTCCCCAGCGGAGTCTCCACTGTAAGGATCCCGCCCCGTGACAAAGGAAACGAAGGGTTTTCGTTTCGAAGGGCGAAAAACCAAGCACGGTTATCACGCAAAACATAACAGAGTCGCCACATTTGTTAATTATTTAACCCAACAAATGGAAAGGTTAGAGATTCTATTAGTTCGGAGGTCAGGTTACGCCTTGGGAAGAGTTTTACGTCACCCAAGTCACCTCGGATAGTACCGAGTCTCCCTAACGTTAGTTAACAAACGTGCATGTGTGCGTGTGTATTTCAAAGATGGGAGAAACTGACATTTTAACAAAACTGGTTAATTATTTAACAGAAAAGGGTTATTTTGCAAACATTTCAGTCAGAAAGGGAAGAACCTGGAAAATGCACTCCCTGGCCAAAGTAGCCGTACGTAGACATGTCCAAACGGTTCCGGTTCCGGTTCCCGGTTCCCAAATAGCCAGAACCGTATTCGAACCATAATAATCCGGTTCCCGGTTCTATCCGCCGGTTCCGGTTCCAACGGTTCCATCACCATCTAACTTTTTTTTTTTTTTTTTGGGAGTATGTTTTTGGAAAGAATGAGAAGTGGACAAAATTTGGTTAGTATATTATTAAAGATAGAATAAAAATTCTAACAATATTTTTAGGAAAAAAAGGGGTGGCACCCTTATAATTTTATTAATATAATCGAAAATATTACAATGAGTGGGACAACCAAGTCTTTCCCTTTTATAATTCAAGGGTAGACAAAAGAAGCCTATACCTCTATATTACAACATTTATCTAAATTCTAGTCTAATTTAAATAAAACAACACTAGACTACAAGTACAAATACTAAATAAATGCTAAATATTACATTTAATTGTATTGGGTTGGGGGTGGGGGCATTTGGCGTGTGTGTGTGGTGTGATGAATGTGTGTCGTGTGTGTTAGCCTTAGGCATGTGTGTGTGTGATTGTGAAGAGTGAATATGGTGGGTGGGTGAAGTCAGGAAGGAGGACTGGAGGGAGGAGGAGTGTCTAGTCTTGTACCTAGGCTAGCTCTAGCATAGCATGGCATGGATGGGATGGATGGGAATTGGGAGAGCCTTCGGTTCCCGGTTCCGGTTCCCGGTTCTGGAACCGCCGGTTCCTCGGTTCCCAATATGGTGGATTCGTATTCGAACCGTTTCAATCCGGTTCCCGGTTACGTTCGGTTCCCGGTTCCGGTGGTTCCCGGTTCTCGCCGGTTCCCGGTTCCGGTTCTACCCGCCGGTTCCGTCGGTTCCCGGTTCTATTTGGACATGTCTAGCCGTACGGCTAGGGAGAGCATTCTAGGGGTTTTTGACAGTTTATCAGAAAACTGTCCAGTTTCAGGCAAAACAGAGTGTTCTTTCTGAAACTGGACTGTGATGATCATTTTCAGTTATTTTCTTCAACAAAAACATGGACTTAATCATCCCTACGTCATTGATCACAAATTAGACACCAAAAACAAAGGTTTTTGGTGTGATCAAGACAATCATTGGGGAAATTTTGAGAAAGATGATGAACATGCCCTTTGGGCTAAAATGACCATTTGATGAGTAAAGATTGAAACTTTACCATCAAAATGGACTTATTATGCAAGATTAAACCTTTAGAAACAAAAATGTAGCATAAAGATTGGATCTTTATGTCCCATACTTGGTGATTTTATGGCTAGGTCATGGTTGGGATGATAAAGATTGAAACTTTATCACCCAATCATGACTCTCATGACCAAACAAGAACAAAATCAATATAAAACTTAACAAACCATGATCATCTTTAGGTTTTACCCCACAATCATACACTAGGTATGAAGGGAACCTTGAATCACCTCATGATTTGGTTCCAATGCACATATATAATCATAATACACATATATATAGCAATAATATATATAGCTTGAGAAGACAAGACTTGTATAATATATATATATAGTGCTTGAAATGGACAAGACTTGCAAGAAATGTAAAGTGCTTGAATTCACAAGGCTTGCAAGAATAATAAGAAATAACACAAAGTAAACAAGTAATATGAACAATAACAAAAAGAGTTTGAGATGAAGAAGAAAATGGGGAGAATGAGGCTTCACCTATGATGGTTATGGCCTATCTTCCTCACTTTTCACTCAAATGTGTATCACTCACAGTTTTTGCTCTCAAACTGGCAGAGTATCAACACACAAAACGTTTTTCCCCCCCCTGAAAGGATCAGCATGGGGTTCAATTTATAGGGACTGAGGGTTCCCAACATAGCCGTACGGCTTAACCCCTCAAGTACCCAAACCATCCGTACGACTAGACTTGGTGAGCTTCTGGATTTTTCTAAGTTTAATTCCAGTCCAGTCCTGGAATATTAGGTTTATCCTAGTGAGGTCCTGGCCCATTGGTTTATCCCTAAATGGTACCAAGAATTCCTCTAAAGTAGGTCAAATTCAGATTGGTGTACTTACAATATCCCACGACTGTTATCGAGACGTAAGTTAATAACACAGGATCCTACCATTTAGAGTCCCATAATTGTCATCGAGACGTATGTTAATGGCATAGGATTCACTTTTCTGACGATAAGGCAAGTTTGTTGGAAGGAGAAGCAAGGATCCAAGTAATTGGCATCTCCGCAACCAGTGGTCCCATAATTGTTATTAAGGCGTAAGATAATAACATAGGATTCACACCCCTCAGAGTCCCATAATTGTCATCAAGACGTATGTTAATGGCATAGGATTCACTTTTCTGACGATAAGGCAAGTTCGTTGGAAGGAGAAGCAAGGATCCAAGTAATTGGCGTCTCCAAACCCAAAGTCTGATAATTGTTATCAATACGTATGTTAATAACATAGGATTCATATTTTTCGACGGAGAAGGCAAGTTCGTTGGAAGGAGAAGCAAGGTCCGGGTAACTGGTGTCTCCAAACCGAAGGCGGTTCGTCATCAACAACAGGGTATATTCAGAATTAGAGTCAAAGAGATTAATTCCTCAGTATGGATTGCAACGGGAGACGGTTCGTCATCAACAAAAAGGAGTATATTCAGAATTGGGTCAAGGACATTGATTCCTCAGTATGGGTTACTCTCTAAACTCTAAACTTTACTTACTGCAGTATTGTTTTCAAAAATGATTTTCAAAATACCTTAAACCCCCTTTTTTACGTATTTTCGGAGTCGAACTACGTTTGGTCTGATTTCCTTTCGGGGAATATGTAGGCATCTTTTTAGCACGACCATACCCCTAGTTCAAAATGGCGTCTTTTCTACCAATGACGTTACTTCATCCATAAGTATCGTCGCCGAGGGGCTCTGTAGACACCCCATTTTGGACATTCATTCATAATCACACTAATTCTGTGTCTCTCCTTTGATTTGGGTCAAAACTCGTTAAGTTCGACATGTTTCGTTAAGTTTTTGACTGGCTCCGTTAGTCAGTGGCCAAAATGAACATTAAAACTACTGCAGAGGGCAAAAAGTGAATTCCAGCACTGAGATGTCTCGTACTAGGTATCCCTCTTGACAGTCGGGTTTTAGGTCAGTTTCCTTGTTGATCTTAACCCCGTTTCTTGGCAAACACTCAAACAATCCGAGAAAAACCTAATAAGCGATCCCAGAGTCCAAAAATACGTCCTTGGGAATCAAGTCTTGGATTCCCATCCAAACTTACCTTCTTGACTTAAACCCTAGGTCAAGAACTCCTATAAATATAGAGGTTCTTGAACCGAAAAACCTTTAGAATGGTCATTCATCCAAAACCACTCCAAATCTGATAAAAGAGATCCTCATAATCAGCCTCTCTTCCTCACCCACGAAATTCAAGCCTCCATAACACCATTCAAGTCAAGTTCATTGGATCATCAAGGCCTTTAGTCAAGGATATCCATAGGATTCTCGAAGAACGCTTAGGTAAAACTCCTTGTTTTCTACCTTCCCATCCTCTTCTTTGTCTTTGAAGTAGTGTGATTCCATCAAAGGATCAGCCTAGAGCCTCTCCAATCCATGGAGAAGAACTCGAAGCATATGATCCAACATCCCAAATAAATAAGAAATTATTTATTTGTTTGATTTCTTCTTTTGTACATGAATGCATAATATTAATAATGATGATGATGATTTCGTAAGCAAGACCGATCCTAGATCGGGTGGATTGGGTGCTCCTTGACCTTCCCAATCCATAACTTAACCCCCGAACTCAAGAATCTCACAGTCCGTGTTCCGTTAAATATGGTGGAGACTCACAACAACCGAGCAACAATCAAAGTCCTTACGAACCCGAAGCGGAACGGCGAGAGGGGGAAAGGGGCGCGCGCTCACACCCGCAAGCAACCGACTCTGAAGTCTAGCGAGCCAATCGACCTAAGAGCCCCACAGTCTCGCTCTTCACCCTCTTGGCATAGGCCATAAACTGGGAAAGCCGTCCTGCGACCTCCCTATATTCTGCAATGGGCACATGTTGAAAAGGGACAAGGAGAACTGTTAAAATTCTCGATCAAATAATGAGCAGGAGTATGAAATGGTAAAATGACAGAAAGAAAGTCATAAATAATACCATGGTCGCATCAGCGTGAGAGGAAGATGACTAAAATAGAGGAAGAAAGAGTGGATATTTCTTACCTTTTCACAAATGGAGGAGAGAGAGGAAAAGGGTATGCTGGGAAAATGAGGGGAAGAGTGAGGGAGAAGAGGAGGAGTAGGGAGGGAGTAGTTAAAAATGATTTTGAAAATTTACACTTAGGCCCCCTCCTCACTACCTAGCACAAATAAACCCCTATCACCCTTCTACCCAATTAACACAATATCAACCAAATAATGCTAGACACAAATTAATATTATGAGATATAAAATGCGCACATAAATAATTAAATCAAATAAATAAATAAATAAGTAAATAATTATTTATCAATAAAATAGAGACGGGTTTTCGGGTCGTGACATTCACCCCCCCTTAAAGAAAATTCGACCCGAATTTTAACGAGACTTACCCGAATTAAAAAGCCACGGATATTTACGCTCCATCTCCTCTCGAAGCTCCCAAGTCGATTCCTCAACATTGTGATTCCTCCAAAGAACTCTAACCAACGGAATGCTTTTGTTCCTCAACTCTTGGACTTTGGCATCTAAAATCCGAACCGGTCGTTCCTCGTAAGTCATGTCGGGCTCTATATCCTCCGGTACCCTCGGTAAAACGTGAGAAGGATCATGAACATACTTCTGAAGCATAGAAACGTGAAAAACATTATGTAACCAGTCCAAAGATGGTGGTAACGCAAGTCGATACGCAAGAAGTCCTACCTTTCCCAGAATCTTAAACGGACCTATAAACCTCAGAGCCAATTTACCTTTCTTCCCGAACCTTCGAATACCCACCTTCGGAGATACTTTCAAGAACACAAAATCACCGGTCTGAAAACTGAGGTCTCGCCTTCGGTTATCTACATAGCTCTTCTGTCGACTCTGGGCTGTTTTCAATCGATCCCGGATAACTCTAACTTTCTCAACTGAATCCTGAAGCAAATCAATACCCACGATCTTCGCTTCACCGACCTCATCCCAACAGATAGGCGATCTACATTTTCTCCCATATAAGGCCTCATAAGGTGCCATCTCGATACTAGCCTGATAACTGTTGTTGTAAGAGAATTCCACTAACGGTAAATGTCTATCCCAAGAATCGGAAAAGTCTATCGAACAAGCTCGCAACATATCCTCCAAAATCTGAATGGTCCTCTCGGATTGACCGTCGGTCTGAGGGTGAAAAGCTGTGCTGAATCGCAAATCTGTACCCAAAGCTTCCTGAAACGCCTTCCAGAATCTATAAGTAAACCTCGGATCGATCTGACACAATGCTAACCGGGACCCCATGCAATCTCACAATCTCATCAATGTAAAAGGTCGCAAGCTTTTCCATCGAGTACCTAATGTCAATAGGCAAGAAATGTGCACTCTTGGTCAGTCTATCCACGATTACCCAAACACTGTCATACTTCCTACGGGTACGAGGTAGTCCCGTAACAAATTCCATAGTCACATGCTCCCATTTCCACTCCGGAATCTCTAACGGCTGAAGTAGTCCCGCGGGTCTCTGATGCTCGGCTTTGACATGCTGACAAGTTGAACATTTCGAAACATACTCGGCTATTTCCCTCTTCATGTTGTTCCACCAAAAGTGCTGTTTCAAATTTTGATACATCTTCGTACTACCCAGATGAATAGTATATCTCGATTTGTGACCCTCATCTAAAACTTGCCTCTTTATTTCTCCAACCTCGGGTACGCACAAACGACCACGGAAAGTCAACACCCCATTCGAACTCATAGAAAAATCCTCGAAGTTCTTTTCCTTCAATTTACCCATTACTTTCACTAACTCGGGATCTTCTTTCTGAGCTTCCTTTATCCTCTGAATTAGGGTCGGAGACACCCTAATATTCGCAAAAACAGCCCCATGTCTCGATTCACGAGGACACCAATCTCGAATATCCTCAAGCATTTTCCACTCTCGAACCATCATCGCGGCCACATAAGATTTTCTCTAATCGCATCGGCTACCACATTTGCCTTCCCCGGATGATAAGAAATTGTACAATCATAGTCCTTTAAAAGCTCCATCCATCGACGCTGACGGTTATTCAATTCCTTTTGAGAGAAGAGGTATTTCAAACTCTTGTGATCCGTAAAAATCTCAAACTTCGCTCCATATAGGTAATGCTTCCACTTGTGCAACGCAAAGACTATCGCAGCCAACTCCATATCATGAGTAGGATAATTCTGTTCACTCGGGCTCAACTTCCTCGAAGCATACGCAATCACTTTCACATTCTGCATCAAAACACAACCCAAACCCTCTCTCGAAGCATCACTATAAATCACTAAGTCGTCGTTCCCATTCGGTAATGCAAGAATCGGTGCAGTAGTCAACCTCTTCTTCAATTCCTCAAAACTGTTTTGACATTTTTCACTCCACACAAACGGTACATCCTTCCGGGTCAACTGAGTCATCGGAGTAGCAATCCTCGAAAACCCTTCTATAAACCTTCTGTAATACCCGGCTAAACCCAGAAAACTTCTGATCTCGGTTACTGACTCGGGTCTTTTCCAATCCACAATAGCTTCAATCTTCGAAGGATCCACAGAAATCCCATCTTTAGAAATCACATAACCCAGAAATGACACTTTCTCGAGCCAAAATTCGCATTTACTAAACTTCGCAAACAACTGCTCCCTCACAAGAATGGATAAAACGGTTCTTAAATGTTGCTCGTGATCCTCTCGGGATTTAGAGTAGACAAGAATATCGTCGATGAAGACCACCACGAACGAGTCAAGATAAGGATGGAAGACCCGGTTCATCAAATCCATAAACACGGCAGGCGCGTTAGTCAACCCAAACGGCATAACCAAGAACTCGTAATGACCATACCGAGTGTGAAAGGCAGTCTTCGGAATATCCTCCGATCGAATCTTCAACTGATGGTACCCACTCCTCAAATCAAGTTTAGAAAACACAACTGAGCCTTGAAGCTGATTAAACAAATCATCGATGTGAGGTAGAGGATACTTGTTCTTTTCTTATTTCTCATTTTATGAAATGTGTTTAGATCGTCGATAGGATCGCGTAGAATCAAAAATATTTGAATTCCGTCGTCTTTGAGAAATTCCGGGTAAGTTGCTTTTCCCCCATTTTTATGCTAAAACGTTCATATCATGTTTATATAATGCTTAAGTTGTTATATTCGATGTCTTCTTGAGTTTGGAATTTATTTGGGTTTTTGATAAAAATGGTGAATGTTAGGAATGTCATGATTCAATATTGGTTTTGGTTGATAAATGGTGTTAGTTAGGTCCCCTTAAGCTTAAATATTGTTTGGGTACCTTGGGGATCATGTTGGAAGTATTGATTTTGAGTGTTGTGAAAATGGGTAAGAAAGATGAAGAACCCAGCTCTGTTTTCCCGGCCAAGAACCAGACCAGGCGCCCGCCCGGGTTGGACCAGGCGCCCGCCTACCCTGCCTTTTCTAGCGGCCAGACCTTCTGGTCATTTAAGCGCCCGCCCGCCCCCTGGCAAGCGCCCGCCCGCCTGCTTTGGAAACTTACCTTTTTGCCTGTTTAAACTAGATTGCTTCCCTAGTTTTAATTTATCTACTCAAATTAACCTAAGTTAACACCGTGGAACACTTTATTAATTGGAATTGATTCTTTTGTGAATAAATTTGTTATGGAATTTGATTAAGTATCATTTTGGGAATGTGGTCCATCCTTGGCGTGTTGTTTGGATTGGTTTACCTGTGTGGTAATTTATTTGGAATGGTTCCCTACTTTGGAATCATTAGTTGTTTATCGTGCTAGTAATTTATTACTTAGCCTTTACTTGAAAGTCCAGCTGGTATTTGTGTGTGTTTCGGGCGATGCGAAATATTATGATGGCACAGCCAAGTTCATTATGATGTTGACCATTGTTTTGCCCCATTATTTCCCTCCTCCAGATTGGCATTGGATGTGAGATGAGCTAGCCCCTTTATGAGCAATTTAGCTATTGGTTTCGGGCTTTGACTGTGTGTCACTGTTCCCTCTTTATTGTTATTGGTTCCGGTACCGGGGGTTTTCTCTTCAAGCTTTCATGCTACTATGAAGATGTTGATTGTTGATTATTGAAGCTGCGCAGCGACCTTTATTTGGTTAAATCAGTTGGAAAACATTGGCTAATATCCTTTGTTAATTGTTTATTTCCGCTGCTATCTGTTAATTGATAAATACTGAGTGCTAAGTGATATTTATTAATGTTTATTGCTTATTGCATCATAGCATGTCATGTAGTTGCATTAGTGACTTATTGAGATTTATCTCACCCCTTTTTCCTTTATCTTTTTTTTCCTTAAGCCCCCCCCCCTAGGTGGAAAGGATTAGACTCGCTGATCACGAGACAGGACATCGCGAGGGTTGAGATTTTGGGGCAAGTTGTTATCGGTGGGTTTACATTATATAAATGTGTAACCTTTTGGGAATAGTGGTACCAAACTTGACGTCAGTAGAAATTGTATATTTTAATATTTTGGGTGTAAGCTTATGGAGCTCACACTAGTTTATATTTTGTCGTTCAAGTTGGATTTCAAAACTTTATGTATCATCTTTTGGTATAAAAGGAAATTTTTTATCTTCATTATTTTAGAGTTTATTGTTTAAGTCGACGTCCAGCTCGCGCACTCCGGGCCCGCGGGGTCGGGGGCACGATAGATGCAGCTTGATTGGTGCTCTTATTCCCTTCTAGAGCGCACGGGTCCATTCCACCTCCCCTTCCGAGCCGAGTCAACCACACTTATCCGTGACACACAAATACCGAGACTTTGGTTGGTTTTTGGTCTAGCTCACGTTACCACATCCCTAATACGTGTCTAAAACTAATCATGCCCAAGTTAATGACCGAGTCATGACTCCTTGTGAAAGCAAGTGTGACCATGGTCAACTTTGACCCAGTCCTTGATTTATGCGTTAATATTGGCTATAATTAACCTAAGTAATGTGTTATGGATAGGGTGACACTGTGTTGTCGAGCCCTAATGAATGGTTCATACTAATCATCCTTAAGACCATGGATAAGATTCGAGAGCCCTCATCAAAGATGAGGTTATACCGGAAGTCCCTTAAGTCCCTAAGACGAATCTCGATCTTAACCGGGGCTTAATCATGATTGGAATGGCTCACGCATTGGGAATCTTGCGATGCACTAGACCCTAGGTTCGTTTCTTTTGGTCGGTGGAAGCCGCTTGCCCTATAGGACCCTCGCCCGGGACAGTCCATCCTTGGGAGTGTGCAAGGCAGGTGAAAAACGAGGGGTCTATAGGCGTAGTGATGGCCTCCACTGATCCAGGATGTAGAATAGTTGCGAAAAAGAAGAGAAATCTTTTCCAACCATTTAGGAATAAAAATGTGTTTTAAGTAAACTTGAACGGATAATTAAATGCACATTGCTTGAATTTGCTTCGTTTTTGCTCCTTGTCTTTGACACTTCGTTTTCTTGCGTTAACAAGCGTCATTTTGTGGAGTCTTTGGATGGATCCCCGTTATCCTCCAAGACTTCCGTTAAATACTTAGGCGTAATCCCCTAGGAACCCGTTAAGTCCTTAGAAGATCTCCGAGACACCCGTTAAGTTTTTGGATGGATCCCCGTTATCCTCCAAGACTTCCGTTAAATCCTTAGGAATAGTCCCCTAGGAACCCGTTAAGTCCTTGGAAGATCTCCGAGACACCCGTCAATCTTTGGATGGATCCCCTTTATCCTCCAAGACTTCCGTTAAATACTTAGGAATAGTCCCCTAGGAACCCGTTAAGTCCTTGGAAAATCTCCGAGACACCCGTTAAGCCTTCGAATGGATCTCCGTTATCCTCCAAGACTTCCGTTTAATCCTTAGGTATAGTCCCCTATGTCCCCGTTAAGATTCCCGTTAAATCCCTAGGAAGTCAGTCAAGTCCTTGGATGGATCCCTGTTATCCTCCAAGAAAGAAGTCCTTGGATGGATCCCCGTTATCCTCCAAGGAGCCAGTCGAATCTTTGGATGGATCCCTGTTATCCTCCAAGATCTCGTTAAGCCTTATGACTAGTCCCCTAGGTCCCCGTTAAATCCCCAGGAAGTCAGTCACTTCCTTGGATGGATCCCCGTTATCCTCCAAGAAGTCAGTCAAGTCATTGGATGGATCCCCGTTATCCTCCAAGAAGTCAGTCAAGCCATCGGATGGATCCCCGTTATCCTCTAAGAAGTCAGTCATGTTCGTCTTTTCCTCTTAGAATTCTAAACCTGTTCGAACTACGGTGACCTGAGCCTCTCATCGCGTGGGACCCCCTCCCTCGTGGTGAGGGGAACGTAGGAAACTTCGGCCCGGTCAAATATCTCAAAATAGCCTTTGGCCCAAGCATTCACCCGATGTTTACCCAAGCCTAAATCTACCTTTTGTCTTCCTCGTAGCTCAGATGAAGTGGAAGGAGCATCATGTCACCGCCTAGTGCATGTGGAGTCAGAAAGTTCCCCGGTCACTACAACTTCTCCGATCCGGTACCTCAGAAAGATCACTTCAGTGGATAGTAGCTTGGGAAATGACGCCGCGAATAATTCGGATAGCCCAACGAAAGAGGAGTTGCTCCAAGAGGCCTCCGGGGCTAAATAAGAAGTCATCACGAAGAGCCATGAAGAGACACAGAGCCCGTTTTATGAGTCGACGGGACAAAAGGGTGATGTAACCCTATTTCAAACTGATGGGCCCTCCACCAAAGTGACCAACCACAATGAAAAGGTGGAAGCTACCCAACCTCTGCAGTGCAACCAAAGATTGTCCCCTCCATCTTACAAAAATACCGAAACCCCCATCTCTTCGCCCCAACACACCGTCATTCAAAACGAGCCTCTCACTCAAATCCCCCTCGCTCCGCCTCATCCCAAGACCAGCATCTCCCATGGGACGCCTCCTATAAAACCCCAAACACAATCCACTCAAAAGGCCCGCAAACCACTGTTCACACCAGTTAAGCCTCGAGCATCATACCCACAACACCTTCCCAATCGAATCCCTTCCCGGTTTAATGCCATCAACCAAGTCACCAGAGCTCAGTCACTGTTTAGACCATATATGGATACCCGAACAGGCATTACTAACTTGCCTCCACCAGATTTCCTGATGAGATTTCGGGGTGACCCGTACCATTTCTAAAATCCAAGACCTTTTGCACCACAAGCTCTTTACATGCCTCCAATGTTTCCTACAAGCAACCAAGGTTATGGTTATGCCTATGCCCCTGCACCTCTGCAAAATCCTCCCAATCATCTATTGGGAAAGAGAAAACAAATGGAAGCTATGTTCGAAAAGATACTCAATGAGAACCACTTTGCATTTAGAGATGGTGATTCTTGTCCCTATCACGCTCCGGTCAATGAGGAAAGAAAAGTCGAATGCTGAGCCAGACCCCGTTTCACAAGGTTTGAGGATTTTGGAATGCCCATAAGCAAGGTATTTGAAGGATTGGCCAAGCAGGTCCTCACATCACCTCTTGTCAATTTCCAACCTAAAAACCCCAAAAGGTGTCTCGACAAGACAAGAGGTGTGCCTTTCACAACTATCATGGACATGATACCGACGATTGAACCACTTTAAAACGTGTCATTCGGAAGTTGATCGCGAAAGGAAATCTTGAATGCCCCCGGTTGGGAAATTGGAAATGAAACTACAGATATGGTCAGAAGCCGAATGTCAAAACCTCTTCCATCAACCTCCCCTTAGAAAGAGTCTGTTTTCATCCTTAGGAAGAGTCAGTTGCTTTTAGGATGTGTGATAAGCCGTTAAGAAAAGTCAGTTAAGATGTTTGTTAGGTTTGGTTAGAGTCTTGACTCCTCGGTTGATGCCATGTGGTGACCATTCTGAGTCCATTGTCAGTTTTCTTAATAAGATTATTATCATTATTGCCTTGTCAAAAGTGTGCAAAAAATATAAAAATAAGAAAATGTTTGTGAGTCTTTCACTAAAAACAAATGTGTGATTTTCAAAAAAAAAAAAATATGGAGATCAAGCTTTCTTAAAATGAAAGATCAAGTTTTTCCTAAAAGGCTAATCCAATAATGAAGCATTTTTCCCAAATCATGGTTATAATTTCACCTTGAGGTTTAATATGCTAAAAGTCCTTCGCGGTTCTGTCCATTGGAAACATCAACCAAGGAGCCCACATCTGAATTGGCATCCGAGACAACCGTCCACATGAGCAATGAGATCAAACAATTGGGACACCGTCTACAAGAAGAAGCCCGAGCTTCGGAAGGCCAAAGGCGGTTACATCAAAGGGAAATCCGTACTCTCGCCGAGTGCAATGCGCGAAGGTTACGCACCTTGAAAGGAAATCACCAAAAGCAGATGGCCAAAGCAAACTCCCCACTCATGTGTAGACGAATCCGGCAATTACAACGCCAAGCCAAATGGAGACCTCGCGACATCTTTCCCGATGATATGGAACCCGAGTTCCCCGTGGAAGACATGGAATATGCCGCCGACAACCCCTTCAACAATTGAGGAAGAAAATGGATCATCGTGCTTCATGGGAACCCATCCCTAAAAAAAAAAGAGGAGTCTTCCAGCCTCGTAGGATCTAGACTTTCACCAAAGTCCGTCCCGGACTGTGTCTTTTATTTTTACAAAGGTCCTGTAGATACCCCGGGGAACCACGGCTTGGCTAGAGCGGTGATTTATCCTAGGATGTCTAACTTGTTTTAGATTGTTTAGAGTCGCCACCTATGTTTTTAAAGGAACATAAGAAAAACCTAGAAATAGCCTAATTTATGTACAAAACCAGAGATTCGGGAGAGAAGGGTTCGGGGGTTAGGTGACGGAGTGGGAAGTACTTAAACACCCACTCCGCCCCGCTTACGCGGGTCTTGCTACTATTGGTGTTCTAATATTTACATGTCCTTCAATTTATTAACAATGCTAACAATTATAATGTAAAGAAAAAGGGGAAAAGAATGATTTTATTAATTTAATGCTAAATAGTTACATGTTGGACTAGTGCTAAATGATTACATTAAGAAATGAAATATAAATTAAATGAAGTTTGGAATGTTGGGATGTAACCTTGGCCAAACTTCAATAGTGAAGTGGCCTTTTGGTTGTATCCCTTTTTATGGAGATTGCAAACTAGTAAGACTAGACAAATAAAATAAGAGAAGAAAAGAGATGTTGTACCTTAGAAAAGAGGACTTCAAACTTGGACTTGGGAATGGTGTTGTTGTAGAGAAAATGTTGTGCAAACACTTTGTGTAGTGTTTTGTAGAGAAGGATTGTTGAGATGATTTGTGTAGAGTTTTTGTTCAAGTCTCAAAAATTGGGTCCCTTTCTAAGGTAGAAGATGATGGTTTTTATAGGTAAAAAAGAGAGGGAAATGATGGAGGGAAATTGGTCATCCATGTGAAATAGAATGGGCCAATCACAAATAAGATAAATGAATAAAAGAAAAATAAAAGAAATAAAAGAAATCAAATAATAAATGAAAGAAATATTAGTTTTTTGGGAAAAGGCTTAGAATTTGGGATTGGGAGTTAATGAGAAAAGGGGGATGAATGTGGATGTAAAAAGATGGTTTTTGTGATCAAGAAAAGATGTTTGTAAATAAGAAAAAGGAGGGAAATAAGGTGCAATCCGTTACTGCCATAATGGGAGGCGCGCGGGTCCCGCTTTAGGGGCGAGACGCGCGCGCAGCCCGTTAACGGTTCCGGAAGCGCCCACGGCAGAGAATAACAGAATGACAGAATGACCCTAAAAGTTAACTCTGTTATGCAGTTTAGTCCAAAACTAACGGAATCAGTTAGGAACTTAACCGAAGTAACAAAAATCAACAAAAATAAGTTAAATAAAGATACTTTGTATGCAATCGGGGTGAGAGGTCCAAGGCGGGGTGTCTACAGAGCCCCTCGGCGACGTGGATTGCGAAGCAAAACGCGTCGACGAAAGAAAGACAACCGCCGAGGACATCGACAAGAGAAAACAAAGACTCGATAAAGCAGGAATTTGAAATTACAAAGGATAGGAGTGCGCTCCCTGTGTGAGCGACTTTCGCGGATGGAAAGGGTGTGGTGGCTTGAGGCGGCCCACCACGGCCACAAGAATTTTAAAAAAGGTGTGGTGGCTTGAGGCGGCCCACCACGGCCACAAAATTTAAAAAAGGTGTGGTGGCTTGAGGCGGCCCACCACGGCCACAAAATTTTAAAAAGGTGTGGTGGCTTGAGGCGGCCCACCACGGCCACAAAATTTTTAAAAAAGGTGTGGTGGCTTGAGGCGGCCCACCACGGCCACAAAATTTAAAAAAGGTGTGGTGGCTTGAGGTGGCCCACCACGGCCACAAAATTTTAAAAAGGTGTGGTGGCTTGAGGCGGCCCACCACGGCCACAAAATTTAAAAAAGGTGTGGTGGCTTGAGGCGGCCCACCACGGCCACAAATTTTTTAAAAACGCTCCCGTTTGCGAGCGGTTTGATGACGAACTCCCGTTTGCGAGCTGTCTGAGATAACATGCTCCCGTTTGCGAGCAAGTTGATAGAAAACGCTCCCGTTTGCGAGCGGTTGATGACGAACTCCCGTTTGCGAGCTGTCTGAGATAACATGCTCCCGTTTGCGAGCAAGTTGATAGAAAACGCTCCCGTTTGCGAGCGGTTGATGACGAACTCCCGTTTGTGAGCTGTCTGAGATAACATGCTCCCGTTTGCGAGCAAGTTGATAGAAAACGCTCCCGTTTGCGAGCGGTTGATGACGAACTCCCGTTTGTGAGCTGTCAGAGATAACGTGCCCCCGTTTGTGAGCAAGTTGATGGAAAACGCTCCCGTTTGCGAGCGGTTGATGACGAACTCCCGTTTGCGAGCTGTCAGAGATAACATGCCCCCGTTTGCGAGCAAGTTGATGGAAAACGCTCCCGTTTTCGAGCGGTTGATGACGAACTCCCGTTTACGAGCTGTCAGAGATAACATGCCCCCATTTACGAGCAAGTTGGTAGAAAACGCCCCCGTTTGCGAGCGGTTTTATACACGCTCCCGTTTGCGAGTGAGTTGATGATTGAAATCTACTGGGGAATGATTGGTTGCTGATGACGTGTGGTTGCTTGATTTTATGGGGATGCAGGCATAGTTGACTGTGAATCACTTTCTGTTGGGGATGAAGTGCCTTGAGTAGCGGATGCCGTTTGGCTTTGCGGTGGTACCTGTTATGTGCTTTGCAGGTATATGTGCTTGTGCAGGGACATGCATGAAATATGATGATTGAGAGAAATTGTGCCCGTGGTGTGATGTGATCTTGAAAGCACCTTTGTAATGAGAGAGAAGTAAGAATGTAGAAAGTGATCTTGTGTGCGGTGTGATTTTGAGGAAAGCATTGGATGTATTCATACCTTCACTTACCATTGCCGCTTGAGTGGAGATGGATTCTTGATGTCCGCGGAGGATGCTTTGATGGAGAATGTCCATTCTTTAGATGTTGATGAGAGAATGCCCTTGATGTTGGGTTGGCGAGATGGTACTCTGAATGATGGGTTGGTCGTGCCAAAGGCTACCTACGTATCCCTTTAAGAGAATCAGACCAGCGTAGTTCAAGGATGATGGAGAACGCTGGAGGAGAGGCTAGGAGCAAAGCAAAGTAAAGCACATAATTTTGCACATAGAAGGAGAAAAAGAAAGAAAAAATCTTTTTTTTTTTTTTAGTTCGTGGGTGAACCATTTTAACCATTGTGTGCTTGTGAAGCTAACCCAAGATCAAGTCATGTTCAGTCGAAGTCCGGATTGCCTCGCTTGAATTCTGTTGTCGCCGGTGTGCCCAACGAAGATTGATGTCTAGCCCCAAGAGATTTGTCGATTATGGGGCTTCAAAAGGCTTTTGATGCCGAGATGAGGGGTTGCTAATTGTAAAGCCCCTAGAATTCCTTTGATGCCAAATTTTGAGGGACTTGCATAGCTCCAAGATGAATCAGCTTTTGGCCCATTCGATTAAATCGCCCTTTGTTGTTGTAGTGAGCAAGGCCCAAGAGGAGATCGTTGATGCCAAGCTTCGAGAGATTGCAAAGCCCCAAGTGTCGTGGGCTTGCAGATGGCGGGATGCGAAGACCTTTCATTGTAAAGCCCCAAATTACCTCGTGATTGGCTCGGCATTGAGAACGGATGTACCGTTTGGTAGAATTCTTGATAGAGATCTCCTTCCTGCTCTTACTGGGGAGATGAATGGCCTCATTATGGTCGATACCCAAATGGCTGAGGGCTTATGTCAAAGGATGCAGTAATGTCTTGCGGTGCCGTCGAGGTCGCGGAGGATAAGGTCTTAGCGTGATAAAGTCTCAAATGAGTATGCTTGCTTGACTCTTCTTGAGTCTAATGACGGATCTTCGGATGCAACTAGTGCTGTGGCCCAACTTTATCTGAGCTGCACCTTGTGCTTTTGATCTTGGAGAAGGGGGTGCTGAATTGCAGAAACATTGGGATTGGCCGTGGCATTTCCCGCTATAACCCTGTTTTGATTAGAGTTTAGCATATTGAATCTTTTTCCTTTTCTCTAAGACTTCCTTCAAAATCTCGCTGTGAGTTCTAACAAAAATCATCAACTTCATTCATAACATCGGAGTCTTCATTTAAAACCAAGAGGCCTTTGACTTGAAGTGTTGAGAGACCCTTTGAAGCTTGATTGTTCTCATGGAGCCATGAGACTACTCCACATTGCACTTGCTCGAGTATTATTGCCCAAAAGACTGTCGGTCGCGAAGCCCTAATACTGCCCTTTGCTTGAATTACTGTAATGCCGTAGCCCAAAAGATTGTAGATTGCAAAACCCGTTGAGACGTTCGGTGACGAATTGAGGAAGCTTCCAATGTTGCACATGACTTGGCTGGGGATACTACTGGGGAGTTAATTGCTCTTTGCCGAGGGAGCCTTTAAGACTTGACCGTAGCCCCTAGAGTGCCATCATTTATTGCGAGAAAGGTCAATCCTTGATTGGGGGAACGAGCACGGCCACACGTGACAAGAGGGCTTTTTGACATCCCTTTTGAGAGACCTTGAGGATAGTCTCACACATCTTTCTCGAGCATAGTCCCTAGGGCGTATTGATTGTTAAATGAAGCAAAAGAAGCCCTTGTTCTTGAGTCACATAGCCCATAGGGCGTCACCATTTGTTGAGCAAAGCAAGAGTGACTCGTCCTCGTGTGAGGGAACAAACATGAGAGGATAGGGCAAGAGCTACTCCATTTCTCGGGAGCCTTTCGGCATACTTTAGAAGCACATACTTGAAGAAGCCTTGAAAACTGAGACACATGTTGTTGCTATTTGCTGCCCAAGCCAATTGACTAGCTAGGGATTATTTGTGCAACCTCGTGCCCTTTTATGATGGGTTTGTTCTCGGATGGATCTTGGTTACCACGGGCCTTCTTTTCATGAACCCAAAAATGCACACTGCTGGAGAATGATGCCGATAACCCAAGACAACCTTTGATGGTGCTATATCTTGTCGAGCCTTTTGCAATCCCAAAGTTGACTCGGTGGGGAATTGACTTGCTGAGGAGATTCAATGTAGAACTTGTCTTCTTTAGAGGCCGGGGATCTCCATTTCTCTTTCCCTTCTCTCTCTCACTCTCTCATTTTTTTTTATGACGTACCCTGTTTTTTGCCTAGACCGCCCTTTCGGGTTTTCAATCTAGCGGGCATCTCTTTTGCGTCTTCATTTTTGACTCGATTAATGAGGAAGTGTGCATTGACTCTAGCTGAGGATGAGAGACATGTGATTTTGCGGTGAAAACCTTTTGTCACTAAAGATGAGTGACATTGACTCGACTAGGGAAGTGTCCCTAGTATTGACATGTATTTTTTTTTTATTGAATTGAATGACTCACGAAGGCAAGTAAGTCATTAAGAGATAAGAGAAGGAAAGCCCCAATTTGATTGCAAGAAATTGGGAGTACGCAGAAAGAATAGAAGTCCCTAGACTCGACAAGGAGCGCGAAATGATTCCAAATCTAAGAAAGTTGTTCAATCTTTTTGGTGATTAATTCATTGGCAAATGAATCGTACAAAGATGTCTTGACAAGTTCGAGATGAAGGCCGATCACCATAACGCGCTAGGGCTAAACATATCTTCTTTCTTGCATGAGACCGGACCCGCAGGTTGCCTACGTTCCTCCAGTGTAGAGGCTCAGGTCACCGTAGTTCTTGTTGATTCTCCATTCTTCGTGATGAATTGTTGCTTCGTCCTTCGTTGGTGGATGATGATGATGATCTTGATGTGAACTTCTTTGATTGAGGGGGATTTTTTTTTTTTTTTTTTTTGTGTGCTCTAACTTTTGCCTAGATTGATTTGATGGTTTCAACCTAGCGAGCTCTTTTTTTTTTTTTTTTTTTTAATCCCCCTTTGAAAACTTTGCTTGACTTCTTCATGATTGTTGCTCCACCTTTGATGTCTTGGCTTTGTCTTCGTCGTTGATGATGTTGCCTTCGTCACAATGTTTAGCCCCTAGGCGTTCAAGTGATGGCCTTCATTCCAAAACTCGTTTAGGCATCTTTTCATCATTTTGCCAAGAATTAGATTGAACAATCTTGGAAGAGTGTATGAGGACAAGAACGACTTTTATTTGATGATGAGACTTGACTCAAAATTTCACATTAATTGGACAAAGAAAACTTAATGCACACTTAAGAGGACTTTGACTCTTTTTTTTTTTTTTAATTCCTATTACTAGGTAGAGAAAGAGAAACAGAGATTGTTGTTGTAGTCCCCATTGTCGTTGTAGTCTCCTTGTGGCATGATTTCTTGTAGAAGCCCCATTTCGAAACCAAATCATTCTTCTTTGATGAGTTCTTGCATGTTGGCACTCTCTAAAGGTTTCTCTTCACCCACAGTAAATTCGCCGTTGTCGAACAAATCTTGGATGATGTTTCGGAGAAGGAAGCACCCTTCGGTAGTATGGCCACTATGCTTGTGGTAGCCGCACCATTCACCATGTGCATGATTCTTCGGTATTGTCTTCGGCTTGTACCCCTCCAAAGGCTTGACCTTTCCACTTGCCACCAAAGTTTCAAATGCTTCGGCTTGGGTTACTCCTAGGAGAGAAGTGAAAACTCGGTTGTTGGCGGTACCTTTGTAGCTTTTGAGGGACGGGCCACTTGAGCATGCTTTACCCTTAAACTTTGCCTTGTTGTCGGTGAGCTCTTGCAAACGGGCTTTGAGCTCGGAAACCTCTTCCTTGTGAATCTTCCTCTCGAGATCAAAACGGGCTTGCCACAAATCGTCTTTTCGGCGGGCATCCTCGGAAAGTCTATCTATTTGTTCCCCCATGGCTCTTATTATGTTGAAGAGTCTTTCGTTGGACACGGAGAAGTACCCACCATTGTTGTTGTTGCCGTTGGAAGCTATTGGACCTATTGGAAGAACACGGTTGATCTTAGGTTGGCCCCACAAACACCTTTTGAGTAAAATAAATTTAACCCACAAACACAAAAAAGACTCAACCATATAAAGAAAATGACTCTTTTTTGTTTTTTTTTTTTATTTACAAAAGTCGGAAGGACGGAGTCCTTTTTGGGGTTTCTAGAAAAAATAGTGGAATCGTCACACTAGTATATAGACCTTCTCGTGGTCCCATATACTCATCGGATTCCACTACGCTTGTGATACCTACATGTGATGGGATTAAACTAAATTAATGTAGTAAATCATACATGCGGGGACGGATTTTTTATTTTCGTCCAAGATAGCCACTTTTGGGGACGGAGTTTTATTTCGTCCATTGCAACAAGTTGACATGTATGATTTGAAGACATTAGTTTAGGGAAATCTCGGTACATGAAAACCGACTTGAGTCACGGAGTGTTAGACCTTAAACTAGAATTGTGTGGTTTGTGCTCGGCTTGAATATGAGGCTTAAAGGTCACCCCCGGCATGTAGTCGTGAACTACGCCACGGGCTGAGGTTTACCGCTTCGGAAGAGTCAAGGTCGGGTGGAGCTTGAAACTTCCTAGGACGGGCCTCGACGGGTTTGGGGTTGGACTTGTGCGACTCGATTGTGAGCAGTTGATAAGAATATGTGCATGTAGTGTGAGGTCTAACAAGTGACAAAATATTTTTTTTTTCAAAGAAAGAAAAAAAAAAAAGGAAACAAATAAGCACGTATTTACAACCCCCGAATCACCCGTGTGACCGGTAAAAATAAACAGAAAGTAAAAGAAATTGTATGCAGGCCCGGTGCCCACACACTGTCATTCTGCTCTGTTCTGCTTTCTGTGCACTGTTCTGTTTCTGGAAAATTGCCCAGAAGCGCGCGCCTCAGGGAAGTGATGTGGGAAGCGCGCGCATTGCGAAATGAATATGGGAGGCGCGCGCATCTGGGGTACCTATCAGAATGCTAGAAGAAACTGCGGACTCAGGGGATTGCCCTGACCCCAAATTATGTAACTTTCCCCTTGCAGAAACTTGTTAGCACAGAAATATGAAATTGAAGGACAAGAAGGAAGGCGGGCGATTCTGATAATAAGGGTCGGACGCGCGCGCGTTAGGCCCAGAAGGCCGGAGGCGCGCGCTTCCCACCCTTTTTACCAGAATGCCCAGAAAACAGAAATTAGAACACCAAAAGTAAAAAACGCAAGTTTAACCCTCTAAGTCAGTCCCCAGCGGAGTCGCCACTGTAAATACCCCGGGGAACCACGGCTTGGCTAGAGCGGTGATTTATCCTAGGATGTCTAACTTGTTTTAGATTGTTTAGAGTCGCCACCTATGTTTTTAAAGGAACATAAGAAAAACCTAGAAATAGCCTAATTTATGTACAAAACCAGAGATTCGGGAGAGAAGGGTTCGGGGGTTAGGTGACGGAGTGGGAAGTACTTAAACACCCACTCCGCCCCGCTTACGCGGGTCTTGATACTATTGGTGTTCTAATATTTACATGTCCTTCAATTTATTAACAATGCTAACAATTATAATGTAAAGAAAAAGGGGAAAAGAATGATTTTATTAATTTAATGCTAAATAGTTACATGTTGGACTAGTGCTAAATGATTACATTAAGAAATGAAATATAAATTAAATGAAGTTTGGAATGTTGGGATGTAACCTTGGCCAAACTTCAATAGTGAAGTGGCCTTTTGGTTGTATCCCTTTTTATGGAGATTGCATACTAGTAAGACTAGACAAATAAAATAAGAGAAGAAAAGAGATGTTGTACCTTAGAAAAGAGGACTTCAAACTTGGACTTGGGAATGGTGTTGTTGTAGAGAAAATGTTGTGCAAACACTTTGTGTAGTGTTTTGTAGAGAAGGATTGTTGAGATGATTTGTGTAGAGTTTTTGTTCAAGTCTCAAAAATTGGGTCCCTTTCTAAGGTAGAAGATGGTGGTTTTTATAGGTAAAAAAGAGAGGGAAATGATGGAGGGAAATTGGTCATCCATGTGAAATGGAATGGGCCGATCACAAATAAGATAAATGAATAAAAGAAAAATAAAAGAAATAAAAGAAATCAAATAATAAATGAAAGAAATATTAGTTTTTTGGGAAAAGGCTTAGAATTTGGGATTGGGAGTTAATGAGAAAAGGGGGGATGAATGTGGATGTAAAAAGATGGTTTTTGTGATCAAGAAAAGATGTTTGTAAATAAGAAAAAGGAGGGAAATAAGGTGCAATCCGTTACTGCCATAATGGGAGGCGCGCGGGTCCCGCTTTAGGGGCGAGACGCGCGCGCAGCCCGTTAACGGTTCCGGAAGCGCCCGCGGCAGAGAATAACAGAATGACCCTAAAAGTTAACTCTGTTATGCAGTTTAGTCCAAAACTAACGGAATCAGTTAGGAACTTAACCGAAGTAACAGAAATCAACAAAAATAAGTTAAATAAAGATACTTTGTATGCAATCGGGGTGAGAGGTCCAAGGCGGGGTGTCTACAGGTCCATATTTGGACATGTATGTACAAAGTTATCTAAATAAAAGAGTCATTTTCCTTCTCTTCTCTCTAGACTTGAGACATTATTTGCAATATACATTTACTCTTGAAATTGCCTTGCTTATTATTATCAATTGATTGCTACGTCCCTGAAATGATGAATTGACTTCTAAGCATACTAGTCAATGACGACTCATTAAGGACGAATGGACCTAACACAAATGAAAAATGCTAAATACAAACAATTAATATTGATGTGAATAAATGTTGTGATCAATTGGCATTAAGAAACCATTAATGGCAAGCCTTCCCCGATACACATCCTCGATACACATTCCCCGATACACAACCCGATACACCTTTTAGATACAAATTCTTGATGCAAATCAAAGGCATCCCGAGACAATGAAAAGGAAAGGATGTTGTTGCTTAACCACCAAGATTCGATTGTGATCGCACGTGCGCAACCAAGCAAAGGACTTCCCGGAGCTCCAAAGTCAAAGTGAGAAGTGATGGACATTCCACTAAGGGGCTACAGATGAGCCAATGTCCAAGATAGCAAGTTGGGGCTAATGTTTTCCCTCACTCTCTCTCTCAAAAAAAAAAAAAAAAAACAAAAAAATGAAAGGAGAGAAAAGAAATGAATGTATGGAAAGAAGGAAATGAAATGAATATCCGAGAAGAGGAAGTTTGCCTCGAAAGCTCACCAAAGAGGGTTCATCCCAAAAGGTCCATCACAAGGAGTTCACCACAAAGCAAAGCGATCTACATCAGTAGAGCAACAACATCCTTTAAAAGGACACCAACTTCAACAAAAGACGATCCAAGGCCGAACTACGGCGACCTGAGCTCCTCAAACTGAGGGGAACGTAGGCAACCTTCGGGTCCGGTCACAACACGAAACGAAACCATCAAACCGTGGTCCTCTTAAAATGACTAAGTTCTTATCCCTTGGTCCCTTCAATGACCAATTTCCCAGACAATGACCAATTCCACCTTCTAAACCAATTCTCCTCCCGATCTTGCCATTGATCGAATCTTAATCTTAATTGATCACAACATTTATACATGTTAAGGCTAATTGCTTGCTATAATCTTGACTTAATGACAAACATGGTCCATTCAAGCAATCATTTGATGATATTAACTAAGGAAAATTTCAAATGTCTTAACAAGTCTTCTTGTCTCCATCTTAGGAAAGAGCTAAACACTTGTATTCTGTCAAGCAAGGGCTTCCTCCCATTTCATGATACATCGGCATAAAGGGACTCTCTCCCAAATAAAATGCCCTTGCATGTTTCCTCCAAGAAAAATACTTTAAAGTTCCCATTCTATCGAGTCGGCTGGATCACTCATAAAAAAAGGATAAAAGAAAAAGGCACCAAAAAAGTAGACCGCTAGGTTGAAAACCCGTAATGGTGACCTAGGCAAAAAACAGGGTATGCCATAAAAGACGCAAAAGAGATGCCCGCTAGGTTGAAAACCCGAAAGGGCGGCCTAGGAAAAAGAAAGGGTACGTCATGAAAAAGGGATGGGTTCCTAAGGTCAAAAGGTGGTATTGGGTCTACGCCAACATCAAAAGGCGAAGGGACGACATTGGGGCTACCTCCACATCAACAAGGACATGGGGCTACCTCCACATCAATGACAATGTGGAGATGGGGCTACCCCGACACCGACAAAGGCATGGGGCTACCCCGACATCAACGACAACAAGGACATGGGGCTACCCCGACATCAACAACAAAGATGACATTGGGGCTATCCCAACAACAGCGACGAGCAAATTTCCTACCATCAGTTACTTCTCAACGAATGGACAAAATCCAAAGGACTTTATGCATGACAAACCTCACGGTTAAGTTAAAATAAAAAATTTGACTAAAATGCTTTGTTAAAAGACTTGCCTTTAGGAATAAGCATTCCCAAAATTTTCCCTTTTGGTATCATTTATCAAAGACCATGTTTCAAGTAAAATGCTTTTGATCTCCTCTCAAAATAATTTTCCAAAGTTTTGGGGCTCTTTCGTCCACAATGTGTCTTAACGGTTGGCCCCAGGCTCTTCCCCAGTGTCAAGAAAATGTGTCAACCATCCCGTAGTGTTGACCAAGCCGAACCTTGACTCAGAATAGTCATTATAGGTTGAAGCCTTTGTCCGGGCAGTCCCTAGATGGACGTAAGACCAGCTTTGTGAAATTAACATGGCCGTATTTCGTAAGTCTAGTTAAGAATGTGAGAATTAGCGTTAACCCGGCCGCGCCTCGTAAGTCCAGGTTAAGAGTTTGAATTTGTGAAGTTAACACGGCCGTGCTTCGTAAGTCCAGGTTAAGAGTATGAATTTAACCCGGCCGTAATTCGTAAGTCCAGGTTAAGAGTATGAAATTAGCCCGGCCGCGCCTCGTAAGTCCAGGTTAAGAGTTTGAATTTGTGAAGTTAACGTGGCCGTTCTTCGTAAGTCCAGTTAAAAATATGAAAAATTGTCCTCTGGCGGTCAGGAATGACATAAGTCTATTAGGTTACGTTAGATTTTCCCTTTGGCAGTCCGGCGTGACGTAAGACCATTAGGTTTAGTGAGATTATGTCCTTTGGCCGTCCGGCGTGACGTAAGACCATTAGGTTTTATGAGATATGTCCTTGGCCGTCCGGCGTGACGTAAGACCATTAGGTTCTGTGAGACTTGTCCTCTGGCGGTCAGGAATAACATAAGTCCATTATGTTTTGTGAGATTCGCCTTTTGGCAGTCCGGAATGACATAAGTCCATTAGGTTAGACCTGTCCTTTGGCCGTCCGGCGTGACGTAAGACCATTAGGTTTAGTGAGATTATATCCTTTGGCGGTCCGGTGTGACGTAAGACCATTAGGTTTTGTGAGATTCGCCCTTTGGCAGTCCGGAATGACATAAGTCCATTAGGTTAGACCTGTCCTTTGGTCGTCCGACGTGACGTAAGACTATTAGGTTTAGTGAGATTATATACTTTGGCGGTCCGGTGTGACGTAAGACCATTAGGTTTTGTGAGATTCGCCCTTTGGCAGTCCGGAATGACATAAGTCCATTAGGTTAGACCTGTCCTTTGGCCGTCCGGCGTGACGTAAAACCATTAGGTTCTGTGAGATTTTTCCTTGGCCATCCGGTGTGACGTAAGACCATTAGGTTTTGTGAGATAAGTCCTTGGTCATCCGGCGCGACGTAAGACCATTAGGCTCTGTGAGATTTGTCCTTTGACCGTCCGGCGTGACGTAAGACCATTAGGTTCTGTGAGATTTGTCCTTTGGCCGTCCGGCGTGACGTAAGACCATTAGGTTCTGTGAGATTTGTCCTTAGGCCGTCCGGCGTGATGTAAGTCCATTAGGTTTTGAGATAAGTCCTTCGCCATCCGGCGCAACGTAATACCATTAAGCTCTGTGAGATTTGTCCTTTGGCCGTCCGGCGTGACGCAAGACCATTAGGTTCTGTGAGATTTGTCCTTTGGCCGTCCGGCGTGATGTAAGTCCATTAGGTTTTGAGATAAGTCCTTGTCCATCCGGCGTGACGTAAGACCATTAGGTTCTGTGAGATTTGTCCTTTGGCCGTCCGGCATGACGTAAGACCATTAGGTTTTGTGAGATATGTCCTTGGCCATCCGGCATGACGTAAGTCCATTAGGTTCTGTGAGGTTTGTACCTTAGCCGTCCGGCATGACGTAAGACCATTGGATTTTGTTGACCCGACCGTACTTCGTAAGTCCAGGGTAGAAAGTGAAATCGTGAAAGTCCCAGCCGTACCTCGTAAGTCCAGGATGAAAGTTAAGAGTTGTTGGCCCGGCAGTCTGGAGAGACGTAAGACCAGTTTGTGTAGTCGACCCTCCGCCATGAGATAAGTTGACCAGTTTGTGTAGTCGACCCTCCGCCATGAGATAAGTTGACCAGTTTGTGTAGTCGACCCTCCACCATAAGATAAGTTGACCAGTTTGTGTAGTCGACCCTCCGCCATAAGATAAGTTGACCAGTTTGTGTAGCCGACCCTCCGACATGAGATAAGTTGACCAGTTTGTGTAGTCGACCCTCCGCCATGAGATAAGTTGACCAGTTTGTGTAGCCGACCCTCCGCCATGAGATAAGTTGACCAGTTTGTGTAGTCGACCCTCCGCCATGAGAAAAGTTGACCAAATCGACCAATGTGTCCCGGCACACCTTAGTCAGACATAAGACCAGTTACCCTCGAGTCGACCCTCTCCTGATAGAGCCTAGTCGATCAAGCCCAGCCTCTGAGCCATGCCCATTATTTGAGCCTCTGAGCCATGCCCATTCCTTGAGTCAACCCTCTCTGATAGAGCCAAGTCGATCAAGTCTAGCCTCTAAGCCATGCCCATTATTTGAGCCTCTGAGCCATGCCAGCCCCTTAGTCAACCCTCTTCGAATAGAGCCAAGTTGACCAAGTCCGGCCTTTGAGCCATGCCTATTCCTTGAGTCGACCCTCTCCGATAGAGCCAAGTCGATCAAGTGTAGCCTCTGAGCCATGCCCATTATTTGAGCCTCTGAGCCATGCCAGCCCCCTTAGTCAACCCTCTCCGAATAGAGCCAAGTTGACCAAGTCCGGCCTTTGAGCCATGCCTGTTTAGGAAGGGATGAATGAATATCCACCTAAGGCCCATAGGTGTGAGTAGCCTTAAAATCTCTCACCCGAACTACGTTAGGCTTGATTCCCTCGAATAAGGATACGTAGGAATCCTATACCTCTAGGTCCAGCCATAGAACAAATCGGCCAAGCCGTCCTCCCATTAGATTGGGATGCTTATTTTGTCGACAACCCGCTTTCTTCAAAAGCGACGTTGCCGAGGGGATCTGTAAGTACCCCAATATGAATTTGACCTACTTTAGAGTACTTCTTGGTACCATTTAGGGATAAACCAATAGGCCAGGACCTCACTAGGATAAACCTAATATTCCAGGACTGGACAAGAATTAAACTTACAAAAATCCAGAAGCTCGCCAAGTCAAGTCGTACGGATAGTTTGGGTACTTGAGGGGTTGAGCCGTACGGCTATGTTGGGCACCCTCAGTCCCTATAAATTGAACCCCATGCTGATCATTTCAGGGGGGAGAAAACGTTTTGTGTGTTGATACTCTGCCAGTTTGAGAGCAAAAACTGTGAGTGATACACATTTCAGTGAAAAGTGAGGAAGATAGGCCATAACCATCATAGGTGAAGCCTCCTTCTCCCCATCTTCTTCTTCATCTCAAACTCTTTTTTTTATTGTTCATATTCCTTGTTTACTTTGTGTTATTTCTTATTATTCTTGCAAGCCTTGTCCATTCAACTACTTTACATTTCTTGCAAGTCTTGTCCATTTTAAGCACTATATATATATATATATATATACAAGTCTTGTCTCCTCAAGCTATATATGTTATTGTTATATATATATATATATATATGTATTATGATTATATATGTACATTGGAACCAAATCATGAGGTGATTCAAGGTTCCCTTCATACCTAGTGTATGATTGTGGGGTAAAACCTAAAGATGATCATGGTTTGTTAAGTTTTATGTTGATTTTGTTCTTGTTTGGCCATGAGAGTCATGATTGGGTGATAAAGTTTCAATCTTTATCATCCCAACCATGACCTAGCCATAAAATCACCAAGTATGGGACATAAAGATCCAATCTTTATGTTACATTTTTGTTTCTAAAGGTTTAATCTTGCATAATAAGTCCATTTTGATGGTAAAGTTTCAATCTTTACTCATCAAATGGTCATTTTGGCCCAAAGGTCATGTTAATCAACTTTCTCAAAATTTTCCCAATGATTGTCTTGATCACACAAAAAACCTTTGTTTTTGGTGTCTAATTTGTGATCAATGACATAGGGATGATTAAATCCATGTTTTTTTTTTGAAGAAAATAACTGAAAATGATCATCACAGTCCAGTTTCAGCAAGAACACTCTGTTTTGCCTGAATCTGGACAGTTTTCTGATAAACTGTCAAAAACCCCTGGAATGCTCTCCCTAGCCGTACGGCTACTTTGGCCAGGGAGTGAATTTTCCAGTTTCTTCCCTTTCTGACTGAAATGTTTGCAAAATAACCCTTTTCTATTAAATAATTAACCAGTTTTGTTAAAATGTCAGTTTCTCCCATCTTTGAAATACACACGCACACATGCACGTTTGTTAACTAACGTTAGGGAGACTCGGTCTTATCCGAGGCGACTTGGGTGACGTAAAACTCTTCCCAAGGCGTAACCTGACCTCTGAACTAATAGAATCTCTAACCTTTCCATTTGTTGGGTTAAATAATTAACAAATGTGGCGACTCTGTTATGTTTTGCGTGATAACCGTGTTTGGTTTTTCTTCCTTCGAAACGAAAACCCTTTTTTTCCTTCATCACGGGGCGGGATCCTTACAGATACCCGGTTGTAAATCCTATGCCATTAACATACGTCTCGATGACAGTCATGGGATTTAGAGTTTGCTGATGCAGATTTCGTTGGTCACCCATGATCTTGGATGTGCGGTGAGAATAAATTCGTACTGAGAAACAACTTTGCTTGTTCCAATTCTGAAAATATTCCTTTGTTGATGACTCAATGTTCCATCTTGAACCGGGTTCAGATTCGACCTTTCAGTCAAAAGCAGAGCTTCTTCTGACCTTTTTGTTGAAACCAGGGCTTTCTTGATATTTCTATTAAAAGCAGGGATTTTCTGGAATTTCCTAAGAAAATAGGGTTTTCTGTTGGATTTCTGGGGGATACCACGTACGAGGGATGGATGCCTCGTACGAGCCATCTCTGTTTTTACGCAGATCAGAGTCATTTTAGGCGCTGAAAGTGATTTTCAAATCACTTTTCTTATTTCATTTTCGGGAGCTTTCAACCCTAGGCAATTTTCTCTCTCAAAAATCTTCATTTTCACCAAGTTCTAGTGATTCCCAACCCTTTCAAATGGCCAGTGTACATCGTTCGCATAAGGAACACCTCTTCGGTAGGCACATGAGGGGTAAAGTGTGGGCGACGGGCGAGTTGTGCCCATTTCCTGATGATCATATTTCTCACGCCATTCGGACGAGGCGGGTAAGGATCTCTTCCTTTGAATGAGTTTCCATGCCAATTTCGCTGTTGCATGTCTCAATTTAGTGCTTTCGCGGTCCGACTTTTGTCGATTTTCGTCTAGAATTATCGCTATTAGGGTTTATTATGCATGGCTAATATTTCGATGGAATTTCATCCTTGTTGACGTTGAGAATCAATGTAGTATAGTAGTACATGATTTCGATTGTCGTTCTAGGCAATTCTGCGATTTTTTGGGTAAAATGCTTAAATGAGGGTTTTACTGCTTTTCTGACATCCGTCTCTTTTGTCTTTGTTTCTTGCAGTCATTCAGGGTCATCGATAACTGTAGAGGCAGCGTGTTGGTGTTGGTTCCCTAGGCACGTTTAATAAACGTTGTAATTGTTATCACTTATTTCATATTAATAAAGAGATGTTTTGATTATTATTGTTGTTCATGTTTACTTATAATAATCCCCATCCCTATTACTTGTTTGGTATTAGTATAAAGGCTAAATGATCATGGGATGATCATGTTAGATTTATGGGTACTCGTTTAGTACTGGACATGACCCACTCTATGAGATTTATGTCATGGTCAATGTCATACATACATCTCATATTAGTTGTGTCATTTGAATCCTTAGACATGAAGTTATTATGGTCTTCCACTTGATGAACATTATGTTTGACATATTCAAACGCTACATTTAACCGGGTAGTTATAAAGGGTATGATTGGCATAATCGGATTCATGTAGGGAAGAATAATAAGCTAAATGGATTTGTCCCTCTACGGAGAGATGTCAAGCTTGGGCTTCTACTAGGAATGATGTTGATGAAAATGTTCGGCCGGACTCAAATGAATTGATTGGATCAATGTCGTTTGGATTATCAACATATTCGGAATCGAGAAAGTATTGAACAAAGACAAGTTGACTTGTTGACCATGACTTGTGTTCAATAACATCGTGGACAAAAGGATTGTGACATATTCTAAAGGAATGCGAACTTGTATCTAGTTATACTATTTGGGTAGGTATGACGGTTTGCTAGAACCTAATCATATCTTATGGTTTCATGTTTGAACCAATTGCCAACTTAGTATAATCCTAGAGGGTCACACACAATAGAACGAATCCAAAAAGGACTATATTGGAATATTGGATCGAAGGACCATTGAGGGATTTAAAGAATTAGAAGAAGAAAACTGGAAACAGAGGAGGTCCGGGCGGACCAGTGGAAGGACCCGGGCGGACCTGGCATGGTCCGATCGAACCACTTGCCATACCCGGCCGGACCAGTCGGTTTCGGGAGGAAACTTCCTTAACCCGTTTTCTTGCGGGTTTAGACATAAGTTACCTATTTGGAATAGGTCTAACTTGTATATAAACAGCCCTAATTCGTCCCTAATCAGTCTATGTGTTTTTGTAAGCCTCCAAAAGAGTTTTTGAGAGAATTTTTTTTTGTTCTAAGAGATCCTAGATTGAAGAAAAAAATTATACACAAATTATATTCCATATAGTTCATATTAATTGTGAAAACGTGTTTCATAATTTGGTCTAGCAACCAAGATCAAGAAGCTCCTTGATATTCGTTCGTGGTGTGGATACCGCTAGAGGGTGAAACTCATCATCTTCAAAGTTCGTGTTCAAGCTTTGTGTTCGTGATCAAGTTTCTAAATCTCCACCAAGATCAAAGGCTAGAAATCAAAGTCATCAAGAGTTAGTATTCTAGTATTCATATTGTATGTATTTGATATAATCATATGAACGGATCTATGACTTTGGGTTTCTATTAAAATTTTAAATGCTATTTTCCGCTGCGCATGTTACTCCGAAACCCAACAGTGGTATCAGAGCCCCGTTCATGTTGATTACTTCAATACTAAGATCATGTTGTGTGTATATAAATTGCTTGTTTATGTGCTTAGCATGATATGAATATTGGATTATGATGTTTATGTGTTATTTGATTTTATGTGGTTTATTGTTTTTTAAACTTTAATTGCACCATTCAATCGTATTAAAATGATGTTGGATTTGAAATTGTTTGGATTCTGATTGGATCAAAGTTTTGATAATCGGGAAAAAACAATTTTGAGACAAATTTTCGAACTTTAAAAATTTTGGTTTTCTGGCGTAGGTCCGACCGGACCAAAGGAAGGACCCGGACAGAGCATCTGGTCTGGAGCGGGGTTCTGTTCTTTGTTTTTGGTCAGATTCAGAATCTGGAATTTTTTGAAGGGGTCCGACCGGACCAGTGACAGTACCCGACAGTACACACCATTGCTGATTCTGGAGTTGGGTTTGGGTTGATCTCGGGGTTTGATTGGTTTGTGCGGATCTCAGGATTTGATTTTCTATTTGTTTTGATCTTGTGATTCTGATATTGGATCAGAGGTTGGATGGCTAATTTACGTTCATCGAGATTGTGTTTCTCAACTTTGATCGCAATCAAAGTTTCAAAGATAAAACGAAGTTAGAATTATGAAGAGTTCGTAATTGCTAAAATTAAGAAACAAAGTTCTTGATTCAATGATTGGAGATCCATGTGGAATTGTGGATGCAATTGGCCTACATTCATCGAGACCATCTATTGCATAGTTTCGGCCACATGGACTACTTTCTTGGTTTCTTGAATTAGTGCGGAATTGTGGTTGCCTTATGGCTTAGTTTCGGCCGCACTTCTTGTTGTTTTGATTTGGAGATAATAACCAAATTTGAAATAGTCTCACCCTCATAATTATAGAGAAACTAATGACACATAAATATTATGCTTAAATTAATGACTATTAATGTAATGACTAAACTTGATGTGTAACATATTTATATTATGTGCTCATAAATGTGTTATATGCTATATGTGATATACCTTCAAAGAAAGTTTTAAGTCCTCTTTCCATGCCATGAATAAAACACTTGTTGATACATGAGTAACTTTAATATGGGTTCGCCAAAGCGAAGTGTGTTAATTTTATTCATGTATAAGCAAGATGAGTGAATAAGAGTTTCCTATGCGTTTAAAATGGTTGGACTTAATTAAGCGTCAAAACAGTTTTGGGCTTAAGGCAAAGATGAGATTTAACATGCTTTTTGAAATTGGATTTCTTAAAGAATCTCAGAAAAGGATCTAAGAGTCGTATGGAATATGATTGACATGTTTGTCTACCTAATTAATTTGATTTTGAGCGGTGCGCCAAAGCGTACTTGAAATTAAATTAAAGTTGGATCTTAGCCCATTTAAATTATATCATACATTAGATGTATAAGAAGGTTGTATAATTTAGTGGGAGTATTTTTGGAAAATACATTATTTATTTCTTTAATGAAAAATTGGTACTTATTAAATTTTTTTTTTTTTTTTGCATAATTGTAGATAATGACTACTAACACTCAATCAATTTCGTTGCGATCGATCCTTGAAAAGGATAAGCTCCAAGAGAATGGTACGAACTTTATGGATTGGATCCGTAGCCTAAGAATTGTTCTTAGGCAAGAAGATAAGTTGTACATTCTTGATGGGCCTCTTTCCGTTGAACCAGAACCTACTGCCCCTAGGGCAGAAAGAGACAGTTACAAGAAACATCGTAATGATTCCAGAGATGTAAGTTGTCACATGCTTGCTACTATGTGCTCAAAACTCCAACAAAGTTTGGAACATTTGGAAGCCTATCAGATAGGCGTGGAGTTAAGAGCTATGTTTCAAGAGCAAGCTAGGCAAGAGAGGCACAAGACCATTGTTGCATTCACTTCTTGCAAAATGAGTGAAGGGCAACAAGTGAGTCCTCACATGCTTAAAATGAAAGGTTATGTAGAGCATCTTGAGAAACTTGGCTATCCAATCCCATTGGAGCTAGCCACGGATCTCATTCTTAATTCATTGCCTAAAAGTTATAATCAGTTTGTGATGAATTATAACATGCATGGAATGGATAAGAATCTCTCCGAGTTGCATGGTATGCTTAAAACTATGGAGATGAAGATTGTAGAGAAAGGTTCTCCTGTGCTATTGGTTCATGATGGGGAAGAATGATAGTGCCAAAGGAAAGGGTAAGAAAGTTGTCAAGCCCAAGATAAGCAAGGCAAAGGTTGCCAAAGCTTCTGAGGAAAAACCCGATTCAAAAAAGGATGCAATCTGTTTCCATTGTCAAGAAATAGGTCATTGCAAACGTAATTGCAAGGCTTTTAAGGAAGAGCAAAAGAAGAAGAAGAGCAGTGGAACTGCGTTGACTTCAGGTATCTATATGATAGATATTCTCCTTTCTACCACTGATTCTTGGGTATTGGATACCGGATGTGGTTCTCACATTTGTTTAAATGTGCAGGGACTAAAGAATAGGAGACATCTTAAAGAGGGTGAAGTGGACCTACGAGTGGGAAATGGAGCAAGAGTTGCTGCATTAGCCGTAGGAACTTATGAAGTCACTTTACCTTCCGGTTTAATACTTTTTTTGAACAATTGCTATTATGTACCGGATTTAAGTAGAAATATTATTTCAATTTCTTGTTTGGATAATGAAGGTTTTAAGTTTCTTATTGAAAATAAGAAATTTTCTATTTATTTAAATGATGTGCTTTATGGTATTGCAAATTCATTTAATGGCCTTTATGTCTTGGATGTCAAGAATGATGAAAATGTCTATCATATAAATGAGAAGCGTATCTCAAAACTCCATGGGGACGGCCTTTTGGGTTCATGTGATCTTGAGTCATATGATACTTCCGAGTCGTGTCTTCTTGGAAAAATGACTAAGACATCTTTTACCAAGCTAGGTGAAAGGGCAAGCGACTTATTGGGGTTGATACATTCCGATGTATGAGGACCACTAAGTAGCAATGCTAGGGGAGGATTTCAATACTTCATAACCTTCACTGATGATTATAGTAGATTTGGGTATGTTTACATAATGAAACATAAAAGTGAAGCATTTGAGATATTTAGAATATTTCAAAATGAAGTAGAAAAACAACTTGGAAAAAGTATTAAGGCACTTCGATCAGATCGAGGTGTAGAATACTTGAGTCATGAATTCGATAATCATCTAAAGAATTGTGGAATAATTTCACAATTGACTCCACCCGGAACGCCACAATGGAATGGTGTGTCCGAGAGGAGGAATCGGACCTTGTTGGACATGGTTCGATCAATGATGAGTCGAGTTGATCTTCCTTTATCCTTTTGGGGTTACGCTCTAGAAAGCGCTGCTTTCACACTAAATCGTGTTCCAACAAAATCGGTTTAAAAGACTCCATATGAAATGTGGAGCGGAAAGAAACCTTGTTTGTCTTTCATGAAGATTTGGGGTTGTGAAGCTTTCGTCAAAAGACTTGTCTCAGACAAACTCGCACACAAATCTGATAAATGTATTTTTGTGGGATATCCTAAGGAAACTAAAGGATATTACTTTTACAACCAAACGGACAACAAAGTCTTTGTTGCCCAAAAATGGTATCTTTCTAGAGAAAGAGTTTCTCTCCAAAGAAATCAGTGGGAGTAAAATAAATCTTGAAGAAATTCGAGACCCAGAAAATAACATTGAACCAATAGTGGAACAAGAACAAGAACCACAAGGAATTGTGAAACCTGTTCAAAATACACAAGTAACTCGCAGATCTGGTAGGTTACGATCTGAGCCCGAGAGATATGGTTTTTTCGTAACAGATAGTAATGAGGTGGAGATCATTGATAATGATGAACCAACCACCTACCAAGAGGCGATGTCTTCTCCTGATTCGAAGAAGTGGCTTGGAGCCATGGAGTTCGAATTACAATCCATGCAAGATAATCAAGTTTGGAACTTGATTGATGCACCCGAAGGCGTAAAAACCATAGGATGCAAATGGGTCTTCAAGAAGAAGACTGACATGGATGGGAAGGTGCATACTTACAAAGCTAGACTTGTAGCGAAAGGTTATAGGAAAGTTCATGGTATTGACTATGATGAAACTTTTTCACCCGTAGCAATGATCAAGTCTATAAGAATTTTGCTTGCCATTTCCGCATATCATGACTATGAAATATGGCAAATGGATGTCAAAACCGCTTTCCTAAATGGAAAACTACAAGAGGATGTGTATATGACACAACCAGAAGGTTTTGAACAAGATTATAAGGTATGCAAATTGCAAAGATCCATCTATGGATTGAAGCAAGCTTCTAGGAGTTGGAATCTCCGTTTTGATGAATCGGTCAAAGAGTTTGGATTCATCAAGAACGAAGATGAACCTTGTGTGTACAAGAAGATTAGTGGGAGCATAGTGCTATTCCTTATTTTATATGTGGATGACATATTACTCATTGGAAACGACATTTCTACACTTCAGTCGGTAAAGACTTGGTTAGGAAAGTGCTTTGCAATGAAAGATATGGGTGAAGCCGCATATATACTTGGCATTAAGATCTACAGAGATAGATCAAGGAAGATAATTGGTTTAAGCCAAAGTACATACATTGACAAGGTCATTAGAAGATTCCGCATGGAAAATTCTAAGAGAGGAACCTTGCCAGTATTACATGGAGTTTCTCTAAGCAAGACTCAATGTCCTAAGACAAAAGATGAGCGTGAGAAAATGAATGATGTTCTATATGCTTCGGCAATTGAGTCCATCATGTATGCCATGATATGTACTAGGCCGGATGTATCTTATGCTTTGAGCATGACAAGTAGATATCAATCCGACCCCGGTGAAAATCACTGGATGGCTGTAAAAGCGATTCTTAAGTACTTGAGAAGGACTAAAGATTCATTTTGGTCTATGGAGGAATGGAAGATGATCTCGTTGTAAATGCTTACACGGATGCAAGCTTCCAAACCGACAAAGACGACAGTCGATCGCAATCGGGTTTTTTGTTTATGTTAAATCCTTAGGCGTAATCCCCTAGGAACCCGTTAAGTCCTTAGATGATCTCCGAGACACCCGTTAAGTCTTTGGATGGATCCCCGTTATCCTCCAAGACTTCCGTTAAATCCTTAGGAATAGTCCCCTAGGAACCCGTTAAGTCCTTGGAAGATCTCCGAGACACCCGTCAATCTTTGGATGGATCCCCTTTATCCTCCAAGACTTCCGTTAAATCCTTAGGAATAGTCCCCTAGGAACCCGTTAAGTCCTTGGAAAATCTCTGAGACACCCGTTAAGCCTTCGAATGGATCCCCGTTATCCTTCAAGACTTCCGTTTAATCCTTAGGTATAGTCCCCTATGTCCCCGTTAAGATTCCCGTTAAATCCCTAGGAAGTCAGTCAAGTCCTTGGATGGATCCCTGTTATCCTCCAAGAAAGAAGTCCTTGGATGGATCCCCGTTATCCTCCAAGGAGCCAGTCGAATCTTCAGATGGATCCCTGTTATCCTCCAAGATCTCGTTAAGCCTTATGACTAGTCCCCTAGGTCCCCGTTAAATCCCTAGGAAGTCAGTCACTTCCTTGGATGGATCCCCGTTATCCTCCAAGAAGTCAGTCAAGTCATTGGATGGATCCCCGTTATCCTCCAAGAAGTCAGTCAAGCCATCGGATGGATCCCCGTTATCCTCTAAGAAGTCAGTCATGTTCGTATTTTCCTTTTAGAATTCTAAACCTGTTCGAACTACGGTGACCTGAGCCTCTCATCGCGTGGGATCCCCTCCCTCGTGGTGAGGGGAAAGTAGGCAACTTCGGCCCGGTCAAATATCTCAAAATAGCCTTTGGCCCAAGCATTCACCCGATGTTTACCCAAGCCTAAATCTACCTTTTCTTCTTCGTAGCTCAGATGAAGTGGAAAGAGCATCATGTCACCGCCTAGTGCATGTGGAGTCAGAAAGTTCCCCGGTCACTACAACTTCTCCGATCCGGTACCTCAGAAAGATCACTTCAGTGGATAGTAGCTTGGGAAATGACGCCGCGAATAATTCGGATAGCCCAACAAAAGAGGAGTTGCTCCAAGAGGCCTCCGGGGCTAAATAAGAAGTCATCACGAAGAGCCACAAAGAGACACAGAGCCCGTTTGATGAGTCGACGGGACAAAAGGGTGATGTAACCCTATTTCAAACTGATGGGCCCTCCACCAAAGTGACCAACCACAATAAAAAGGTGGAAGCTACCCAACCTCTGCAGTGCAACCAAAGATTGTCCCCTCCATCTTACAAAAATACCGAAACCCCCATCTCTTCGCCCCAACACACCGTCATTCAAAACGAGCCTCTCACTCAAATCCCCCTCGCTCCGCCTCATCCCAAGACCAGCATCTCCCATGGGACGCCTCCTATAAAACCCCAAACACAATCCACTCAAAAGGCCCGCAAACCACTGTTCACACCAGTTAAGCCTCGAGCATCATACCCACAACACCTTCCTAATCGAATCCCTTCCCGGTTTAATGCCATCAACCAAGTCACCAGAGCTCAGTCACTGTTTAGACCATATATGGATACCCGAACAGGCATTACTAACTTGCCTCCACCAGATTTCCTGATGAGATTTCGGGGTGACCCGTACCATTTCTAAAATCCAAGACCTTTTGCACCACAAGCTCCTTACATGGCTCCAATGCGTATTCCTACAAGCAACCAAGGTTATGGTCATGCCTATGCCCTTGCACCTCTGCAAAATCCTCCCAATCATCTATTGGGAAAGAGAAAACAAATGGAAGCTATGTTTGAAAAGATACTCAATGAGAACCCCTTTGCATTTAGAGATGGTGATTCTTGTCCCCATCACGCTCCGGTCAATGAGGAAAGAAAAGTCGAATGCCGAGCCAGACCCCGTTTCACAAGTTTTGAGGATTTCGGAATGCCCATAAGCAAGGTATTTGAAGGATTGGCCAAGCAGGTCCTCACATCACCTCTTGTCAATTTCCAACCTAAAAACCCCAAAAGGTGTCTCGACAAGACAAGAGGTGTGCCTTTCACAACTATCATGGACATGATACCGACGATTGAACCACTTTAAAATGTGTCATTCGGAAGTTGATCGCGAAAGGAAAGCTTGAATGCCCCCGGTTGGGAAATTGGAAATGAAACTATAGATATGGTCAGAAGCCGAATGTCAAAACCTCTTCCATCAACCTCCCCTTAGAAAGAGTCTGTTTTCATCCTTAGGAAGAGTCAGTTGCTTTTAGGATGTGTGATAAGCCGTTAAGAAAGGTCAGTTAAGATGTTTGTTAGGTTTGGTTAGAGTCTTGACTCCTCGGTTGATGCCATGTGGTGACCATTCTGAGTCCATTGTCAGTTTTATAATAAGATTATTATCATTATTGCCTTGTCAAAAGTGTGCAAAAAATATAAAAATAAGAAAATGTTTGTGAGTCTTTCACTCAAAACAAATGTGTGCTTTTCAAAAAAAAAAAAAAAATGGAGATCAAGCTTTCTTAAAATAAAAGATCAAGTTTTTCCTAAAAGGCTAATCCAATAATGAAGAATTTTTCCCAAATCATGGTTATAATTTCACCTTGAGGTTTAATATGCTAAAAGTCCTTCGCGGTTCTGTCCATTGGAAACATCAACCAAGGAGCCCACATCTGAATTGGCATCCGAGACAACCGTCCACATGAGCAATGAGATCAAACAATTGGGACACCGTCTACAAGAAGAAGCCCGAGCTTCGGAAGGCCAAAGGCGGCTACATCAAAGGGAAATCCGTACTCTCGCCGAGTGCAATGCGCGAAGGTTACGCACCTTGAAAGGAAATCACCAAAAGGAGATGGCCAAAGCAAACTCCCCACTCATGTGTAGACGAATCCGGCAATTACAACGCCAAGCCAAATGGAGACCTCGCGATATATTTCCCGATGATATGGAACCCGAGTTCCCCGTGGAAGACATGGAATATGCCGCCGACAACCCCTCCAACAATTGAGGAAGAAAATGGATCATCGTGCTTCATGGGAACCCATCCCTAAAAAAAAAGAGGAGTCTTCCAGCCTCGTAGGATCTAGACTTTCACCAAAGTCCGTCCTGGACTGTGTCTTTTATTTTTACAAAGGTCCATATTTGGACATGTATGTACAAAGTTATCTAAATAAAAGAGTCATTTTCCTTCTCTTATGTCTAGACTTGAGACATTATTTGCAATATACATTTACTCTTGAAATTGCCTTGCTTGTTATTATCAATTGATTGCTACGTCCCTGAAATGATGAATTGACTTCTAAGCATACTAGTCAATGATGACTCATTAAGGACGAATGGACCTAACACAAATGAAAAATGCTAAATACAAACAATTAATATTGATGTGAATAAATGTTGTGATCAATTGGCATTAAGAAACCATTAATGGCAAGCCTTCCCCGATACACATCCTCGATACACATTCCCCGATACACAACCCGATACACCTTTTAGATACAAATTCTTGATGCAAATCAAAGGCATCCCGAGACAATGAAAAGGAAAGGATGTTGTTGCTTAACCACCAAGATTCGATTGTGATCGCACGTGCGCAACCAAGCAAAGGACTTCCCGGAGCTCCAAAGTCAAAGTGAGAAGTGATGGACATTCCACCAAGGGGCTACAGATGAGCCAATGTCCAAGATAGCAAGTTGGGGCTAATGTTTTCCCTCACTCTCTCTCTCAAAAAAAAAATGAAAGGAGAGAAAAGAAATGAATGTATGGAAAGAAGGAAATGAAATGAATATCTGAGAAGAGGAAGTTTGCCTCGAAATCTCACCAAAGAGGGTTCACCCCAAAAGGTCCATCACAAGGAGTTCACCACAAAGCAAAGCGATCTACATCAGTAGAGCAACAACATCCTTCAAAAGGACACCAACTTCAACAAAAGACGATCCAAGGCCGAACTACGGCGACCTGAGCTCCTCAAACTGAGGGGAACGTAGGCAACCTTTGGGTCCGGTCACAACACGAAACGAAACTATCAAACCGTGGTCCTCTTAAAATGACCAAGTTCTCGTCCCTTGGTCCCTTCAATGACCAATTTCCCAGACAATGACCAATTCCACCTTCTAAACCAATTCTCCTCCCGATCTTGCCATTGATCGAATCTTAATCTTAATTGATCACAACATTTATACATGTTAAGGCTAATTGCTTGCTATAATCTTGACTTAATGACAAACATGGTCCATTCAAGCAATCATTTGATGATATTAACTAAGGCAAATTTCAAATGTCTCAACAAGTCTTCTTGTCTCCATCTTAGGAAAGAGCTAAACACTTGTATTCTGTCAAGCAAGGGCTTCCTCCCATTTCATGATACATCGGCATAAAGGGACTCTCTCCCAAATAAAATGCCCTTGCATGTTTCCTCCAAGAAAAATACTTTAAAGTTCCCATTCTATCGAGTCGGCTGGATCACTCATAAAAAAAAGGATAAAATAAAAAAGGCACCAAAAAAGTAGCCCGCTAGGTTGAAAACCCGTAAGGGTGGCCTAGGCAAAAAACAGGGTGTGCCATAAAAGACGCAAAAGATATGCCCACTAGGTTGAAAACCTGAAAGGGCGGCCTAGGAAAAAGAAAGGGTACGTCATGAAAAAGGGATGGGTTCCTAAGGTCAAAAGGTGGTATTGGGTCTACGCCAACATCAAAAGGTGAAGGATGACATTGGGGCTACCTCCACATCAACAAGGACATAGGGCTACCTCCACATCAATGACAATGAGGAGATGGGGCTACCCCGACACCGACAAAGGCATGGGGCTACCCCGACATCAACGACAACAAGGACATGGGGCTACCCCGACATCAACAACAAAGATGACATTGGGGCTATCCCCACAACAGCGACGAGCAAATTTCCTACCGTCAGTTACTTCTCAACGAATGGACAAAATCTAAAGGACTTTATGCATGACAAACCTCATGGTTAAGTTAAAATAAAAAATTTGACTAAAATGCTTTGTTAAAAGACTTGCCTTTAGGAATAAGCATTCCCAAAATTTGCCCTTTTGGTATCATTTATCAAAGACCATGTTTCAAGCAAAATGCTTTTGATCTCCTCTCAAAATAATTTTCCAAAGATTTGGGGCTCTTTCGTCCACAATGTGTGTCGCGACCCCGGACCCCGCGGGCCGAGACCGCGAGCTGGACGTCGACTCTAAAACCAAAACTGAAAAATACTGAAGATAAAAATTTCATTTGATACCAAAAGGCGATGATCCAAAGTTTTACAAAATCAAGTTTGATAAAAACCAATTACAACTATCATAAACTTCCACAAGTTTATGCCCAACAAAATACAAATATACAATTCTTAATGACGTCAATGTTTGGTACAACTACCCCAAAAACGGTTACACATTTACATAATGTAAACCAACCTATGACAACCTTCCCCAAAAGAATGGATCCACACTCGACGTCCTCTTTCTCGTGATCAGTGAGACTAATCCTTAGCACCTGGGGGGGGGGTTAAGGAAAAACAAAGATAAAAGAAAAGGGGGTGAGATAAATCTCAATAAGTTACTAATGCAACTACATGACATGCTATGATGCAATATACAATAAGCAATAATAAATATCACATAGCACATAGCATTTATCACCTAACAGATAGCAGCGGAAATAAACACATAACAAAGGATATAGCCAAGGTTTTCCAAACCGGAACATCCAAATAAAGGATCGCTGCGCAGCTTCAATCATCAACAAATCATCATCTTCTTAATAGCATGAAAGCCGAAGAGAAAACCCCGGTACCGGAACCAATAACCAATGAAGTGTCACAAGGGACGGGAGACATGCCACAAAGTCATGCTCCAAGTAAAGCTAAAATGCACACAAAGGAGCTAGCTCTTCTCACATCCAAGGCCAATCTGGAGGAGGGTAATAATGGGGCAAAACAATGGTCAACACCACAATGGACTTGGCCGTGCCATCATAATGTTTCGCATCGCCCAAACACACACAAAATACCAGCTGGACTTTCACGTAAAGGCTAAGTAATAAAATACTAGCACGATAAGCAACAAAGGATTCCAAAGTAGGGAATCAATCCAAATAAATTACCGAAAAGGTGCACCAATCCAACAACACATCAAAAGATGTCCAAAAAAATACAAAACGATACTTGGTCAAACTCCACACATATTTGTTCACAAAGGCACCGTTTTAAACACTAGAGTTATTCGCAACCCACACAAACAATTATCCCAACCGAATAAACCACCTCATACTCATTTCCCACTTTTATAACTCTAACACACTCCTTACACGGTTTACATAGGCTTACGGTTGACTTCTTATTGTTCCGGGTGCTTACTATTAAGTTATAAACATTTAAGCCTAAAAACAGGGGTGCTCGGCCGAGCAGTTCTATATGACTCGGCCGAGCAGCCTCGGTTCCAAAATTATGACTCTCTGGTCTGCTCCGCTCGGCCGAGTCAAGGGACGCGCTCGGCCGAGCACCTCCTAAATTCAGAAAAAAACGCAGAAGAACCCAAGTAACCAAAATTTACCCAAAACTTCACCATTTCTCTAATATTCAAAATCAAGACTTCCAATAAGCATAATAATGCACCAAAACAACTTGTGAACTTGAAATGGACCTAAATAACCATCTAGCTACCCACAACAAGATTCAAACCCCAACATTCCCAAGAACACCATTTTTGGCCAAAACTCAAATAAATCCCAAATAAATTCTAAACTCAACCAAACTTCAAATAAAACACATCAAGCATTATCTAAGCATGATATGAACATTTTAGCATAAAAATGGGGGAAAAGTAACTTACTTGATAAATCTCAAAGGTGACGAAATTCAATTCTTTTTGGCTTCCTACGATCCTATCGACGATCTAAACACATTTCACGTTTTAAGAAATGAGAGATTGTGAGAGGAAGATGAAGTAAATGAAGAGAGAAGGAAGAAGAAGAGAAAACTTACCAATCAATGGAGAGAGAGAGAAAATGGCTGGGAGAATGGGGGGGGGGATGGAGTGTATGAGGGAGAAGGAGGTGAGGGAAGGAGTAGGGAGGGAGTAGGGAAATGTTTTTAAAAGATTTACACTTAGGCCCCCCTCCACTACACTACACCCAAATACGGCACTCCCTACTAACAATTAAGACCCAACACTTCTACACTAGCCCAAATAACTCGAGTAAAATGCTAGGCACAAATTATTATAACACATAAATTGCACACATAATTATTTAAATAAATAATAATTTAAATAAATAAATAAGCAAATAATTAAATAAAAATCATTTAATTACTAATAAAATAGAGCCTAGATTTCGGGTCGTGACATTCACTCCCCCTTAAAGAAAATTTGACCCGAATTTTAACGAGACTCACCTTAAACAAAAAGCCAAGGACATTTCCTCTCGATCTCATCACGAAGCTCCCACGTCGACTCCTCGATGTTATGATTCCTCCAAAGGATTCGAACCAACGCAATGCTCTTGCTCCTCAACTCTTGGACTTTGGTATCTAAAATCCGAACCGGTCGTTCCTCATAAGTCATATCGGGCTCAATATCCTCCGGTACACCCGATAACACGTGCGATGGATCATGAACATACTTCCGAAGCATAGAAACGTGGAACACGTTGTGCAACCGGTCTAAGGATGACGGTAACGCAAGACGATACGCTAGAAGTCCAACCTTTCCCAAAATCTCAAACGGACCTATAAACCTCGGAGCCAATTTACCTTTCTTCCCGAATCTACGAATACCCACCTTCGGAGATACTTTCAAGAACACCAAATCACCGGTCTGAAAACTAAGATCTCGCCTTCGGTTATCTGCATAGCTCTTATGTCGACTCTGGGCTGTCTTCAATCTATCCCGGATAACTTTGACTTTCTCAACCGAATCCTGAAGCAAATCAATACCCACGATCTTCGCTTCACCAACCTCATCCCAACAAATAGGCTATCTACATTTCCTTCCATACAAGGCCTCAAACGGTGCCATCTCGATACTAGCCTGATAACTGTTGTTGTAAGAGAATTCCACTAACGGTAGGTGCGAATCCCAAGAATCGGAAAAGTCTATCGAACACGCTCGCAACATATCCTCCAAAATCTGAATAGTCCTCTCGGATTGACCGTCGGTCTGGGGATGAAAAGCTGTACTGAATCGCAAATCTGTACCCAAAGCTTCTTGAAACGCCTTCCAGAATCTAGAAGTAAATCTCGGGTCTCGATCTGACACAATGCTAACCGGAACCCCATGCAATCTAACAATCTCATCAATATAAAGGGTCGCAAGCTTCTCCATCGAATATCTGATGTCAATAGGCAAGAAATGGGCACTCTTGGTCAATCTATCCACTATTACCCAAACACTGTCATACTTCCTACGGGTACGAGGCAGTCCCGTAACGAAATCCATAGTCACATGCTCCCATTTCCACTCGGGAATCTCTAACGGTTGAAGTAATCCCGCGGGTCTCTGATGCTCGGCTTTGACCTGCTGACACGTTAAACACTTCGAAACATACTCGGCTATTTCCCTTTTCATATTAATCCACCAAAATTGTTGCTTCAAATCCTGATACATCTTCGTACTACCCGGATGAATAGTATACCTCGATTTGTGACCCTCATCAAGAACTCTCTGTTTAATTCCATCAACCTCCGGAACACACAATCTTCCACGGAAATTCAACACTCCCACCGGGCTAATAGAAAAATCTTCGAAGTTCTTTTCCTTCAATTTACCCATTATCTTCACCAACTCGGGATCTTCTTTCTGAGCTTCCTTTATCCTCTGAATTAGGGTCGGAGATACCCTAATATTCGCAAAAATAGCCCCATGTCTCGATTCACGAGGAGACCAATCTCGAACATCCTCAAGCATTTTCCATTCACGGACCATCATCGAAGCCACATAAGATTTTCTACTAATCGCATCGGCTACCACATTCGCCTTTCCCGGGTGATAAGAAATCGTACAATCATAATCCTTCAACAATTCCATCCATCGGCGCTGCCTATTATTCAACTCTTTCTGGGAGAAAAGGTACTTCAAACTCTTGTGATCCGTAAAAATCTCGAACTTCGCTCCATAAAGGTAGTGCTTCCATTTGTGCAACACAAAGATAATAGCCGCTAATTCCATATCATGAGTCGGGTAATTCTGCTCACTAGGGGTCAACTTCCTCGAAGCATACGCAATTACTTTCCCATTCTGCATCAACACACAACCCAAACCTTCTTTCGAAGCATCACTGTAAATCACTAGGCCATCGCTCCCATTAGGTAAAGTCAAGATCGGTGCGGTAGTCAACCTCTTCTTCAATTCCTCGAAACTCTTATCACATTTCTCGGTCCACACAAACGGAACATTCTTCCGGGTCAACTGAGTATCGGAGTAGCAATCCTCGAAAACCCTTCAATAAATCTTCGGTAATAACCGGCTAAACCAAGAAAGCTTCTAACCTCTGTCACTGATTCGGGTCTCTTCCAATCCACTATAGCCTCTATCTTTGAAGGATCCACAGAAATCCCATCTTTCGAAATCACATGGCCCAGAAATGACACCCTCTCGAGCCAAAATTCGCATTTACTGAACTTCGCAAATAATTTCTCCCTCGCAAGAACGGATAAAACTGTCCTCAAGGGCTGCTCGTGCTCCTCTCGAGATTTCGAATAAACAAGAATGTCGTCGATGAAGACTACCACGAACGAATCAAGATAGGGATGAAAAATTTGGTTCATCAAATCCATAAACACGGCCGGCGCGTTAGTCAACCCAAACGGCATAACCAAGAACTCATAATGACCGTAACGAGTGCGAAAAGCAGTCTTCGGAATATCCTCCGATCGAACCTTCAACTGATGGTACCCATTCCTCAAATCAAGTTTAGAGAAAACCACGGACCCTTGAAGCTGATCAAATAAATCATCAATGTGGGGTAGAGGATACTTGTTCTTCACCGTAACCTGATTCAACTTTCTGTAATCTATACACAATCTCAAGGAACCGTCTTTCTTCCGCACAAATAAAACCGGTGCTCCCCACGGGGAAACACTAGGGCGGATAAACCCTCGATCAAGCAACTTTTGCAACTGAACCTTTAATTCCTTCAACTCAGCGGGAGCTAACCTATAAGGCGCTTTCGAAATCGGAGCCGTACCCGGCAAAAGATCTATACAAAACTCAATCTCACGATCGGGAGGCATATCATACTCGGTAGAGAAAACATCGGGAAATTCCCGAACTACCCGAACACTATCAAAACTAGGGGATTCCTTCCTAGTATCAAGAACACTAGCCAAATACCCCTCACAACCACTATGCAATAATTTTCTCGCTTTCAAATAAGAAATTAAGCGAACCTTCCTACTCAGAGGACTAGCCTCAAACACAAATTTAGGCACGTCGGGAATAGAAAAAGTAACAGTTTTCTTACGGCAATCAACGGAAGCATGAAACTTGCTCAACCAATCCATACCCAAAATGACATCAAAGTCTTGGATAGGAAGAACTACCAAATCCGCACAAAGGACACGACCACAAATAACCACATCACAAGCACGAAAGACTCGATCAGAAACCAAGCATTCTCCTATAGGGGTCGACACCTCTAGCACGTACGGTAAAGACTCGAATGCAGCATTTGACATGGAAGCAAATTGCACAGAAATGTATGAATGAGATGATCCTGGATCTACTAACGCTCGTGCGCTCACATTAGACACAGAAATAATACCTCCAATAACAGAAGGATCATCGGTAGCTTGTTGTTGATTCATGGCATAAATCTTTCCTTGAACTTTGGGCTTCCCAGCGGCATCCCTTTTCTGACTCTGATTAGTACCAACTCCTGACCCGGATGCTTGTACTCTACCTCTCGGGCAATCTTTTACAAAGTGACCCATTTGACCACAATTGGTGCACCTTCCTTGCTTCTTCCAACAACGGTCTTCAGAATGACCTTCCTTTTGACAATACGAACAAAGCCTCCTAATTTGGCTCCCTTGGTTCCCAGAAGTGGTACCCGGGTTCCTTGGGATCGGTTGCCCTCGGAACTGAGATTGTCCCCCAAAGTTACCTCGGTTTTCGGAACGGTGTTGTGGCTTGCTTTGCCCTCCCGGCTTGCTCGGGTTAGCTACCTCGGTCTTCCTTTTATGCTCCCCTATATCTTGCTCTATTAAGTAGGCTCGGTCCACCGCATCTTGGAATGTCACAATCCGTTGAGCAATCAGTTGAGTACGGATGGAGGTCTTCAATCCCCGAATGAATCTCATAGTCTTTTGTTCCTCGGTCCTCACCAAATAGTCGCAATACCGGGCTAATTCTATGAACTTCGCCGAGTATTGTGATATAGACAACAATCCTTGCTCCAAGTTGAGTAGCTCGATCTCCTTTCGGTTTTGATCAACAACCGGAATGAAATGCTCCTTGAATTTGCGCACGAACAACTCCCACGCATACACCGTGTGAGTATCATCCCAAGTAGCTTTAACACCCTTCCACCAATGCTCGGCGGCTCCCACAAGCTTGTAAGCCGCGAACCGGACCTTGTCCTCATCCGAACACCCAAATACATCATAAATCTTCTCCATAGACTCAATCCACAACTCAGCTTTCCTTACATCGGGTTCCCCATTGAATTCAACCAGTTTCAACTTCAAGAATTTCTCCAAACCATAACGGGGTGGTGCTTGCTCTACCCTCGGACCTTGATCATGTATGGCCTTCATGGCCGCCTCAAACATGCCTTGAAACATGGCACGGGCTTCTTCCCTTGTATCATTCTGATTCTGTGCCCCACTAGTACCTCCTCTGTTTCTTCTTCCGGACATTTCGAGTAATTACCTGCATAAGACACCAACCGTTAATCACTCCGCACACTACTACCCACCTAGGTCATACTAATCCACCTAGACTTATACTTAGAGTTAATGCCATAGCTCTGATACCAACTGTCGCGACCCCGGACCCCGCGGGCCCGAGACCGCGAGCTGGACGTCGACTCTAAAACCAAAACTGAAAAATACTGAAGATAAAAATTTCATTTGATACCAAAAGGTGATGATCCAAAGTTTTACAAAACCAAGTTTGATAAAAACCAATTACAACTATCATAAACTTCCACAAGTTTATGCCCAACAAAATACAAATATACAATTCTTAATGACGTCAATGTTTGGTACAACTACCCCAAAAACGGTTACACATTTACATAATGTAAACCAACCTATGACAACCTTCCCCAAAAGAATGGATCCACACTCGACGTCCTCTTTCTCGTGATCAGCGAGACTAATCCTTAGCACCTGGGGGGGGGGGTTAAGGAAAAACAAAGATAAAAGAAAAGGGGGTGAGATAAATCTCAATAAGTTACTAATGCAACTACATGACATGCTATGATGCAATATACAATAAGCAATAATAAATATCACATAGCACAGAGCATTTATCACCTAACAGATAGCAGCGGAAATAAACACATAACAAAGGATATAGCCAAGGTTTTCCAAACCGGAACATCCAAATAAAGGATCGCTGCGCAGCTTCAATCATCAAAAAATCATCATCTTCTTAATAGCATGAAAGCCGAAGAGAAAACCCCGGTACCGGAACCAATAACCAATGAAGTGTCACAAGGGACGGGAGACATGCCACAAAGTCATGCTCCAAGTAAAGCTAAAATGCACACAAAGGAGCTAGCTCTTCTCACATCCAAGGCCAATCTGGAGGAGGGTAATAATGGGGCAAAACAATGGTCAACACCACAATGGACTTGGCCGTGCCATCATAATGTTTCGCATCGCCCAAACACACACAAAATACCAGCTGGACTTTCACGTAAAGGCTAAGTAATAAAATACTAGCACGATAAGCAACAAAGGATTCCAAAGTAGGGAATCAATCCAAATAAATTACCGAAAAGGTGCACCAATCCAACAACACATCAAAAGATGTCCAAACAAATACAAAACGATACTTGGTCAAACTCCACACATATTTGTTCACAAAGGCACCGTTTTAAACACTAGAGTTATTCGCAACCCACACAAACAATTATCCCAACCGAATAAACCACCTCATACTCATTTCCCACTTTTATAACTCTAACACACTCCTTACACGGTTTACATAGGCTTACGGTTGACTTCTTATTGTTCCGGGTGCTTACTATTAAGTTATAAACATTTAAGCCTAAAAACAGGGGTGCTCGGCCGAGCAGTTCTATATGACTCGGCCGAGCAGCCTCGGTTCCAAAATTATGACTCTCTGGTCTGCTCCGCTCGGCCGAGTCAAGGGACGCGCTCGGCCGAGCACCTCCTAAATTCAGAAAAAAACGCAGAAGAACCCAAGTAACCAAAATTTACCCAAAACTTCACCATTTCTCTAATATTCAAAATCAAGACTTCCAATAAGCATAATAATGCACCAAAACAACTTGTGAACTTGAAATGGACCTAAATAACCATCTAGCTACCCACAACAAGATTCAAACCCCAACATTCCCAAGAACACCATTTTTGGCCAAAACTCAAATAAATCCCAAATAAATTCTAAACTCAACCAAACTTCAAATAAAACACATCAAGCATTATCTAAGCATGATATGAACATTTTAGCATAAAAATGGGGGAAAAGTAACTTACTTGATAAATCTCAAAGGTGACGAAATTCAATTCTTTTTGGCTTCCTACGATCCTATCGACGATCTAAACACATTTCACGTTTTAAGAAATGAGAGATTGTGAGAGGAAGATGAAGTAAATGAAGAGAGAAGGAAGAAGAAGAGAAAACTTACCAATCAATGGAGAGAGAGAGAAAATGGCTGGGAGAATGGGGGGGGGATGGAGTGTATGAGGGAGAAGGAGGTGAGGGAAGGAGTAGGGAGGGAGTAGGGAAATGTTTTTAAAAGATTTACACTTAGGCCCCCCTCCACTACACTACACCCAAATACGGCACTCCCTACTAACAATTAAGACCCAACACTTCTACACTAGCCCAAATAACTCGAGTAAAATGCTAGGCACAAATTATTATAACACATAAATTGCACACATAATTATTTAAATAAATAATAATTTAAATAAATAAATAAGCAAATAATTAAATAAAAATCATTTAATTACTAATAAAATAGAGCCTAGATTTCGGGTCGTGACAATGTGTCTTAACGGTTGGCCCCAGGCTCTTCCCCAGTGTCAAGAAAATGTGTCAACCATCCCGTAGTGTTGACCAAGCCGAACCTTGACTGAGAATAGTCATTATAGGTTGAAGCCTTTATCCGGGCAGTCCCTAGATGGACGTAAGACCAGCTTTGTGAAATTAACATGGCCGTATTTCGTAAGTCCAGTTAAGAATGTGAGAATTAGCGTTAACCCGGCCGCGCCTCGTAAGTCCAGGTTAAGAGTTTGAATTTGTGAAGTTAACACGGCCGTGCTTCGTAAGTACAGGTTAAGAGTATGAATTTAACCCGGCCATAATTCGTAAGTCCAGGTTAAGAGTATGAAATTAGCCCGGCCGCGCCTCGTAAGTCCAGGTTAAGAGTTTGAATTTGTGAAGTTAACGTGGCCGTTCTTCGTAAGTCCAGTTAAAAATATGAAAAATTGTCCTCTGGCGGTCAGGAATGACATAAGTCTATTAGGTTTCGTTAGATTTGCCCTTTGGCAGTCCGGTGTGACGTAAGACCATTAGGTTTAGTGAGATTATGTCCATTGGCCGTCCGGCGTGACGTAAGACCATTAGGTTTTTATGAGATATGTCCTTGGCCGTCCGGCGTGACGTAAGACCATTAGGTTCTGTGAGACTTGTCCTCTGGCGGTCATGAATAACATAAGTCCATTAGGTTTTATGAGATTTGCCTTTTGGCAGTCTGGAATGACATAAGTTCATTAGGTTAGACCTGTCCTTTGGCCGTCCGGCGTGACGTAAGACCATTAGGTTTAGTGAGATTATATCCTTTGGCGGTCCGGTGTGACGTAAGACCATTAGGTTTTGTGAGATTCGCCCTTTGGCAGTCCGGAATGACATAAGTCCATTAGGTTAGACCTGTCCTTTGGTCGTCCGCCGTGACGTAAGACCATTAGGTTTAGTGAGATTATATACTTTGGCGGTCTGGTGTAACGTAAGACCATTAGGTTTTGTGAGATTCGCCCTTTGGCAGTCCGGAATGACATAAGTCCATTAGGTTAGACCTGTCCTTTGGCCGTCCAGCGTGACGTAAGACCATTAGGTTCTGTGAGATTTGTCCTTGGCCATCCGGCGTGACGTAAGACCATTAGGTTTTGTGAGATAAGTCCTTGGCCGTCAGGCACGACGTAAGACCATTAGGCTCTGTGAGATTTGTCCTTTGGCCGTCCGGCGTGACGTAAGACCATTAGGTTCTGTGAGATTTGTCCTTTGGCCGTCCGGTGTGACGTAAGACCATTAGGTTCTGTGAGATTTGTCCTTGGGCCGTCCGGTGTGATGTAAGTCTATTAGGTTTTGAGATAAGTCCTTGGCCATCCGGCGCAACGTAATACCATTAGGCTCTGTGAGATTTGTCCTTTGGACGTCCGGCATGACGTAAGACCATTAGGTTCTGTGAGATTTGTCCTTTGGCCGTCCGGTGTGATGTAAGTCCATTAGGTTTTGAGATAAGTCCTTGGCCATCCGGCGTGACGTAAGACCATTAGGTTCTGTGAGATTTGTCCTTTGGCCGTTCGGCGTGACGTAAGACCATTAGGTTTTGTGAGATATGTCCTTGGCCGTCAGGCGTGACGTAAGTCCATTAAGTTCTGTGAGGTTTGTACCTTAGCCGTCCGGCGTGATGTAAGACCATTGGATTTTGTTGACCCGGCCGTACTTCGTAAGTCCAGGGTAGAAAGTGAAATCGTGAAGGTCCCAGCCGTACCTCGTAAGTCCAGGATGAAAGTTAAGAGTTGTTGGCCCGGCAGTCTGGAGAGACGTAAGACCAGTTTGTGTAGTCGACCCTCCGCCATGAGATAAGTTGACCAGTTTGTGTAGTCGACCCTCCGCCATGAGATAAGTTGACCAGTTTGTGTAGTCGACCCTCCGCCATGAGATAAGTTGACCAGTTTGTGTAGTCGACCCTCCGCCATGAGATAAGTTGACCAGTTTGTGTAGTTGACCCTCCGCCATGAGATAAGTTGACCAGTTTGTGTAGCCGACCCTCCGCCATGAGATAAGTTGACCAGTTTGTGTAGTCGACCCTCCGCTATGAGAAAAGTTGACCAAATCGACCAATGTGTCCCGGCAGTCCTTAGTCGGACATAAGACCAGTTACCCTCGAGTCGACCCTCTCCTGATAGATCCTAGTCAATCAAGCCCAGCCTCTGAGCCATGCCCATTATTTGAGCCTCTGAGCCATGCCCATTCCTTGAGTCGACCCTCTCCGATAGAGCCAAGTCGATCAAGTCTAGCCACTAAGCCATGCCAATATTTGAGCCTCTGAGCCATACCAGTCCCCTTAGTCAACCCTCTCGGAATAGAGCCAAGTTGACCAAGTCCGGTCTTTGAGCCATGCCTATTCCTTGAGTCGAACCTCTCCGATAGAGCCAACTCGATCAAGTCTAGCCTCTGAGCCATGCCTATTATTTGAGCCTCTGAGCCATGCCAGCCCCCTTAGTCAACCCTCTCCGAATAGAGCCAAGTTGACCAAGTCCGGCCTTTGAGCCATGCCTGTTTAGGAAGGGATGAATGAATATCCACCTAAGGCCCATAGGTGTGAGTAGCCTTAAAATCTCTCACCCGAACTACGTTAGGCTTGATTCCCTCGAATAAGGATACGTAGGAATCCTATACCTCTAGGTCCAGCCATAGAACAAATCGGCCAAGCCGTCCTCCCATTAGATTGGGATGCTTATTTTGTCGACAACCCCGCTTTCTTCAAAAGCGACGTTGCCGAGGGGATCTGTAAGTACCCCAATCTGAATTTGACCTACTTTAGAGGAATTCTTGGTACCATTTAGGGATAAACCAATGGTCCAGGACCTCACTAAGATAAACCTAATATTCCAGGACTGGACAAGAAATAAACTTAGAAAAATTCAGAAGCTCGCCAAGTCAAGTCGTACGGATAGTTTGGGTACTTGAGGGGTTGAGCCGTACGGCTATGTTGGGCACCCTCAGTCCCTATAAATTATCATTTCAGGGGGGGAGAAAACGTTTTGTGTGTTGATACTCTGCCAGTTTGAGAGTAAAAACTGTGAGTGATACACATTTTAGTGAAAAGTGAGGAAGATAGGCCATAACCATCATAGGTGAAGCCTCATTCTCCCCATCTTCTTCTTCATCTCAAACTCTTTTTTTTATTGTTCATATTCCTTGTTTACTTTGTGTTATTTCTTATTATTCTTGCAAGCCTTGTCCATTCAAGTACTTTACATTTCTTGGAAGTCTTGTCCATTTTAAGCACTATATATATATATATATATTATACAAGTCTTGTCTCCTCAAGCTATATATGTTATTGTTATATATATATATGTATTATGATTATATATGTACATTGGAACCAAATCATGAGGTGATTCAAGGTTCCCTTCATACCTAGTGTATGATTGTGGGGTAAAACCTAAAGATGATCATGGTTTGTTAAGTTTTATGTTGATTTTGTTCTTGTTTGGCCATGAGAGTCATGATTGGGTGATAAAGTTTCAATCTTTATCATCCCAACCATGACCTAGCCATAAAATCACCAAGTATGGGACATAAAGATCCAATCTTTATGTTACATTTTTGTTTCTAAAGGTTTAATCTTACATAATAAGTCCATTTGATGGTAAAGTTTCAATCTTTACTCATCAAATGGTCATTTTGGCCCAAAGGTCATGTTAATCAACTTTCTCAAAATTTTCCCAATGATTGTCTTAATCACACCCAAAACCTTTGTTTTTGGTGTCTAATTTGTGATCAATGACATAGGGATGATTAAATCCATGTTTTTTTTTTGAAGAAAATAACTGAAAATGATCATCACAGTCCAGTTTCAGCAAGAACACTCTGTTTTGCCTGAAACTGGACAGTTTTCTGATAAACTGTCAAAAATCCCTGGAATGCTCTCCCTAGCCGTACGGCTACTTTGGCCAGGGGGTGAATTTTCCAGTTTCTTCCCTTTCTGACTGAAATGTTTGCAAAATAACCCTTTTCTGTTAAATAATTAACCAGTTTTGTTAAAATGTCAGTTTCTCCCATCTTTGAAATACACACGCACACATGCACATTTGTTAACTAACGTTAGGGAGACTCGGTCTTATCCGAGGCGACTTGGGTGACGTAAAACTCTTCCCAAGGCATAACCTGACCTCCGAACTAATAGAATCTCTAACCTTTCCATTTGTTGGGTTAAATAATTAACAAATGTGGCGACTCTGTTATGTTTTGCGTGATAAACGTGTTTGGTTTTTCGCCCTTTGAAACGAAAACCCTTCGTTTCCTTCGTCACGAGGCGGGATCCTTACAGATACCCGGTTGTAAATCCTATGCCATTAACATACGTCTCGATGACATTCATGGGATTTAGAGTTTGCTGATGCAGATTTCATTGCTCACCCATGATCTTGGATGTGCGGTGAGAATAAATTCGTACTGAGAAACAACTTTACTTGTTCCAATTCTGAAAATATTCCTTTGTTGATGACTCAATGTTCCATCTTGAACCGGGTTCAGATTCGACCTTTCAGTCAAAAGCAGAGCTTTTTCTGACCTTTTTGTTGAAAGCAGGGCTTTCTTGATATTTCTATTAAAAGCATGGCTTTTTTGGAATTTCCTAAGAAAACAGGGTTTTCTGTTGGATTTCTGGGGGATACCTCGTACGAGGGATGGATGCCTCGTACGAGCCATCTCTGTTTTTACGCAGATCAGAGTCATTTTAGGCGCTGAAAGTGATTTTCAAATCACTTTTTTTATTTCATTTTCGGGATCTTTCAACCCTCGGCAATTTTCTCTCTCAAAAATCTTCATTTTCACCAAGTTCTAGTGATTCCCAACACTTTCAAATGGCCGGTGTACATCGTTCTTATAAGGAACACCTCTTCTCCCAATGGCCCCAAGCAAGTAAAATTCTCAACCGTTTGCTCCCAATGGCCCCAAGCAAGTCCGTCCCTTCATTAATAATTGGTGATGGGTTTTCCCTAACTCGGAATTAGTGGAACGCTACAAGAGTGACCTAGCGACGTTCTTTTGCTTGTTTGACAAAGTTTATCAAGGAAGGTTCGTAGAGATGTTCGGTTTCAAGATTCTTTTCACCTTGAAGAATCTAAAACCGGATTGGGACCTTTTAAAGGGAGTTGCACGCTTTTGGGATCCTTCAGCTCATCTATTTAACTTTTCGCTTAATGAGATGGTCCCCATTGTAGAGGAGATGGCGGCTATCCTGGATATGCCATTGACAGGGGTGATCGCGGTGCCCAAGTATGACAAGGTACTGGCGGAATTGATTATAAGCCTTCCTGAGGCGCAGAGTTATATTCATAACCGTCATGTTGATCTCCACGCTCTGCCTAGGAGATTTAAAGGTCGGGTGACTCGTGGTCACGGTGTGGATTCCCAATGTTGCCTCTTGGCGTTGTGCTTATTCCAAAGTGTGCTATTCATGAGCAAGTGTGGCATGGCGGACACGGAGCTCGTGGACATTGTTCTGCAAGCTAGAGGACGGGCTTTCAATGTCGTTCCTCTTATCTTGGGGGAAACCCTTCATGGCCTTGATGAGCTACACCGAACCGGCTCTATGACTCGGGGAAGTCCATTATTGTTGACTATTTGGCTCAGGAATATTTTAAACTGTTGGACTCTCCGATCGAGTATTCACCCCACACTTTCCATAGGCGGAGACTGTTGGTGAAGGGTCTCAGCATTGAGGAGTGGGCCCATCTTTTTGCCAAAGCGGAGACTGATGATATTGCTTGGTGCCCATCTTTTTGGAAGGTGAAGAGGTTTGTATCTAATACCCTTGGATACGACAGAGTCGTCCTTCCAGGTTTGAGAGATTCCTCTTTCTATTTTGCTCGAAGGGTGATGCGACAGTTCGGTCAACAGCAGGATACTTTCGTGTTAGGGGGACGGCCTCAAGACATTTCTTTCACGGACTCAGAGTTCTCTACGAGCTTGGATCGCGCTTAGGGGTAAGGCACCACTATGGATCGTTGGACCAATCTGCGTCATGATGGAGGGAGCATCCATTTGTCAGATAAATATTTATATTGGTTTCTCACAGAACTCCATCCCAGTGTCGAGGGTATTGATGAGATCCGCCGCTCTCTGTTGGGGGACCAATTCGAGCCTAGCTTGAATTTGAGGAAGAAGGAAGCTAAGGAGGATCCTTCTAATGTCAGAGTAGATGCCACTCAAGATTTTCTGGATAGTGACTTTTACGAGAAGAGAGCAAATGGACTTCCCAGTAAATTTCAAGCTCTAGATAGGCCTCATGTGTTTGCACGATTGACTCCCTTGGTGTTCAGTAGACTTGACGTTCCTCCCGGTTTCGAGATACCTTTGCATAAGAGGAAAAGGAATGACAAGGCGTATCGTGGTCAAGCCCCTACTAAGTTAAAGAAGAAATAGATCCTTAGGAGTATCGAGAAATTGCTTAGATAGACCAATGCTTAGATTTTTAGTATTTTATTTATTTTCTTTTGCAAGTTGGTATTCATGTTAGAATTTTTTTAATGCTTTCTCGAAATGCATTCAGTTAATAAGAAGACAAGATTTTGATTTTATTTATTGAATAGACCGGACCAAAAGGCTGCCTACGTTCTCCTTTTACAACAATTAAATAAGGAGCTCAGGTCATCGTAGTTCTTGTTCAAGAAAGAGAAAATATGTCTGTTGACTGACATATCTCGTACGAGACAAAGGTGTCCCGTACGAGACTGTCCCCTATTCTCTTTTTTTTTTTTTTTTTTTTTTTGGCACACCCTGATTTTTGCCTAGACCGCCCTTTTAGGTTTTCAATCTAGCGGGCTTATTTTCTCGTGCCTTTATTATATATTTTTTGAAATCGGGGACGGAGCTAGGAATAGTACTTCTTCAGCTTGTCCATGTTGACGGGCTTCGGCAGCTGATCTCCATCTAGGTCTGCGAGTTGTACCGCTCCTCCGGAGAATACCTTCTTGACTATGTAAGGGCCTATCCATCTTGGTCCCCATTTTCCCATAGGGTTGAACGGTCCAGGATGATGTTCGCGTAGGATAAGGTCCCCTTCTTTGATGTTTCTGGATTTGACTTTCTTATTGAATGCTCGGGCCATTCTCCGTTGATATGCTTGCATATGCTCGGTGGCTCGAAGTCGTCGTTCATCTAGCAGGGCTAGTTGTTCGTAGCGGCTATTCAACCATGCGACTTCATTCACTTGGTTTTCTAGGAGAACCGTTAGTGATGGTACTTCTAATTCGATTGGTAACACTGCTTCCATCCCATAGGCTAGGGCGTATGGAGTTTCACCGGTGGCGGTACGGATTGAAATACGGTAGCCCCAGAGTACAAACGGTAGCTTGTCAGGCCAGTATTTGCCAGTCTTAGCCATTTTTCTAATGATGGTCTCTACTGTTTTGTTAGCAACTTCGACTGCTCCATTGGTCTGTGGTCGGTACGGTGATGACTGATGTCTCTCTATCTTGTATTCTGCAAGTAGTTGGTCATATTCTTTCTCAAAGTGCGTGCCATTGTCAGATATCATCTCATGAGGTACCCCATATCGGCATATGATATTGGTCTTAATGAACTCAGCCACCTTTTTGGCATTTAAGACTTTGTAGGATTGGGCCTCGATCCACTTAGTGAAGTAATCAACGGCTACTAACACGAATGAGTGCCTATTGTGACCTGTCGGCGAGACTTTGCCAATGACGTCTATTCCCCATGTAGAAAATGGCCAAGGGGATGTCATGGGGTATAACATGGACGGTGGTGCGTGTTGCAAGTTAGCATGTATCTGACACTTGTGGCATTTCTTAACCATGTCGGTGTAGTCGGCTTCCATTGTAGCCCAATAGTACCCTAGTCGGATAATTTTCTTTGCTAGCATATTGCCATTCATGTGGGTTCCACAGAATCCTTGATGGACTTGGTCCATGATTTCTACAGCTTCGTGCTCATCAGCACAGAGCAGACACTGCTTGTGGTGTTTCTTGTAGAGGCGATCAACTATAATAATGAATTGGGCGGCAAACCGTTTGAGGGCTATCTTCGCTTTAGGTGATGCGTCTGATGGGAATGTTCCATCTAGGAGGAAACTCCATACATCATAATACCAAGGCTTATCGTCTAAGGCATTTACGGAAACAGAGTCACACTCATCTTTGCAGTCATGCAGATCTATGATCGAGTGATAAGCAGGAGTCGTTCGCCTCGCGACTTTGAAGGTTTTGACTTTGGTCCATTTGGGAATCTTTACTAGTGATGCTAGGATGGCTAGCGAGTCTTCTAAGCGGTTCTTATCTCTAGGAAGATAGTAGAAAGTGACTTCTTTGAACTGTTTGACCAAGTCTTGGAGATGGTCGTTATATTTATGGAGTGTAGGATCTTGTACCTTCCACTTCTTGAGTGACTGATAGATTATAAGTTGTTAATCTCCATACACTTCTAGTTCGGTCACATTTCTTTCTAAGGCTGCTTCAAGCCCCGCTATGCAAGCTTCGTACTCGGCAATATTGTTAGTGGCCTCAAAGTTAAGGCGGATTGCGAGTGGAGTGTAGAAATCCGAGGGATCTACTAGAAACATGCCAATGCCATATCCCCGTTTATTGGCTGCGCCATCAAAAAATAATTGCCACTTATTTTATGCTATTGCCATGATGTCCTCATTAGGGAATCGCGGGTCTTCCCCCTTCGCTTCATCACATGGAAATTCGGCTAAATGATCCGCGAAGACCATTCCTCTTACGGATTTCTGTGTGATGTAATGATATCATACCCCACGAGCATAAAGTACCACTTAGCTATCCTAGAGGAGACATGTGATTTCTCAAAGATATACTTCATTTGGTCCATTCGGGCAATCAGTTGCACAGGAAACGCTTCCATGTATGGATTTAGTCTCTCAGCTACCCATACCAGTGCAGCACACGACTTTTCTAATGCAGAGTAATTCAATTCAGCCCCCTGGAAGCGATGGCTGACAAAGTATATGGCATTCTCTTTCTTCGAATCGGGTTGCTCTTGTGCTAGCATAGCCCCTAATGCTGTATCATTGACTGTGAGGTACAAGGTCAACGGTTTCTCTTTATGCGGTGTGAATACCCCTTTCCGATGAAGCGACGCATGTGAATTATCTTGCAATAATTATTAATAACAAAGGGAAATATTCATAGCAACATTAACAATATGAGAGTCGCCACGCCGTTTTAATTATAGCCAAAACATTGAGAAAAAGCATGTTAATGGGTTCGGGGGTCAAATTACAACAAGAGAAGAATATTAAGCGTTATCACTCCTATCGCCCGAATGATCGGTCTTTCTATCATGATGCGGTGTAGGTTGTGTGAGGTGTTTAGAGACCGGATCCGAAGATTGCCTACGTTCCTCTTAATGTGAGAAGCTCAGGTCAATGTAGTTTGAGAAGAATTTAGAATAGGCAGAAGAATCGGGATCATGCATAATGAGGGGGAAATTACCTAAAGATTAGGGTTTAGAAATAGTTCCTAGATCATGTTCGGGTTGATGAACCCTAGATCATCATCGGCTATGAAATAACATGTTAACATGAAGATCACAACCCTAAATATGGCATAAATAAGGCTTTAATCTAAGAACACGAAGAACATGCGAAGAACATATTATAAACATATGAATAATATGATGAACATATGAATAAACATGAAAGGAACATGAATATTATGGATCTACACTAAGAACAAGGCAAGAACATGAAGAAAAAGTTAGAAAACTTACCTATATTGGCAAGAAATAAACTTGGATCTTCTTGGGAGTCTTGAAGATGTTCTTGGATGCTTGAAATGCTTAATTGGAGAGCAAATTCGTCACTTAGGGAGCTTAAGATTGATCAAAATTCGGACCTTTGATTATGAGGCAAGAGGGACTTTATATAGTGAACTGACCAAGGGATCAAACGGCTGAGATTGGCTGAGGCAATCATGGCCGCGTGGCCAAGGGCGGATGTGGCCGGGTGGCCAAGGATGGATATGGCCGCGTGGCCATCATTCCAGGCTGACGTGATTGTTAAGCTAGGGTTTGATACAAGGAAACCCTATTTTGGCCATTTTTGGTACATTCTAGAAAATTGAGCTATATTTTGGGAATCCGGGACAAGTGTTTACAACGTTTCTAATTCCTATAAAATCCTTGTATATTTGGGAAAGCCTTAATTAACTCATTTTCGGATCGGGTACTAACAGTAGCCCCTCAGCGATGCTTCTTGCAAGGCAATGGGGGGTCGACGATAAAAAGAAGGATCCGTTCTGAAACATGAGTTTCAAAACGAGAGAAGGAAGATAAATAACTCGCGGGTATGGAGTTACAACAAAAGATGACCTAAGAGGTTAAATGGCCGAACCTTTGTAAGCGACCTACGTATCTGCGGAGGAATGAAGCCGGACTGTAAGTACCCCAATCTGAAACCGACCTATCTTAGAGGTAGCCTTAGCACCGTTTCAGGGATAATCTAATAGGCCAGGACCTCCCTAGGATAAGCTATAAATTCCAGGACTACTCTGGTATAAAATTGGAAAAATCCAGAAGCTCGCCAGGCTGAGCCGTACGGATGCTTTGGGTACTAGAGGGTCCTAGCCGTACGGCTGGTTTGGGCACCCTCAGTCCCTATAAATAGAACCCCTTGCTGATCATTTCAGGGGGGGGGGAGAAACATTAGAACTAAGGTAACTCTGTCGAATTCACCTCAGAATAGTGTGAGTAAGAGTGAACAAAGAGTGAAAGAGAGAAATGAAGATTGGCCTAAACCAAGATAGGTAAAGCCACCTCCTCCCCCTCCCTTCTCTTCATCTAAGAACTCTATTTATCTTTGATCTTATCATTTATTGTTGATATTTACATTCTTGCAAGTCTTGTCCATTCAAGCAATATACATATATCTATTATTATTTATATTTCCTAGTCCAAGCCATGAGATGATCAAAGGTTCCCTCCATACTTTTTGTGGAAGAGGTTCAAACCTAGTTTGATCATGGCTTGTTGATTGTTCATTTACATTCTTGTCATGGATGATACTCTTGTTGTTCATTTTGCTCATTTTAAGCTATGATGATCATGTTGAGGATAAAGTCTCAATCTTTATCCTCATCAACTTGATCTAGCCCAAAATTCCCAAGTTTGGGTAATAAAGATCCAATATTTATGGTTTTTTCTTGTCCCTAAAGGATTAATCTTGCCTAGAAGAGCCATTTTGATGGTAAAGTTTCAATCTTTACTCATCAAATGGTCACTATGGCTCAAAAGGGCATATTGGCCACCTTTTTCATGTTTCTCCCATGATTGCCTTTGATCATGCCCAAACTCTTGTTTTGGGAGGTTCTTTGATGATCAAATGGCATATGAATGAGTTGTTAATGTTGTTTTGTGTTGGAATAACAAACTGGAATCAGAACAGTTTGGTCCAGTTCAAGCAGAATGCTCTGTTTCTGCCTATAACTGGACTGTTGCTTGAATAAACTGTAAAATCCCAGGAGTAGTCTCCCCATCCGTACGGCTACTTTGGCCGTATGGGGAGATTGACCATTTTGCCCTTCTGTCTTCTGTTTTCTTGCCAAACAAACCCTTTTTCAGTTGAAAAGATAAATAAAAAGTTAAAACAAAGATTTTCCGTTAAAACACACACACACACATGCACTTTTGTTAACTAACAAGGGAGACTCGGCTTTGTCCGAGGCAACTTGGGAGGACGTAAAAACTCTTCCCAAGTTGTAACCTGACCTCCGAACCTTTGAACTCAAACCTTTGTCATTTTGTTGGGTTTAAAATTAACAAAATGTGGCGACTCCGTTAAATTGGTCCGGTTCCCGCGTTTGGTATTTCGCCCTTGAAACGCGCTCGTGTTCCTTTTCTTTTTTTGGGGCAGGATCCTTACAGTTGCGACTCCGCTGGGGATTAGAGTGCTTTCGGACTTCTTTCTAGAAGGTTCGGGGGCATTCTTGTGTGGGTCAAACTCCCGTTCCCGTTAGTTGACTTCTTGCATATTTGTGTGTGTTTGATGTTTCTGTTTGAACTGTTTTGAGTACATACGTTCTGGATATACAATAAACTGGGGCTTGATGATCAGAAGTTGGAGAAACTGAGAAAAATATTCACCCTCTTGCTTTAGCCGTACGGCTACTTCGGGTAGGGGCCAGAATGTTGCCAATTAACAGTTTGGTGCAGGGTTGCAACATTCTGGGTGCCCCTATGCTTCTACATGTCCAGGTTCCAAATTTACAGTCTTACTTGTGCACATTACCTTCATTCGTTTGGCCAAAACTTGATTTAAAAAAAAACTTGGTTATGCATAATCTTTTGTCAATAAAAATGGTTTCCAAAGCCCTCATTGTGCATAACCCTTTTGTAAATATTTCTTAAGTCTTCTTGTTGTGCACAACTTGCTTGGTACAAATGGTTTCAATGTAAAAATTGTTCTTTTGCAAAATGTTTGATTCAAAATTCTTTGTTGTGCACAACTTGGTACATGTACAAGTTTTGGTCTTTGTTTGTTCATATTCCTTGATTTGTTGTGTGTATAAATTGTTTAATCCATGCTTGTTCATACTTTTTCATATCTTGCTTATGCCATGCTCATCATATCGAAAAACGGATTGAAAATCTCTATTTTGACTCAAAAAGGAACATAGAATGGCTTCACACTACGCGCACTTGACCTTGCACGTTCCAAATGCCCTTTTAACCCGGGATGGATGCCACGATGCATCTCGTTGGGCGCTCTTATTCCCTTCGATGCGCGCACGGGTCCATTCCACCTTCCCTTCCGAGCCGAGTCAACCACACTTGTCCGTGACACACAAATACCGTGACCTTGGTTGGTTTTTGGTCTAGCTCACGTTGCCACGTCCATAACGCGTGTCCAAAGTTAATTGTGGCCAAGTTAACGCCCGAGTTGTGATTCCTTGATGAAATGCAAGCGTGGCCTAACTAGCCTTTAACTCGTGCGTTAATGATGACCGCAATTAGCGAAGGTCATGTGCTAAGGATAGGGTGACACCATGTCGTTAAGCCCTAATGTACGAGTTATTTTAATCATCCTTAAGGCCATGGTCAAGGACTGAGACGCCTCATTCAAAATGAGGTCATGTCAGAATATCGGTGCAGCCTTCGGAAAAAGTCTCGATTCCGACTGGGGCTTAATCATGATTAGGATGACCCGCGCATTGGGAACCTTGCGACGCACTAGACCCCAGGTTCGTTTATTTTGGTCGGTGGAAGCCGCTTGCCCTATAGGACCCTCGCTCGGGATAGTCCGTCTATGGGAGCGTGCAAGACAAGTGAAAAACGAGGGGTCTATAGGCGTAGTGATGGCCTCCACTGATCCAGGGTTTAGATTAGTTGCGAAAAAGAAGAGAAATCTTTTCCAACCATTTAGGAATAAAAATGTGTTTTAAGTAAACTTGAATGATTTATTAATTGCGGGTTGCATGAGCTTGCTCTGTTTTTGCTTCCTGTCTTTGATACATTGCATTGTTTCGCTAACCAGTGTCACCCCCGTTAAGTCTTTGGAAGGATCCATGTTATCCTTCAAGACCTCCGTCAAGTCCCGTTAAGCCTTTGGATGGATCCATGTTATCCTCCAAGACTTTTGATTAGTCCCGTTTAGTCTTTGGACGGATCCATGTTATCCTCTAAGACTTTTGATTAGTCCTGTTTAGTCTTTGGACGGGTCCATGTTATCCTCCAAGACTTTTGAATAGTCCCGTTTAGCCTTTGGACGGATCCATGTTATCCTCCAAGACTTTTGATTAGTCCCGTTTAGTCTTTGGACGGATCCATGTTATCCTCCAAGACTTTTGATTAGTCCCATTTAATCTTTGGACGGATCCATGTTATCCTCCAAGACTTTTGATTAGTCCCGTTTAATCTTTGGACGGATCCATGTTATCCTCCAAGACTTTTAAATAGTCCCGTTTAATCTTTGGACGGATCCATGTTATCCTCCAAGACTTTTAAATAGTCCCGTTTAGCCTTTGGACGGATCCATGTTATCCTCCAAGACTTTTGAATAGTCCCGTTTAGCCTTTGGACGGATCTATGTTATCCTCCAAGACTTTTGATTAGTCCCGTTTAGTCTTTGGAAGGATCCATGTTATCCTTCAAGACCTCCGTCAAGTCCCGTTAAGTCTTTGGAAGGAACCATGTTATCCTTCAAGACCCTCGTTAAGATCCCCGTTGAGACCCTAGGCAAAGTCCCCTAGGTCCCCGCAAAGATCCCCGTTAAATTCTAAGAATAGTCCCCTAGGAAGCCAGTCAAGTCCTTGGATGGATTCTCGTTAAGACATTAGTCGTGTTCGTCCTTCCCTCTTAAGATTCTAAACCCGTTCGAACTACGGTGGCCTGAGTCTCTCATCACGTGGGACCCCCTCCCTCGTGGTCAGGGGAACGTAGGCAACTTCGGCCCAGTCAAATATCCCAAATAGAGACACGTGTGTCTTTAACCCAAGTGTTCACCCAATGTTTACCCGAGCCTAAACTACCTTTTTTTTTCGTGGCTTAGATGAAGTGGAAGAGAGCATCATGTCGCCGACTGGTGCGTGTGGAGTCAGAAAGTTCCCCGGTCACTACAACCACTCCGATCCGGTACCTCAGAAAGATCACTTCAGTGGACAGTAGCTTGAGAAATGACGCCGCGGATAATTCGGATGGCCTAACGAACGAAGAGTTGTTCCAAGCTTCAGAAACCCCCGGGGCTGAGAAAGAAGTCATCACAGATAGCCACAGAGAAACGCAAACTCCGTCTGATGAGTCGACGAGGCAAAGAGGTGTTACAGCTCTGTTTCAAATTGATGGGCCATTCACCAAGGTGACCAACCATAATGAAAGGGTGGAAGCTACCCGAACCCTGGATTGTAACCAAAGATTTCCCCCTCCATCTCATCAAAATACCGAGACCTCCATTTCTTCGCCCTAACACGCCGTCGTCCACAACGAGCCTCTCACTCAAATCTTCCTCACTCCGCCTCATCCCAAATCCAACATCTCCCATAAGACACCTCCTATAAAACCCCAAACACAACCCACTCAAAAGGCCCGCAAACCACTGTTCACACCAGTTACGCCTCAAGCATCATACTCACAACACCTTCCCAATCGTGTCCCTTCTCGATTCAATGCTATCAACCAAGTCACCAGAGATCAGTCACTGTTTAAACCATATATGGATACCCGACCAGGCATCACTAACTTGCCTCCTTGCATGCCTCAAATGTATATTCCTGCAAGCAACCAAGGTTATGGGTATTCCTACACCCATGCACTTCCACAGAATCCTCATGTTGGACCTCAGTCGGGTATGTTGTTGGGAAAAAGAAGGCAAATGCAAGCTAAGTTTGAAAGGACACTCGATGGGCACCCCTTTGCATTGAGTAGCGGTGATTCTTATCCCCACTACACTCCGGTCAACAATGAAAGAAAGCCAAGGGCCGAGCCAAGATCCATTTCACAAAGTTTGAGGATTTCGGAATGCCCATAAGCAAAGTATTTGAAGCATTGATCAAACAAGGCCTCATGTGGCCCCTCGAAGATTTTCGGCCAAAGAATCTTGAAAAACGTCGAGACAAGACCCAAAGGTGTGCCTTTCACAACTACCACGGCCATGATACCAATGATTGCACCGCCATAAAACGCATCATCTCGAAACTAATTGAGAAGGGGAAGCTTGGACGCCCCCACACCCCCGACACAGCCAATGACCCGAGCGTCAACATGCTCAAATCTGTGACTTCCCCGATGATCGATAAATGGAGTGGTGTCCGCCCCAAGGAAAAAGAGCCCATGGTTGATAGAGTTGTCAATCCCAAAGTGGGAGAGCCTGTTTTGGAAAAATTGACAAAATCAGTGTCCCAAATGGTGGTTCCTAAAATCAGCAAAGCCGAAACGACGGAAGGCGTTTGGAAAAGATCAGTGGCACAGAAAATGTCTGAAGGGCCGAATGCCCCGGGTTGGGAAATGAATGGTGTTGCGGTTGCCACAGCAAATGACGGAGTTCCGAAACCTCTCCTATCAACCTCCCCTTAGAAGGAGTCTGTTTTCATCCTTAGGAAGAGCCAGTTGCTTTTAGGGCGTATGATAAGTCTTTAGGAAAAGTTGGTTAAGATGTCTGTTAGGTTTGGTTAAAGTCTTGACTCACCGGTTGATGCCATGTGGTGACCATTTTGGGTCCATTATGAGTTCTCTTAATAAGATTATTATTGCCATTTTTGCCTTGTCAAAAGCTTACAAAAAAAAGAAATGTGTGTGAGTCTTTCACTCAAAACAAAGGTGTGTCTTCCAAAAAAAAAAAAATAAATAAATAAAAAAATAAATAAAAATAAAAAAATGGAGATCAAGTTTTCTTAAAATAAAAGATCAAGTTTTTCCTAAAAAGCTAATCCGATAATGAAGCATTTTTCTCAAATCATGGTTATAATTTCACCTTGAGGTTTAATATGCTAAAAGTCCTTCGCGGTTCTGTCCACTGGAAGCATTGACCAAGGAGCCCACATCCGAATTGGCGTTCGAAACAACCGTCCACATGAGCAATGAGATCAAACAATTGGGACACTGTCTACAAGAAGAAGCCCAAGCTTCAGAAGGCCCAAGGCGGTTACATCACAGGGAAATCCATACTCTCGCTGAATGCAATGCACAGAGATTACGCACCTTGAAAGGGAATCACCAAAAGGCTTGGCCAACAGGAAAGCTCCCAACTCGCCCTCATGAGTAGACGACCCCGACAATTGCAACGCCAAGCCAAGTGGAGGCCTCGCGACATCTTTCCCGATGACATGGAACCCGAGTTCCCCGTGGAAGACATGGAATATGCCGCCGACAACCCCTCCAACAACTATGGAAGAAAATGGATCATCGTGCTTCATGGGAACCCATCCTTAAAAAAAAATGTGAGTCTTCCAGCCTCGTAGGTTCTAGAAAGAAAAAAAAGGAGTCCATTCTGGACCGTGTCTTTTTATTTTTACAGAGTTCCGCACTTGGACATGTATGTACAAAGTTATCTAAATAAAAGAGTCATTTTCCTTCTCTTCTCTCTAGACTTGAGACATTATTTGCAATATATGTTTACTCTTGAAATTGCCTTGCTTGTTATTATCAATTGATTGCTACGTCCCCAAAATGACGAATTGACTTCTAAGCATACTAGTCAATGACGACTCATTAAGGATGAATGGACCTAACACAAATGAAAAGTTCCAAATGCAAACAATTAATCTTGATATGAATAAATGTTGTGATCAATTGGCATGAAGAAACCATCAATGGCAAATCTTCCCTCATACATTACCCCGATACACAACCCGATACACCTTTCCTATACAAATCCTTGATGCGCATCAAAGGCATCCCGAGACAATGAAAAGGCAAGGATGTTGTTGCTCAACCACCAAGATTCAACCACGATCGCGCGTGCGCAACCAAGCAAAGGACTTCCCAGATCTTCAAAAGTCAAAGTAAGAAGTGGCAGAATTCCACCAAGGGGCTACAAATGAGCCAATGTCCAAGATAGCAAGTTGGGGCTAATTTTTCCCCTCTCTCTAAAAAAATGATAAGAGAGAAAGAAATGGATAATGGAAAAAAGGAAAGCAAATGAATATTGGCAAAGAGGAAGTCTACCTCAAAAGCTCACCAAGTTCACTGCAAAAGTCCACTTCAAAGAACATCCCGAGGAGTTCACCGCAAAGAAAAGCGATCTACATCAGCAAAGCAACAACATCCTTCAAAAGGACACCAACCCCAGCAAAAGAAGGCCCCACGGCCGAACTACGGCGACCTGAGCTCCTCAAACTGAGGGGAACGTAGGCAACCTTCGGATCCGGTCACAGCATGAAATGAATCCATCAAACCTCGATCCTCCCAAAATGACCCGGTTCTCTTCCCTTGGTCCCATCAATGACCAATTTCCCAGATAATGACCAATCTCCCCATAAACACCTTTTGATCTTGCCATTGATCGAATCTTAATCTTAATTGATCACAACATTTATACATGTTAAGGCTAATTGCTTGTTATAATCTTGACTTAATAATAAACATGGTCCATTCCAGCAATCATTTGATGATATTAACTAGGGAAAGTTTCAAATGTCTCAACAAGTTTTCTTCTCTCTACATCTTAGGAAAGAGCTAAACACTTGTATTCTGTCGAGCAAGGGCTTCCTCCCGTTCCATGATAATACATTGTTCACCAAAATAAAGGGACTCTCTCCCGCCTAAATAAAGGCCCTTGCATGTCTCCTCCAAAAGATATATTAAGTCCTCGTTCTATCAAGTTGGCTGGATCACTTATATGAAAAAAAAAAAAAAAGAAGAAGAAAGGCACCAAAAAAGTAGCCCGCTAGGTTGAAAACCCGTAAGGGCGGCCTAGGCAAAAAACAGGGTGTGCCATAAAAGACGCAAAAGAGATGCCCGCTAGGTTGAAAACCCGAAAGGGCGGCATAGGCAAAGGAAAGAGTGCGTCATAAAAAAAGGGATTGGTTCCTAACGTCATCAAAGGCCGCGAGACGACAACGGGTCCACGCCAACATCAAAAGTCGGAGGACGACATTGGGGCTACCTCCACAAGGACATGGGGCTACTCCGAGACATTCAATGACATGGGGGCTATGCCACCATCAACAGCAACAAGGACATGGGGATACCCCGACACATTCAATGACATTGGGGCTGCGTCGCCATCAATAGGAACAAGGACATGGGGCTACCCCGACATCGACAACAAGAGGTTTCTCTACTCTCGACCGCTCCTAAGAAATGGACAAAGCTCAAAAGGACTTTATGCATATAAACCTCGCGGTTAAGTTAAAACCAAAATTTGACTAAACATGTTTCGTTAAAAGATTTGCCTTCAAAAGTAAGCATTTTTAAATTTGGCCATTTGGCATCATTTATCAAAGACAATGTTTCAAGCAAAATGCTTTTGATCTCCCCTCAAAATGATTTTTCCAAAGTATTGGACCCTTTTTGTCCACAATGAGTCTTGAAGGTCACCCCTAGGCTCTTTCCCGGTATAAAGAAAATGTGTCAACCATTCCGCAGTGTAGGCTTGACCAAATCTTCGTCCCCCGAGTGACCCTTTAGGTTAAAAAACCTTCGTCCCCAGAGTGACCCCTTTAGATTAAAACCTTCATCCCCCGAGTGACCCTTTAGATTAAAACCTTGACTTAGAATAGTCGTTATAGGCTAGAGCCTTTGTCCCGGCAATCCTTAGAGGGACGTAAGACCAGTTTTCCCGTCAATCTCCCCAAAGATGGAGTTGACCCCGGTCAAGCTATGACTTAGAATAGTCGTTATAGGCTAGAGCCTTTGTCCCGGCAGACCTTAGAGGGACGTAAGACCAGTTTTCCCATCAATCTCCCCAAATATGGAGTTGACCCCGGTCAAGCTATGACTTAGAATAGTCGTTATATGCTAGAGCCTTTGTCCCGGCAGTCCTTAGAAGGACGTAAGACCAGTTTTTCCGTCAATCTCCCCAAAGATGGAGTTGACCCCGGTCAAGCTATGACTTAGAATAGTCGTTATAGGCTAGAGCCTTTGTCCCGGCAGTCCTTAGAGGGACGTAAGACCAGTTTTCCTGTCAATCTCTCCAAAGATGGAGTTGACCCCGGTCAAGCTATGACTTAGAATAGTCGTTATAGGCTAGAGCCTTTGTCCCGGCAGTCCTTAGAGGGACGTAAGACCAGTTTTCCCGTCAATCTCCCCAAAGATAGAGTTGACCCCGGTCAAGCTATGACATAGAATAGTCGTTATAGGCTAGAGCCTTTGTCTCAGCAGTCCTTAGAGGGACGTAAGACCAGTTTTCCCGTCAATCTCCCCAAAGATGGAGTTGACCCCGGTCAAGCTATGACTTAGAATAGTCGTTATAGGCTAGAGCCTTTGACCCGGCAGTCCTTAGAGGGACGTAAGACCAGTTTTCCCGTCAATCTCCCCAAAGATAGAGTTGACCCCGGTCAAGCTATGACATAAAATAGTCGTTATAGGCTAGAGCCTTTGTCTCGGCAGTCCTTAGAGGGACGTAAGACCAGTTTTCCCGTCAATCTCCCCAAAGATGGAGTTGACCCCGGTCAAGCTATGACTTAGAATAGTCGTTATAGGCTAGAACTTTGTCCCGGCAGTCCTTAGAGGGACGTAAGACCAGTTTTCCCGTCAATCTCCCCAAAGATAGAGTTGACCCCGGTCAAGCTATGACATAGAATAGTCGTTATAGGCTAGAGCCTTTGTCTCGGCAGTCCTTAGAGGGACGTAAGACCAGTTTTCCCGTCAATCTCCCCAAAGATAGAGTTAACCCCGGTCAAGCTATGACATAGAATAGTCGTTATAGGCTAGAGCATTTGTCTCGGCAGTCCTTAGAGGGACGTAAGACCAGTTTTCCCGTCAATATCCCCAAAGATGGAGTTGACCCCGGTCAAGCTATGACTTAGAATAGTCGTTATAGGCTAGAGCCTTTGTCCCGGCAGTCCTTAGAGGGACGTAAGACCAGTTTTCCCGTCAATCTCCCCAAAGATAGTTGACCCCGGTCAAGCTATGACATAGAATAGTCGTTATAGGCTAGAGCCTTTGTCTCGGCAGTCCTTAGAGGGACGTAAGACCAGTTTTCCCGTCAATCTCCCCAAAGATGGAGTTGACCCCGGTCAAGCTATGACTTAGAATAGTCGTTATAGGCTAGAGCCTTTGTCCCGGCAGTCCTTAGAGGGACGTAAGACCAGTTTTCCCGTCAATCTCCCCAAAGATGGAGTTGACCCCGGTCAAGCTATACTTAGAATAGTCGTTATAGGCTAGAGCCTTTGTCCCAGCAGTCCTTAGAGGGATATAAGACCAGTTTTCCTGTCAATCTCCTCAAAGATTGAGTTGACCCCGGTCAAGCTATGACTTAGAATAGTCGTTATAGGCTAGAGCCTTTTTCCCGGCAGTCCTTAGAGGGACGTAAGACCAGTTTTCCCGTCAATCTCCCCAAAGATGGAGTTGACCCCGGTCAAGCTATGACTTAGAATAGTCGTTATAGGTTAGAGCCTTTGTCCCGACAGTCCTTAGAGGGAAGTAAGACCAGTTTTCCCGTCAATCTCCCCAAAGATGGAGTTGACCCCGGTCAAGCTATGACTTAGAATAGTCGTTATAGGCTAGAGCCTTTGTCCCGGCAGTTCTTAGAGGGACGTAAGACCAGTTTTCCCGTCAATCTCCCCAAAGATGGAGTTGACCCCAGTCAAGCTATGACTTAGAATAGTCGTTATAGGCTAGAGCCTTTGTTCCGGCAATCCTTAGAGGGACGTAAGACCAATTTTCCCGTCAATCTACCCAAAGATGGAGTTGACCCCGGTCAAGCTATGACTTAGAATAGTCGTTATAGGCTAGAGCCTTTGTCCCGGCAGTCCTTAGAAGGACGTAAGACCAGTTTTCCCGTCAATCTCCCCAAAGATGGAGTTGACCCCGGTCAAGCTATGACTTAGAATAGTCATTATAGGCTAGAGCCTTTGTCCCGACAGTCCTTAGAGGGACGTAAGACCAGTTTTCCCGTCAATCTCCCCAAAGATGGAGTTGACCCCGGTCAAGCTATGACTTAGAATAGTCGTTATAGGCTAGAGCCTTTGTCCCGGCAGTCCTTAGAGGGACGTAAGACCAGTTTTCCCGTCAATCTCCCCAAAGACGGAGTTGACCCCGGTCAAGCTTAGACTTAGAATAGTCATTATAGGCTAGAGCCTCAGTCCTTAGAGGGACGTAAGACCAGTTTTCCCTTCAATCTCCCCGAAGATGGAGTTGACCCCGGTCAAGCTTGGACTTAGAATAGTCACCATAGGCCATCCCCGACGTAAGCCCAGTAAAAATCTGTCCCGTGTAAGTCAACCCTCTCCTATAGAGTCAAGTTGACCGTATCCCCAGCAAGTCAACCCTCTCCCATAGAGCCAAGTTGACCATGTCTCGCCTCTGACCTTTGGAGTCATGCCTCCTTGCGGATCTAAGTAACCCCGCGTACCTCCGAATTATGTTAGGCTTGATTCCCCGTGAACGGGATACGTAGGAATCCTATACCACTAGGTCCAGCCATGCAACCAAAATCGGTTAAAGCCGTCGTCCCGTCAGATTGGGATGCTTATTTCTATCGACAACCCCGCTCCTTCGAAGCGACGTTGCCGAGGGCCTCTGTAAGTACCCCAATCTGAAACCGACCTATCTTAGAGGTAGCCTTAGCACCGTTTCAGGGATAAGCTAATAGGCCAGGACCTCCCTAGGATAAGCTATAAATTCCAGGACTACTCTGGTATAAAATTGGAAAAATCCAGAAGCTCGCCAGGCTGAGCCGTACGGATGCTTTGGGTACTAGAGGGGCCTAGCAGTACGGCTGGTTTGGGCACCCTCAGTCCCTATAAATAGAACCCCTTGCTGATCATTTCAGGGGGGGAGAAACATTAGAACTAAGGTAACTCTGTCGAATTCACCTCAGAATAGTGTGAGTAAGAGTGAACAAAGAGTGAAAGAGAGAAAGGAAGATTGGCCTAAACCAAGATAGGTAAAGCCACCTCCTCCCCCTCCCTTCTCTTCATCTAAGAAATCTATTTATCTTTGATCTTGTCATTTATTGTTGATCTTTACATTCTTGCAAGTCTTGTCCATTCAAGCAATATACATATATCTATTATTATTTATATTTCCTAGTCCAAACCATGAGATGATCAAAGGTGCCCTCCATACTTTGTGTGGAAGAGGTTCAAACCTAGTTTGATCATGGCTTGTTGATTGTTCATTTACATTCTTGTCATGGATGATACTCTTGTTGTTCATTTTGCTCATTTTAAGCTATGATGATCATGTTGAGGATAAAGTCTCAATCTTTATCCTCATCAACTTGATCTAGCCCAAAATTCCCAAGTTTGGGTAATAAAGATCCAATATTTATGGTTTTTTCTTGTCCCTAAAGGATTAATCTTGCCTAGAAGATCCATTTTGATGGTAAAGTTTCAATCTTTACTCATCAAATGGTCACTATGGCTCAAAAGGGCATATTGGCCACCTTTTTCATGTTTCTCCCATGATTGCCTTTGATCATGCCCAAACTCTTGTTTTGGGAGGTTCTTTGATGATCAAATGGCATAGGAATGAGTTGTTAATGTTGTTTTGTGTTGGAATAACAAACTGGAATCAGAACAGTTTGGTCCAGTTCAAGCAGAATGCTCTGTTTCTGCCTATAACTGGACTGTTGCTTGAATAAACTGTAAAATCCCAGGAGTAGTCTCCCCATCCGTACGGCTACTTTGGCCGTATGGGGAGATTGACCATTTTTCCCTTCTGTCTTCTGTTTTCTTGCCAAACAAACCCTTTTTCAGTTGAAAAGATAAATAAAAAGTTAAAACAAAGATTTTCCGTTAAAACACACACACACACATGCACTTTTGTTAACTAACAAGGGAGACTCGGCTTTGTCCGAGGCAACTTGGGAGGACGTAAAAACTCTTCCCAAGTTGTAACCTGACCTCCGAACCTTTGAACTCAAACCTTTGTCATTTTGTTGGGTTTAAAATTAACAAAATGTGACGACTCCGTTAAATTGGTCCGGTTCCCGCGTTTGGTATTTCGCCCTTGAAACGCGCTCGTGTTCCTTTTATTTTTTTGGGGCGGGATCCTTACACGGACGTAGTTCAAATCTGCAGGGGAAATTTGCGAATGATTGTCTTCTGATCAACGAGCAACGAGCAACGCCTTCCACTGGGGATAATTTTCATGAAGGGAAATCTGCTAGGGAATTATAAATGACCAAGTCGGTTGGGTGGCTGAACCTTTTCAGGCTTCCTACGTATCCTTGGGGGAATTAAGCCGGTCGTAGTTCGGAGATGCGAACAAGAATGGTGCGAGATATGAAGACGGCAAAGGCTCGGTAATCCCAAGATGAAATGTCGATTGCTGGAACATACGTAATTAGAAATGGCAGGGCTTCTACAAATTGAGATAGATCTAGAACACATATGATATAGAGATGGATGGGTCTCTGCAACCACAATGGTCCTAAGCAAGTACTGGGGTACGCGCGAGGTAGAAACAGCCGGGTTTCAGTAATCGCGACGAAAGGTTTGAATGTACGAGATATGAAGATGGCAGAGTCTAAGTAATCTCGATGCTTCTTGAAAAGAAATAGAAATTTTGGGGAGGCTTTCTCGACCTTAAATAACGAATTTCTGTGAAAATAGACTAAGGGGGGGGGCTAAAATGAACAAACACACAATAGAGCAGGGATAAATTGGTAATTTTGCCTAAGAAGGCGAACATGGCCGCGTGGCCAAGTCTTCTGATTGGCCAGATCTCCTTCACGTGGATTAATCAAAGGGGAAGATCGGACGACTGGGATTGCTTGAGGTGATCTTGGCCGCGTGGCCAAGTCTCTGGTCAGACCAGATTCTTGGTCACAACGCCAGATCCTTCTTCTTCTTCCTCTTCCTTCTTCTTCTTCGAGTTTTAGAGAGATAAAAGGGAATTTAGAGAGAGAAAGCTTCCATTGTTGATCTTGAGAACTCCATTTCACATATTCGAAGCCATAGCGGGGCAGTGGATCGATGACATGCTTGGTATGGGCGGAGGTTTTGCGGGTTATGGCGGCTTTGTGCCTCCGGAGCACGGGCACCAAGAGGGAGGAAATGAGGATCCTTTAGGGGGAGAAAACGCAGAAATGGACCCAAATGCGGGTGGTCCAGCGGCGCAAATGTTGCAACGGGGCGGATTGAGGACGAGGGCGGCGACTCAAAAGTTTTGGGACAGACTTTTGAAGTCGACTTTCGATCACGATTAGGACTTCTACATCGATTCGGATCACCATTGGTCCAAGGGTCTTCCGGAGACGAGAGAGGTAAATTTCGGATTTGACCTCTTTCCCTTTTTAACTACCATGATTTCTATTCGGAATATAAATACAAGTATAGTTGAGTGTGAAATATAATCTGCTAGAAAAGTAACATACCTTTGCTGTGTTTACCTGTAGAGAATTAAGGCTCGCGGGTCCACCGTGACTGTGGGTCAGTTGTGGGCATCCCTACCAGAAGGTCCAGGTGGTTTTCGTGCTCAGATCGAGGCTATGGGATTCAGTCCCTTTTTTTAGGCTATCCGTATGATCGGGGATACTTTGAAGGTATCGGCAGTGATACAGGTCTGTCGAGAGTTCTGGTGGGACACCACTCACACATTCCACTTTAGTTGGGGAGAGATTACTGTTACGCCCATGGATTTTACAGCGATCACGGGGCTAAAATTCACTACCACTCCTCTGCCTTTTGGTGAGAGCTTGGCGGTTAGATCAGATTATCGGCAGGTTTTGCTGGGAGTTGACACCGACCTTGGGGGAGGTGTAAAGGGTCATGGAGTGGAGGCTGGCAAAGTGCACAGGCTTGTGGTGTTGGCTATAAAAGCCTTTGGGATATGATTTGGACTGTCTGGTCCGACTGTTTCTGTGGTACAGCTTCTCAGAGATTCTGTTTCCCAGTGGGGCCACCGTCTGCAGGTACTCACTGTTGGCGGCTTTGAAGGATCTATCTCAGGTGAGCGACATTTCTTGGGGCGGAGCCGACTTGGCTGAGGTGTATCGGGCTTTGGATCACTGCTCGAGGGCTAGTTCGTCGGCATTTGATGGGTTCCAGTTTGCCTTCGAGGTACACTTTTCATTATTCGCTTGTCTGTTTGGCACAATTTTGGATTGTAACACATATTCTTGACTTGTCTCCATTTATTGTATACGCAGGTGTGGGTATATGAGATCTTTGGTGTTGCCCCTTTTCAGCTGGAGATATCCGACAACAAGGCTGTTCCCATTATGTCATACTGGTGCAGAAGCAACAGGCAAGTGCCTCGGAAATCCAAGGATAGGAGGACCGTAGATGCTACTGATCTGAGGAGAGCGTTTACTAGGACCACGCCTGTCGGGGTGATGTTTTACCCGTGGAGCGAGGCTAATGAATTTTCTAATGGCTATGCTACTGAGTTGACGGCCTCTCGGATTCTGCTGGTGGGCCTCAATGGGGATGCCATGTATATTGGTGAGCGAGTTACTCGTCAACATAGGGCCGGCACAGCGCCTTGGGTTCCCCATGATCCTCCTCGGGACATGGTTCGTCCCGCTAGGCTGAGGACCTTCTTGACTCCGACTCCGGTGGAGCACTACAGGGGTAGTGACGACTATGATGGCTTTATGCGGATGCGCTTAATCAGCCCACAGGTGTGGGTTAGGATGCTGTCAGGAGAGGGATCGAGCTCGGCCCGCTACGTTGGGCGGAGTCGGTCTTTGGTTGACATGCCTCTTCGTTCGAGCAGCGTCAGAGTGGTGCGAGGCGGCCAAGAGGAGGAGATCATATTGGAGCCGACGGATGCAGACATCATGGAGGAGCCATTCGTTCCACCGCCTGATGTTGGGGTATGATTTATCACTCTGCTTCATATTTATCCCACGCACACACTTTTGTTTCCTTAGCTTAATTCATTGTTTCTGACTTCTCCAGGTGACTCGGGAGGCATATGTCCGATCCGTTCGGCGGGAGAACACCCTTATACGCTTATTGAGAGAGGCGTATCATTCTTGCACCTGCCAGAGGGAGGATGTTGTCATACCACATCGTCCAGAGCGCTCTCTTGCTGAGGCTGGGTCTTCCCATACTGGTGGACGGGTAGTCCGGGGATGGAGATCGAGTGCCAGTTGCTCGCGTCGTTCGACACAGCGGCAGGACGCTACCGAGGAGGATTCAGATTAGCCGGGGCCATTTTATTTCTCCCCTGCATTGTTAGTTGTAGTATAGACAGATATGTACTAGATATTTAAAATGTATGCAAAGAATTTATGTACTAGTCTAATGAGATTAAGGCAACTTATTTGTACAAACTAGTTATTTAGATTTTTCCTAATTTTATACAATGCATGAGCCATGGGGATGGGTACGTACATATTCATGGATTCTGCATGGGGCGAAGATGGCCGCGTGGCCAAGGTTTGCGCCGCCTTTGCATTTCCTTTTTCTGGCAAGATTTGGAATCCAAAACCTACTTAAACAGGGTTTGAACAGTCCTAGAGCCGCACCAACAGCAGTCTTTGCTCTTTTTCTTGTCTGAATATCAACTTTTCTTGCACTTTCGATGGATCATCATGCTAGGATCACAAGGCTTGAAAAAGGAGCTTACACTACAGCTTTAGAGAAGTGGTTTAGCAAAATTCCTGGCTCTTGTCGCGACAAATTTAATGAACGGTTTGGCATAAAGTGTCTTTGGTCACTTTCTCATATGAACACTGTTAGTACCCGAGTTTATTAGGGCTTTCCCAAATATACAAGGACTTTATAGGAATTAGAAACCTTGCAAAGACTTGTCCCGGATTCCCAAAATACATCTCATCATTCTAGAACATCTTAAAAATGGCCAAAATAGGGTTTCCATAAACCAAATAAAACCCTAGCTTGAAAATCACGTCAGCCAAGAATGATGGCCACGCGGCCACATTCGACCTTGGCCAGGCGGCCAACCTTGCCTCAGCCAATCTTAGCCGTCTGATCCCTCCCTTAGTTTACTATATAAACCTATCCTTACCTCTAGGTTTAGGGCCCGATTTTGGAGAGCTTAGATCCGAATTTTAGAGCTCTTAAGTGGCGATTTTTCTCCCAAATCAAGTCATTCAAGCATCCAAGAACACTCTCAAGAATCCCAAGAAGATCCAAGTTTATTTCTTGCCAACATAGGTAAGTTTTCTAACTTTTTCTTCATGTTCTTGCCATGTTCTTAGTGTAGATCCATAATATTCATGTTCTTAGCATGTTTATTCATATGTTCATCATATTATTCATATGTTCATAATATGTTCTTTGCATATTTTTCATGTTCATAGATTAAAACCTTATTTATGCTAGATTTAGGGTTGTAATCTTCATGTTAACATGTTATTTCATAGCCGATGATGATCTAGGGTTCATCAACCCGAACACGATCTAGGAACTACTTCTAAACCCTAATCTTTAGGTAAATTCCCCATCTTTATGCATGATCCCGATTCTTCTGCCTATTCTAAATTCTTCTCGAACTACGCTGACCTGAGCTTCTCACATTGAGAGGAACGTAGGCAATATTCGGATTCGGTCTTAAACACATCGCACACTACATACACCGCATCATGATAGAAAGACCGATCATTCGGGCAATAGGAGTGATAACGCTAAATATTCTTCTCTTATCGTAATTTGACCCCGAACCCATTTACATGCTTTTTTTCAATGTTTTGGCTATAATTAAAACGGCGTGGCGACTCTCATATTTTTAATGTTGCTATGAATATCTCGATTTCAAACACACGTATTCACAGTGGCGACTCTTCTGGGGACTACTTTGAAACTTTTTCAAACTTAGTGGGTCTAACTTTCGTTTACATCATGATGTTTGGCATGTTTTCACATGCTCCCTGTACTTTTGCCATGTTTTCACATGCACCCTACATTTTTTCCATGTTACCATATGCACCTTATACTTTTGCCATGTTTTCACATGCACCTTACACTTTGCCATGTTTTCACATGCACCTCACACTTTGCCGTGTTTACACATGCACCTCACACTTCGCCATATTTTCACATGCACCTCACACTATGCCATGTTTGCACGTGCACCTTGTATTTTTGCCATGTTAATATGTGTGCCTTGTATCTTTTCAATACATGTATTTTTCGTACTTTTGCCATAGTACTAAGGTCAAACGAGACTTTGCTATGCTCCCTTGTACATTCTTATCCTTTCCCTATTCTCTCTCGCATTGCATTGCATCATTCAAAACATTAAAACTCCTCTTTTTTCTCCTTAAAAAGAATTAGTTTCTTGCCACACACTACCACTAGTCCGTGTCAGCACTACACATATCCCTTATTACCCCAGGAGTGCGCGATGTGCAGGAATTAGTGGCGCTACTGCCGCCCTTTTTTCGAGTCACTCGTTCACTCCACTCACCGTGTACGCTCCGCGAGCGGTGGGAACCTTTCATCCTACCCGTTTCAACCCACACATGGAGATTAGGACACTCGTTGGACCAACCAATTAGGATGTAAATAAAACTTTTTCGTAAAATAAAATGTGCATTGCATTTAGGCGACCTCTAAGGTCCATCGCTCATCTATTGGTCCATCTGTCAAAACTCTTCATCTTGACCTATCTAGGTTACGTACCCATTACGTTTGAACCATCTAAGTCTACCCATCATTGTGATCCATTTGGGTCTACCCTTCATCTCAACCTGCTATTGGTCAGCCTTATCAACCATTGACCCTCTAGGTCAACCATTGACCCCTAGGTCAACCCTTGACCCCTTTGGTCAACCTTATCCGCTTTCGACCTCTTAGGTCAACTTTTTTTTTTTTTTTTTTTTAAGAAACCAGGGCGGCACCTGGGAGGATTTTATTAATTAAAAATAAATAATAATACAAGAGGGGGACAACCACCCGACTTATTGCCGGATATGGAGCCGGACCTCGAAATCCAAAAAATAAAAACAAGCCTCAAGAGGTAAAACCATCTAAAAAATAAAGTCCTAAAAAAATTAAACCATAAAATGACCCTAACATTGCCATTTGTGGCCCAAGTCTTCAAAGTCATCAACCCAATCTTCATATGCATAGCCCAATAGTCCACAAGAAGAGCCCAAGATCCTTTCACAAAACAGCCCAACAGTGCCCAATGTTCCAATGACCCGGCCGGTCCACACCTAAGACCCGACCGGACCCAACCGGACTGCTCGGCCGCGTAGAGTCAAAGACTCGGCCGTGCACTAACCGCCTCCAAATCAATGTTTCTGTAAACCCTCCCTAGGCCGTGGCATGGAGTCCTCGGCCGAGCAACATGAAACCGCTCGGCCGTGTCAAGAAAAAAGCTCGGCCGCGCCCCAAAAGCCGAGAGCTCGACAATAGGTGCACGGTCGCTCCCGTTCCAATACACGACCGTGCTGCTCGGCCGCGTCGCCAAATCTGCTCGGCCGTGCATTTGCTGTACCAAAAACCATATTTCTATCTTCTCTCCCTCGGACGCGTCATGAGATCCGTTCGTCCGAGCAATAAGTACCTGCTCGGCCGAGTCAAGGAAAGTGCTCGGCCGAGCACCCCCTGGACAGCCCTTTCGCAGCAAAACAAAGAAATCCCAAAAAACAAACAAAAGGCCATCAAAAACCAATTCTTACCTTCTTTCCACATGATAACCTCCATCATCAAATCTCAAAGCCTCCAACACCCTTCTAGGAAGATCCCGTGGAGTGTTATAAACCCGTTCATTCCCATGAACATGACCCTTCGTTGCAAGTCTGTCGGCCACTCCATTAGCTTCCCAAAGAACATGTTCTAACCCATATCCTCTCACCAATGAAGCGCACTGTCGAATCTCATAAGTATAATGCCATGGACATTGGAATTTACCTTTTAGAATATTGATGGCCACTGATGAATCAGAGAAAACCATTACTGATTGCAATCCCTAATTCCGACACATGTTCAGACCATCGCGAAGTTCAAAGATCTCAGCTTGCATGTTTGTGCCCATGCCATAATGCCGAGTGAAAGCGAAAACCATAGCTCCCCTACAATCTCGAACCATACCCCCTCCAGTACAAGCACCATGAATCGCCGATCCGTCCGTATTGAGAGTATAAAAATGGGACTTGGCCGGTTCCCATCTCAAGTACCTTTTTGGGCGAATCTTATGCGCATCAATCTTGAGACCTAGCCTATCCAAAATGACACTATCCTCCCTCCTAGGACCCCCTTTCGGGACTAAGAAAGATCACATCTCAGTCAAAGAGTTCTTGACCCCATCAACTATCTTCGCACTATCCATAAGTATCCCATCAAAAACAGATTTGCATCTAGCTTTCCATATCTCCCAACAAGAAAGCATCATGATACCCATGCGTACCAAGCCCATTTGTCTACGCTTCGACTGTCCTCCACACCAGACATCCCATAACTGCTGCAAGTCATTGTAAAAGAAAGGCAAAGGGAAGAATCCCGCCCAATGCCGCCAAACTGATTGAGCCATTTTCGACTACAACAATAAATGAGTTAAAGTTTCTCTATTACCTCTGCCCGGGCAACATACACATCGAGAGGGAAGATTGAAACCACGAGCCTCCAATTTTGCATCAACTGGTAAACCATCGTGCATAACCTTCCACCAAAAACCACTGACCTTTGTTGGGATGTTAGGATGCCAAATCTTAGCACCCCATTCCACCAAAGGACTGCGGACCCGGATATGTTCCCACCATGCCGCCGTCTAAAAAATACCAGTTTTTGAAAGAGTAAAAACCGGACGATCCTCACTATGTGTATCAATAACCACCCTACGAACATTGGCATGTAGTTCCTGAGGAATAAACGGAATCAAGCCCTCAATAACCTGAATACCATCTCTGACAGACAATAAATGATCTTCAGGAAGAGGACCCCCTAACCGAACCCCACACCAATTATCTGTCCAAAATTTAATATCCCCTCTACCAACAACCCAATGGCTACAATCATCCATTTGAGGCAAAAAGGAGGAAGCCGCTTGCCAAACATTCGAGCTAGACGCTGCAAATTGGCAATTATATTTGACACGAACCCATTGCGACCATAAAGAATTACCTTTTGTTGCCACCCACGCCAATTTTTCAAGCATCACTTTATTCATATCCTCCAATATCCTTATCCCCAAACCTCCTTCTTCGATTGGTCTACAAACCACATCCCAAGAAACCCAATGAGCCCTTTTTTCACCACCACTACTCCATAAGAAATTGGACATAATGCATTCCAACTTACGAATTACGACCTTTGGGACTTTAAGCACTCCCAATGAATAAATAGGGATAATGGAAAGCACCGATTTAATAAGAGTTACCTTACCACCAAACGACAGCAGTCGAGCTTTCCACCCGTCCACCCGTTTTATCATCTTTGCCTCTAACTCCGCAAAATGTATCCTTTTGACTCTTCCTTTGAACAACGGAATCCCCGAATATTATCGATCTCAAACCGTCGCCTTTTAGCACCCACATAAAACCCACTCTTTTCCAAGTTATTCAGTTGACCCGAAGCCCTTTTGTACATAGTCAACACCACACGGAGCCCCTCTATGGACCGTTGCCTCCCATTACAGAACAACAACATATCGTCTACATACAGCAGATGAGTCAAATGAAAATCCCCCTACCATGCTCATACGGTCGAAAAACATTGTCCTGAAATGCTTTGCGAAGAGCCCGGGATAGAATTTCTTGCGCAATTATAAACAACAGCGGAGATAAAGGATCACCCTGTTTGACCCCCCGAGACGAGGCGAAATAACTATGGGATACTCCCCCCATCCGAATAGAATACCAATTACCCCGCACTAATCTCGAAATCAAGCTGCAGCAGTTGGCATTAAACCCAAACGTCTCCAGAGCCTGAAATAAAAAATCCCACTCAAGGCGATCATACGCTTTAGACATATCAAGCTTAAAGAGAACATTACCCCCTACAACCTTCTGGTCTATCCGATGAACCATCTCATGTGCCAAGGCTATATTTTCCTGAATACCCCTACCTTTAATGAACCCTGTCTGCTCAGGCGATATAATTTTCGGTAAAACACTAGCCAAACGAAGGGTCAGGATTTTAGATATTACCTTATTCATAAAGGTAGAAAGACTAATCGGCCTCAAATCCTTAAACCCTGTTGGCTTGTCCAACTTGGGAATCAACACAAGCACGTTCGATGACAAACCCTTAGGAAGTTCCTCCCCATGATAAAATGATCTGACAGCAGCAATCACGTCAGCCTTAATGGTAGAAAAGAATTCTGACGTCTTCGCTCCTTGATAGAAGCATGAAAAAATGCAGAATTGCAATCCCCATCCTGAACCCATAACTGCCTTGACTGCTGCTGTCTCATATCGATCTCCCACCTGCGCACTTGAGCCAGCTCCTCAGTCTTTTGTTTCATCCCCATTCGCTTGCAAAGAATAATCCAGTCTAGTGATGTCATCCTGTAACTGATCTATCTTTCGAAAAATATTCCCAAAAACTTCCCAGTTTCATTTACGCAATTCCTTCCGCACAACGTGCAATTTTCTGGGCAGTCAAAACAAAGGGGGTACCCCAACAATCTCGGCCCCATACCTCACGCATGAAACCATGAAAACCCGGATGCTCAAGCCACATCTTATAAAATTTAAACGGACATTTAGGCTTGGTAATCGCAGCAAACTTAATCTGTAATGGAGAATGATCCGAGACATCCCTCGGTAAATGAGTGACAGTCACACTGCCATGCTGTGCAGTAAAGGCCCCATTCACCAAAACACGATCAAGACGCTGCCAAATACGACCAGAAATCGGGAACCCATTACACCATGTGTAAACACTACCCTCATAACCCGCATCAGAAACACCGGCATTAACCATAAAACCACAAAAGTCATCGATACTAGGAAAATCCCACCCATTACCTCCCAGTTTCTCAGACGGGTCAGCATTGATGTTAAAATCACCACCCACCAACCACGGCTCATTAAACTGACTAGATAACTGCACAAGATCATCCCACAACGACTGTCACGCAATACGATCGCAACTAGCATACACGAACGGGAAAATACCATATGCATCCCCAAACACTGTTACTCTAACTGATATATGTTGATTAGTCATAGCAACCATATCCAAATCTATACCAGTTCTCCATAAAACCCAAATATGCATGTTAACAGGATTTCCATGCAAAAATTTATCAAAGCCTAACTGTTTAGCAATATGAGGAAGCCTAACACCGTAAAGTTTAAGCTCCAATATCTCCAAACACCAAGGCTTATAATGCTGCACCAAAAGTTTTAACGCATCCATGGTACTAACATTACCAATACCTCTAGCATTCCAAATAATGATCGACATAATAAAACTAATTGGGATTAGAGGTTACTCCTTTAGCCTTGCTTCGGGTCTGCGGAGGCGAACCCATCGGCAACGGCTTAATACCCTTTTTCTTCCTACGTCTCGACTTCTTACCACTGGAAACCTCATTAAAATAAGGATCTTGTTTCGCTGTAGTGTCCCCTGTAGTACTTGTCTCGACCTCAGTATCACCCTCAGAAAATTCGGAGTCCTCAGAACCCTGAGTAGTCCCTATATCGGTCCCAGTATCCCCTGTTTCAACCGGCTCATCTGCAGCTGTAGTATCACCTTTGACCCCCTAGGTCAACCCAATCGCCTTCGACCTCTTAGGTTAACCCTTGACCTCCTCGGTCAACCCTATCACCTTTTTGACCTCTTAGGTCAATCTCTCAACCCCTTTAGGTCAACTTTATCAACCTTTGGCCTCCTAGTTCTATCTTTGACCTCTTAGGTCAACCCTACCGCCTTTGACCTCCCTAGGTAAACCTTTAACCCCTAGGTCAACCTTATCCGCTTTTGACCTCTTAGGTCAATCTTTGATTGCATAGGTGAACCCAATTACCTTTGACCTTAACCCACTTAGGTCAAACAGTCATTACTTGACCCACCGTTGTCCTGACAACCTAGGTCAACCCGTCTCGACCCGTCTAGGTCCACGCACCATCCTTGACCCATCTAGGTCAACTTGTCTGTCTTAGGTTAAAACTACCCCTTCACCCACCTAGGTCAATCCTTAACCCACTTAGGTCGACTTACCTATCTGGGATCCATCTAGGTCAATCTCCAACCTCCCTTGGTCAACCAACCCAAATAGGCCAGTCTACCCGTACTTGACCCGTCTAGGTCGATCATTGACCCGCTTAGGTCGACTTACCTCCCTTTGATCCGTCTAGGTCAACCATCTAGGCCAACCAACCTACATTTGACCCACCTAGGGAAAACCACGTCTGTCCCTCTGCGACCCGCTACCTTGATCCATTTACCATATAGGTCAATCCAACCCTTCTCATTTAGGACGACCTATCCTTCACCCATTTAGGTTAACCCACCATTATCGACGCGATCTTCCTTGACCAACCTCTCGGTTTATTTAGGTCAAACCTTAAGTCAAACCTTACCCGACTCCTATAGGTCTTCCTCACCCATGCTTGACCAAGGACCGAGTCATCTCCCTCTTTTTGACCCCTATAGTCATCTCTCACCTCTTTTTAAAATTATAACTTGACTCGAACTACGGTGACCTGAGCCTCTTATTGTGTGGGATCTCTCCCTCATGGTAAGGGGAACGTAGGCAACTTCGGCCCGGTCAAACTTTCAATTTTTTGTCAAAAAATGCATTTCGAAAATGTGGAGACCAACTCTTTTCCAAAAGTGATTTTATAACAATGCCTTGTCATTAATTATGAGCTAACTAAATGCAAAATGTTTAATGTGCCTCAAATCACTACCATAGGTCGCCTGCATGTCGTCAAAATACTTTGAGAAGGCCCTTGCCTGCGTGGCCGAAAGATTTGACTTCCAAGAGAAAAGGCACATAGAAGACTTGAAGATGATCATTGACATGAGAAATAGACGTCATGCCGAAGAATTGCACTTGGCGTTAGAAGCCCAAGAAAAGTGCCATAGGATGGAGATGGCCAAAGCACTCGAGGAACAAGAGACCCGTCACTCAAAGGACAGACAAAGCATTTCTGAGAAGCTCAAAGAGCTAGCCACGATAATCCAAGGTGGGGTTTGGGATCAACGACAAGAGATCTCCGACTGTGCTAGCAAAAATCTCTCATCAATTCACTTCAGATCACCTCAACGCACCAAGGACGATGTAGACATTAATGAGGAGGAATCCCGCAGTGTTAACAAGGGAAGAAATGCAAAGAGGTCACGTCCCGACAACTCAAACGAATGCCGCCACGTGCCTAAACAATATGGTTGGATATTAGAATGAGCAAATTGGGGCTACCTCCTTTAAATAAATAAAAAAAGCGGGTCATTCAGTCTTCGTAGGTTCTAGAGTGTCCTTAGTCAAAAGTCCACCTTGGACGATTTTTGTTTCTTAAGTAAAAGTCCACCCCGGACTAGTCAGTTTAAATCTTTTAGTGCCAATAAAAGAGTCTTTATTTCTTTTCTCTCTAGACTTGAGACATAATCTTGCATAAATCAATTCCATGAAAATTGTCTTATTCGACATATTCACTTGATTGCTATATCTTTATATGATGAATTAATCTTAATCTTAATCATTAATGACGACTCATTAAAAGATAAATGGACCCACAAACCATTCACATAACTAAGCAAACAATTAATCTCAAGATAACAAATGCTTTGATCAATTGGGATGAACGAATCACTTTCTCTTCTCTCTACATTCTACCCCCATACACTCACTCCGTGTACACTCTTCATGTACACTCTCTCTATACACCTTTTCCCATACACTACCCTCATACACCTCTTATCCCACCATTAGACCCCTTTTCCAAACGGTCATGACAAAAAAATGGACTGCGGTTGCTCATCATCAAATAGACATCCATGCTGCCACAATTCAAGAGGTTGTTTGTTACCTTCATGAGTACTACATGCCGATACACTGGGGCTGTCCGTATTCCATCGCAAATATTAAAGAAATGCACGAAGTTGTTCATGCCATTAATAGGTGTACGTGACAATCCGATAGAGCTCCGCCGGTGAAAATCAAGGGGCTACGAGGCCCGCCGCCAGCAAAAGGCCGCTTGAACTATAAGGAGGCTACCTCGCAATAGGCAAAAGGTGAAAGCAAACTAGGGCTCGTCTTGCCCAATGTTTCATATACAAATAAAAAAAGGGGGGGGGGGGGCGCTCGCTAGGTTGAAACCCAAAAGGGCGACCTAGGCAAATATTAGAGCATTGCACAAAAAAGAAGCCCGCTAGGTTGAAAACCCGAAAGGGCGGCCTAGGCAAAAAAAAAAGGTGTGCACAAAGAGATAAAATAAAAAAATAGAAAAATAGAAGGGGCTATTACCATAGAAAAGTGAAAGTCCCATTTTCTTTTCAAATTCAAATGTTCTATTTTTCTTTCTTTCCCTGCAAAGAAGTTTAACACGGCAGCAGCAGCCCATGAAAACTACAATGGAGCAGTCCACCACAACGAGCTACAATGAAGCAAGCCAAAGCAACAAGCAACAACAGAGCAACTCACATCTGTTAAACAAACCTCACACCCCCAAACTCAAACCCAACTTCATTGTCAGCCGAGCCTCCCCCGAACTACGCGGACCTGAGCTTCTCACCTTGAGGAGAACGTAGGCAACCTTCGGGTCCGGTCCAAAATATACACAACCCACCTGAGCCAATTTTCTTTCTCTTCTCTCTCCCCATATATTTCTACTTCTGGTTTCTTCACTCACAATTGATCAAAACATTTATTATTTTGAGGCTACTTATGTACCCATTACCCAAAACTCTTTAATCAATTAACGAGGTCCATTCTCGAGCAATCAAATGAGAATCTTGAATAAAACAATTTTCAAATGACTCGAAAAGTCTTCTGTTATACAATCTAGGAAGAGCCAAACACTTATTTTCTGTCAAGCAGGGGCTTCCTTCCGTTGGTACATACACCTCTTATAAATTGTCCGAAGAGTCGATATACGAGCACTCTCGCTCTCTCTATTTCTCTCTCTAAAATGCCACTGCATGTTTTCAAACAATTCTTTTTCCTTTTTTTTTTTTGAGTCGACTGAATGATTTCAAAAAAAAAAAGACGCAAAAGAGATGCCCGCTAGATTGAAAACCTGCAAGGGCGGTCTAGGCAAAAAACAAAAGGGTGCGTCTTAAAGGAGGTAGGATACCCCGCTCTACGCCCTCGTCAAACTGGGGCTTCCCTAACAAAAAAGGACTGACTACGTGGTTTCTCAAAGAATACCGAGGCTTCAACAAGGCACGTGCTTAGAAGAAGGGCATCCCTCATCATCAAGCTCGACATAGAATTTCTCAAAGGAGGGAGGATACCCGCTCACCAAAATAGAGAATCCCCAACAGGATGGGTCGACTATGTGGTTTCTCGGAGAATACCGGGGCTTCAACAAGGATATACTTAGCGGAAGGGCACCCTTCATCGTCAAACTCGGCGCGTGACGAGTTCTTCGAATTCGTTAGAATCGTAATTAATTATAAGGCATCTTTATAAAATCATAACACATTCAAAAGTTTTCTCTTCCCCGACACTTTGTTTATAAACCCGCACTCTCGGTCTCCACAAAATTGTAAAAACATCCCCGGTCCATCTAGGACCAATCTTTGTGATTCTTAAACCGACTCGGTCCTTTACCCTATCTCCTAGACTTTAGGAGTCTTCTAGGCCTAAACCCTCGACTCTTTAGGTCCCAAGCTTACCTGATTCAAAACCTTAGGTCCTGAGCCTACCCGGTGAGTCTTACCTAGGTTATACCATAACCCCTTAGCATGACCCTCTCCAAGTTCGTAGCGTGACTCCTCAAACCTTAAACCTTAAACCGGTCCACCAAAGCCAAATCCTTAGAATGATCCATTAGGTCTCCCACCTAATCCAAACCGGCCCTATCCAAAACCTTAAACCTTAAACCTGTCCACCAAAGCCAAATCCTTAGAGTGACCCATTAGGTCCCGAACCTACCGGTCCCAAGCCTACCCGATCTCCTAGATCTCAAACCTACCAACACATACTCATTCTTACCATGTCCAACCTCTTAGGTCTACCCAGTCTAACTTGTTGAGTGATCCCTTAGATCCCAAGACCATTCGAGTCTACAAAACACCTATCTTTTAGATCTCTAGCATATCTTATCCACACCTTAGGTCTCAACCCCTAAGCCCTTTAGATTACAAGACTGTCTACCCTCTAGGTCTGTAGCCTTAGATCTCGGCCCTTAAAACTCTTTAGTACCCAAGCCTGCTTGGTCCGACCAACTGAATCTAAGTCGTCCATACCTCCTAGGTCTAAACCCCTCTACCAACTTGGTGTCACCCGTTAGCCTCGAAAGACTATCCAGTCTGGCCTTTAACCCCTTAGGTCTCCAACCTACTTAATCCAAGCCGAGTCCTAACCTCGAATCCACGCGATCCTCTCCTTAAACTCCATAGACCTCAAACCTCGCTCCCCCAACGAGTCCAAACCTCAAACCTGATCAAGCACATAGTATCTCGTGCATACCATGCCATGCCATAGAGATCTCAATACCCATCAGGTTAAAACCCATGTCCTTAACACCTTTGGTCCCATCCCTAACCTACCTTCGCAATTGCCAAACAAGCTTGGTCACGCGCATGACCTCTAGGACAAACTTAGGTCCCCAAGCGTACCCAATCCTATTAGGTACCTATTGTACTCGAGCAAGTCTTTGAGACTCAATTCTTATCCTAAGCGCCAACATGGTCACATCTCCAAACCCTATCTCCTACACCTATGGCTTGCACCTATCCTAAACTCTCAAAACCCTAGGGTCCAAACCCGTCATGCCCGCTCTAAACCCTTAAACCGTTAGGTACTAGGATTATCCAATCCCAATCCATCGTTCTTTGGCCCGACCTCAAGCCTGCCTGGTCCTAACCCATAACGCGATTCCCTTAGGACAAAAGACTTACCCGCTTGAAATCCTTACGTCCCAAGGCTACCCTATCTAGCCATTGAGAGCTGCTGAATCTCACACCTATCATTCCATTAGGCCCCGATCTCCTTAGCACCTGTCTGAGTCTTACCTTCTAAACCCTAGCCTCAAGCCTAGGTAGTCATATCATTCTTTCCAAACCCTAGCCTCAAGCCTAGGTAGTCGCATTCCCTCCAAATCTTAGCCTCAAGCCTAGGTAGTCACATTCACTCCAAACCCTAGCCTCAAGCCTAGGTAGTCGCATTCCCTCCAAACCCTAGCCTCAAGCCTAGGTAGTCGCATTCCCTCCAAACCCTAGCCTCAAGCCTAGGAATTCACATCCTCTCCAATCCCTAGCCTCAAGCCTAGGAATTCGCATCCTCTCCAAATCCTAGCCTCAAGCCTAGGAAGTCGCATCCTCTCCAATCCCTAGCCTCAAGCTGAGGAAGTCACATCCTCTCCAAATCCCTACCCGTGAACCTATGAAATCATATCCTCTCCAATCCCTAGCCTCAAGCCTAGGAAGTCGCATTCTCTCCAAATCCCAGCCGTGAACCTAGGAAATTGCATTCGCTCCAAACCCTAGTCTCAAGCCTAGGAAGTCGCATTCTCTCTAAACCCTAACCTCAAGCCTAGGAAGTCACATCCTCTGCAAACCCTAGCCTCAAGCCTAGGAAGTTGAATTCTCTCTAAACCCTAGCCTCGAAACCTAGGATATTTCCAAAAACCCTAGTCCCAAACCTAGGAAATTCTTGGTCCTCAACGCCAGTTTCTCAAAACCTTGGCCTCATGCTTAGAATACACTATTCTCTCTAAACCCTAGCCTTAAGCCTAGGAAGTCGCATTCTCTCCAAACCCTAGCCTCAAGCCTAGGAAGTCGAATTCTCTCTAAACCCTATTCCCAAACCTAGGAAATTCTTGGTCCTTAACGCCAGTTTCTCGAAACCATGGCCCATGCTTAGAATACACCATTCTCTTCAAACCCTAGCCTCGTGTCTAGGGAGTCGCATTCCTCTCCCATCCAAACTTACCTTCTTGAATTAAACCCTAGGTCAACAACTCCTATAAATATAGAGGTTCTTGAACCTAAAAACCTCTAGAATGGTCATTCACCCAAAACCACTCCAAATCTGATAAAAGAGGTCCTCATAATTAGCCTCTCTTCCCCACCCATGAAATTCAAGCCTCCATAACACCATTCAAGTCAAGTTCATTGGATCATCAAGGCCTTTAGTCAAGGTCATCCATAGGATTCTCAAAGAACGCTTAGGTAAAACTCCTTGTTTTCTACCTTCTCATCCTCTTCTTTGTCTTTGAAGTTGTGTGATTCCATCAAAGGATCAGCCTAGAGCCTCTCCAATCCATGGAGATGGTCTCGAATCATATGATCCGACATCCCAAATAAATAAGAAATTATTTATTTTTTTGCTTTCTTCTTTTGTACATGAATGCATAATATTAATAATGATGATGATGATTTCGTAAGCAAGACCGATCCTAGATCGGGTGGATTGGGTGCTCCTTGACTTTCCCAATCCATAACTTAACCCCCGAACTCAAGAATCTCACAGTCCATGTTCCGTTAAACATGGTGGCGACTCACAACAACCGAGCAACAATCAAAGTCCTTACGAACCCGAAGCGGAACGGCGAGAGGGGGAAAGGGGCGCGCGCTCACAAGGATATTTATTTCTTATTGAGAATAAAAAATGTGCTTTATTTATTATGATTTACTTTATTGTATTGTTAATCATATAAATAAACTCTATATCCTAAATCTTGAAGAACAAAATAATAAATAAGGTTATAACATAAATAATTAAGTTCTTAAGGCATAATTGTTTTGATCAAATAAATGAGAAACGTATATCTAAAATTCCATGGGACGGAGTTTGAAAGTCATATGATTTTGAATCATGTGATTTATGCAAATCTTATTTACTTGGACCAAGTCATATGATTTTCGATACGCTCCAGGCATGCCTGCAAGCTCAGAGAGAATGTTACAAAATGGAGGTTGAATCCAAAGCTAAGGCAAAGCCAAGGACCTACCACAAGTATGAATGCATCACTCAAAGTAAAATGTTTGAAATACTCGTGGAAGTAGGTAAGATCACTCCGATAAAGTCTCCTACTACTCCAAAGGAACTCCCCACCAATCATGCTCATCATCTCTATTGCAAGTTCCACCAGTTTAGTGGCCACGACACCGACTCTTGCCACCACCTTAAAGATGTGATCCAAGATCTCATAGACGCTAAGCAACTAAGGGTTCCTAATGTAGTGGCAAACCCTCTCCCTGTTGGGTTTCGTAGTAACATGCACAGCGGAATTTAGCATTTAAAATTTTGAAACCCAAAGCCCATAGATCCGTTCATATGATTAAATCAAATACAATAACATGAATATAGGATAAAACTAACCCTTGATGGCTATTAAATTTTCTCTTGGTCTTTGGTGGAGATTTGAAGACTTGATCACGATCACAAAGCTTGAACACGAACTTTGAAGATGATGATTTTCACCCTCTAGCGGTATCCACACTTCGAACGAATATCAAAGGAACTTCTTTGATCTTGGTTGCTAGACCAAATTGTGAAACACGTTTTCACAATGAATTTGAACTATATGGAATTTTCTCTCTTGTGTATTATTTTGTTCTTTGACCAAGGATGTCTTAGAACAAAGTAAAACCTCTCTCAAACTCTTTGGAGACTCACAAAAGGCTATCACTGAAGTTCTGGCCGAACTCATCCTTTTATACACAAGCAAGACCTATTCCAAATAGGAATCTTGTGTCAAAAGACATTCCAAATCGAATTAGGAAAGTGCCAGCCGACAGTACTGTGCGGCCGCCCAGAATACACTGTGCGGTCGCACATTTATCTGAAACAAACTGGTACAAATCTGAGCTAAGTGTGCGGCCGCCCAGTCGGCACTGTGCGGTCGCCCACTTCCCCAGAATGTCCAGAATTTCCAAATTTCCAATTTAGTCCTTTTAAAGATTCGTTCTATTGTGTGTGACCCTCTAGGATTATACTAAGTTGGCAATGGGTTCAAACATGAAACCATAAGATATGATTAGGTTCTAGCAAACCGTCATACCTACCCAAATAGTATAACTAGATACAAGTTCGCATTCCTTTAGAATATGTCGTAATCCCTTTGTCCACGATGTCATTGAACACAAGTCATGGTCAAACAGTCAAATTGTTTTTGTTCAATACTTTCTCGATTCCGAATATGTTGATAATCCAAATGCCATTGACCCAATCAATTCATTTGAGTCCGGCCGAACATTTCATCAACACCATTCCTACGAGAGGCCCAAGCTTGAAATCTCTCCGAAGAGGGACAAATCCATTTAGCTTATTATTCTTCCCTACGTGAATCCGATTATGCCAATCATACCCTTTATAACTTCCCGGTTAAAGGTAGCGTTTGAATATGTCAAACATAATGTTCATCAAGTGGAAGAGTATAATAACTTCATGTCTAAGGATTCAAATGACATAACTAATATGAGATATATGTTCGACATAGACCATGACATAAATCTCATACAGCGGGTCATGTCCAGTACCTTGTTCCAAACAAGTACCCATAAATCTAACATGATCATCGCATGATCATTTAGCCTTTATACTAGTGCTTAACAAGTACTAGGGACGGAGATTATTATAAGTAAACATGAACAATAATAATAATCAAAACATCTCTTTATTTATATGAAATAAATGATAACAATTACAATGTTTATTAAACGTGCCTAGGGCACCACTACCAACAATCTCCCACTTGCCCTAGGCCCAATCTCCCATGTATCTAATACACATGGACCTAACATGACCATCATGTTTAGCTTGTGGAAGTCCCTTTGTCAGCGGGTCCGCAACATTGTCATCAGTAGGTACTCTGCATATATTTACGTCTCCCCTATCAACGATCTCTCGAATGATATGAAAACGCCTAAGTATGTGTTTGGATTTCTGATGTGCTCTTGGTTCCTTTGCTTGAGCAATAGCACCATTATTATCGCAATAAAGGTCTATTGGATTAGCAATGCTAGGAACCACTTCAAGTTCAGTTATGAACTTCTTAATCCAAACAGCTTCTTTTGCAGCATCCGATGCAGCAATATACTCAGCTTCTGTTGTAGAATCAGCGGTTGTACTTTGCTTGGAACTCTTCCAGCTTACAGCTCCACCATTTAACATAAACACAAAACCCGATTGCGATCGGCTATCATCTTTGTCGGTTTGGAAGCTTGTATCCGTGTAAGCATTTACAACGAGATCATCTTCCATTCCTCCATAGACCAAAAACGAGTCTTTAGTTCTTCTCAAGTACTTAAGAATCGCTTTTACAGCTATCCAGTGATTTTCGCCAGGGTCGGATTGGTATCTACTTGTCATGCTCAAAGCATAAGATACATCCGGCCTAGTACAAATCATGGCATACATGATGGACCCAATTGCCGAAGCATATGGAACATCATTCATTTTCTCACGCTCATCGTTTGTCTTAGGACATTGAGTCTTGCTTAGAGAAACTCCATGTAACACGGGCAAGGTGCCTCTCTTAGAATTTTCCATACGGAATCTTCTAATGACCTTGTCAATGTATGTACTTTGGCTTAAACCAAGTAGCCTCCTTGATCTATCTCTATAGATCTTAATGCCAAGAATATATGCGGCTTCACCCATATCTTTCATTGCGAAGCACTTTCCTAACCAAGTCTTCACAGACTGAAGTGTAGGAATGTCGTTTCCAATGAGCAATATGTCATCCACATATAAAATAAGGAATAGCACTATGCTCCCACTAATCTTCTTGTATACACAAGGCTCATCTTCGTTCTTGATGAAACCGAACTCTTTGATCGATTCATCAAAACGGAGATTCCAACTCCTAGAAGCTTGCTTCAATCCATAGATGGATCTTTGCAATTTGCATACCTTAGAATCTTGTTCAAAACCTTCTGGTTGTGTCATATACACATCCTCTTGGAGTTTTCCATTCAGGAAAGCGGTTTTGACGTCCATTTGCCATATTTCATAGTCATGATATGCGGCAATGGCAAGCAAAATTCTTATAGACTTGATCATTGCTACGGGTGAAAAGGTCTCATCATAGTCAATACCATGAACTTGCCTATAACCTTTCGCTACAAGTCTAGCTTTGTAAGTATGAACCTTCCCATCCATGTCAGTCTTCTTCTTGAATACCCATTTGCATCCTATGGTTTTTACACCTTCGGGTGCATCAATCAAATTCCAAACTTGATTGTCTTGCATGGATTGCAATTCGGATTCCATGGCTCCAAGCCACTTGTCCGAATCAGGAGAAGACATCGCCTCTTGGTAGGTTGACGGTTCATCATTCTCAATGATTTCTACCTCATTACTATCCGTTACGAGAAATCCATATCTCTCGGGCTCGGATCGTAACCTACTAGATCTGCGAGTTGCTTGTGTATTTTGAACAGGTTCCACAACTCCTTGTGGTTCTTGTTCTTGTTCCACTATTGGTTCAATGTTATTTTCTGGGTCTCGAATTTCTTCAAGATTTATTTTACTCCCACTGATTTCTTTGGAGAGAAACTCTTTCTCTAGAAAGACACCAGTTCGGGCAACAAACACTTTGTTGTCCTCATGGTTGTAAAAGTAATATCCTCTAGTTTCCTTAGGATATCCCACGAAAATACATTTATCAGACTTGTGTGCAAGTTTGTCTGAGACAAGTCTTTTGACAAAAGCTTCACAACCCCAAATCTTCATGAAAGATAGACAAGGCTTCTTTCCGCTCCACATCTCATATGGAGTCTTTTGAACCGATTTAGTTGGAACACGATTTAGTGTGAAAGCAGCGGTTTCTAGGGCGTAACCCCAAAAGGATATTGGAAGATCAACTTGACTCATCATTGATCGAACCATGTCTAACAAAGTCCGATTCCTCCTCTCGGATACACCATTCCATTGTGGTGTTCCAGGTGGAGTCAATTGTAGAAACTATTCCACAATTTTTTAGATGATCATCAAATTCTTGACTTAAGTATTCTCCACCTCGATCTGATCGAAGTGCTTTTATACTTTTGCCAAGTTGTTTTTCTACTTCATTTTGAAATATTCTAAATATCTCAAATGCTTCACTTTTATGTTTCATTAGATAAACATACCCAAATCTACTATAATCATCAGTGAAGGTTATGAAGTATTGAAATCCTCCCCTAGCATTGCTACTTAATGGTCCGCATACATCGGAATGAATCAACCCCAATAAGTCGCTTGCCCTTTCACCCAACTTGGTAAAAGGTGTCTTAGTCATTTTTCCAAGAAGACACGACTCACAAGTATCATATGACTCGAGGTCACATGAACCTAAAAGTCCGTTCCCATGGAGTTTTGAGATACGCTTCTCATTAATATGACCAAGACGGCAATGCCATAAATAGGTATAATTTACATCATTAGGTTTAGATTTCTTATTTACATGATAGACATTGTCATTATTTTCATTCTTGACATCCAAGATATAAAGGCCATTAAATGAATTAGCAATACCATAAAGCACATCATTTAAATAAATAGAAAATTTCTTATTCTCAATAAGAAACTTAAAACCTTCATTATCCAAACAAGAAATTGAAATAATATTTCTGCTTAAATCTGGAACATAATAACAATTGTTCAAAACAAGAATTAATCCGGAAGGTAAAGTGACTTCATAAGTCCCTACGGCTAATGCAGCAACTCTTGCTCCATTCCCCACACGTAGATCTACTTCACCTTCTTTAAGCAGTCTCCTATTCTTTAGTCCCTGCACATTTGGACAAATGTGAGAACCACATCCGGTATCCAATACCCAAGAATCAGTGGTAGAAAGGAGAATATCTATCATATAGATACCTGAAGTCGACGCAGCCTTGCTGCTCTTCTTCTTCTTTTGCTCTTCCAAGAAAGCCTTGCAATTACGTTTCCAATGACCAATTTCTTGACAATGGAAACAGATTGCATCCTTTTGTGAATCGGGTTTTGCCTCAGAAGCCTTGGCAACCTTTGCCTTGCTTATTTTGGGTTTGATAACTTTCTTACCCTTTCCTTTGGAATTAGCCTTCTTCCCATCATGAACCATGAGCACGGGAGAACCTTTCTCCACAATTTTCATCTCTGCAGTTTTGAGCATCCCATGCACTCAGAGAGATTCTTATCCATTCCATGCATGTTATAATTCATTACAAACTGATTATAACTTTTAGGCAATGAATTAAGAATGAGATCCGTGGCTAGCTCCAATGGGATTGGATAGCCAAGTTTCTCAAGGTGCTCTACATAACCTTTCATTTTAAGAAAGTGAGGACTCACTTGTTGCCCTTCATTCATTTTACAAGTAGTGAATGCAACAATGGTCTTGTACCTCTCTTGCCTAGCTTGCTCTTGAAACATGGTTCTCAACTCCACGCCTATCTCATAGGCTTCCAAATGTTCCAAACTTTGTTGGAGTTTTGAACACATAGCAGCAAGCATGAAACAACTTACATCTCTAGAATCATTACGATGTTTCTTGTAATTGTCTCTTTCTACCCTAGGGGCAGTAGGCGGTGGTTCAGCGGGGAGAGGCCCATCGAGAATGTACAACTTATCTTCTTGCCTAAGAACGATTCTTATGCTACGGATCCAATCCATAAAGTTGGTACCATTCTCTTCGAGCTTATCCTTCTCAAGGATCGATCGCAACGACATTGATTGAGTGTTATTAGTCATTATCTACAAATATGCAAAAATTTCCAAAATTTAATAAGTACCGGTTTTCATTAAAGAGATAAATAATGTATTTTCAAACAAAATACTCCCACTAAATTATATAACCTTCATATACATCCAATGTATAATATAATTTAATTGGGCTAAGATCCAACTTTAATTTAACTTTTGAGTCCACGGAGGCGGACCGCTCAAAAAATAAATTAATTAGGTAGACAATCATGTTAATCATATCCCATATGATTCTTAGATCCTTTTATGAGATTGTTTGAGAAATCCAATTTCAAAAAGCATGTTTAATCTCATCTTTTGCCTAGGCCCAAAACTGTTTTGACGCCTAATTAAGTCCAACCATTTTAAACGCATAGGAACCATTCAATTTAATGCACCTTGCGGAGGCAAGCCCACATTAAATTAATGAACCTCATCATGCTCATACATGAATAAGATTAATGCACCTCGCGGAGGCGAACCCACATCAAGATTACCCATGCATAAACAAGTGTTTTAATCATGGCATGGCAAAGAAGGACTTAAAACTTTATTTGAAGGTTCATCACATATAGCATATAACACATTTATGAGCACATAATATAAACATGTTACACATCAAGTTTAGCCACTAAATTAATCTCCATTAATTTAAGCATGATATTTATGTGTCATTAGTTTCTTTATAATTATGAGGATGAGACTATTTCAACTTTGGTTATTATCTCCAAATCAAGACAACAAGAAGTGCGGTCGAACTAAGCCATCAGGCAACCACAATCCCGCAGTAATTCAAGAAACCAAGAAAGTAGTCCATGTGGCCGAAACTAAGCAATAGATGGTCTCGATGAACGTAGGCCAATTGCATTCACAATTCCACATGGATCTCCAATCATTGAATCAAGAACTTTGTTTCTCAATTTTAGCAATTATGAACTCTTCATAATTCTAACTTCGTTTTATCTTTGAAACTTTGATTGCGATCAAGTTTGGGAAACACAATCTCGATGAACGCAGATTAGCCATCCAAACCTTGAACCAATCTTAGAATCACAAGACTAAAACAAATAGGAAAATCAAACCCCAAAATCCACACACAAACCAACTACCCAAAACCCATTCCAGATCAGCAAGTCTAGACTGGTTCTGTTACTGGTTTTGTTGAATTTTTCGAAAAATTCCAGATTCTGTTTTTGACCAAAATCAGACCTTCTGATCCCTTTGTGCGGCCGCCCAAAAAGATCTGTGCGGTCGCCCAAAAAATGTGCGGCCGCCCAGAATCTTCTGTGCGGTCGCCCATGGCCATCAGAAGGTGCAGAATTTTCAAGTTCGAAAATTTTGTCTCAAAATCGTTTTTCCCCGATTATTAAAACTTTGATCCAATCAAAAATTAATAATCAACAATTCTGAATCCATCATAATTTATTTATTGCGATTGAATCGTGCGATTAAAGTTGCAAAACAATAAACCACATAAAATCACATAACACATAAACGTCATATATTCCAATATTCACATCATGCAAGGCACATAAACAATTTATATACACATAACATGATCTAGGTATTGAAATAATCAACATGAACGGGGCTCTGCTACCACTGTTGGGTTTCGTAGTAACATGCGCAGCGGAATTTAGCATTTAAAATTTTGAAACCCAAAGCCCATAGATCCGTTCATATGATTAAATCAAATACAATAACATGAATATAGGATAAAACTAACCCTTGATGGCTATTAAATTTTCTCTTGGTCTTTGGTGGAGATTTGAAGACTTGATCACGATCACAAAGCTTGAACACGAACTTTGAAGATGATGATTTTCACCCTCTAGCAGTATCCACACTTCGAACGAATATCAAAGGAACTTCTTTGATCTTGGTTGCTAGACCAAATTGTGAAACACGTTTTCACAATGAATTTGAACTATATGGAATTTTCTCTCTTGTGTATTATTTTGTTCTTTGACCAAGGATGTCTTAGAACAAAGTAAAACCTCTCTCAAACTCTTTGGAGACTCACAAAAGGCTATCACTGAAGTTCTGGCCGAACTCATCCTTTTATACACAAGCAAGACCTATTCCAAATAGGAATCTTGTGTCAAAAGACATTCCAAATCGAATTAGGAAAGTGCCAGCCGACAGTACTGTGCGGCCGCCCAGAATACACTGTGCGGTCGTACATTTATCTGAAACAAACTGGTATAAATCTGAGCTAAGTGTGCGGCCGCCCAGACGGCACTGTGCGGTCGCCCACTTCCCCAGAATGTCCAGAATTTCCAAAATTCCAATTTAGTCCTTTTAAAGATTCGTTCTATTGTGTGTGACCCTCTAAGATTATACTAAGTTGGCAATGGGTTCAAACATGAAACCATAAGATATGATTAGGTTCTAGCAAACCGTCATACCTACCCAAATAGTATAACTAGATACAAGTTCGCATTCCTTTAGAATATGTCGTAATCCCTTTGTCCACAATGTCATTGAACACAAGTCATGGTCAAACAGTCAACTTGTTTTTGTTCAATACTTTCTCGATTCCGAATATGTTGATAATCCAAATGCCATTGATCCAATCAATTCATTTGAGTCCGGCCGAACATTTCATCAACACCATTCCTACGAGAGGCCCAAGCTTGACATCTCTCCGAAGAGGGACAAATCCATTTAGCTTATTATTCTTCCCTACGTGAATCCGATTATGCCAATCATACCCTTTATAACTTGCCGGTTAAAGGTAGCGTTTGAATATGTCAAACATAATGTTCATCAAGTGGAAGACTATAATAACTTCATGTCTAAGGATTCAAATGACATAACTAATATGAGATATATGTTCGACATAGACCATGACATAAATCTCATACAGCGGGTCATGTCCAGTACCTTGTTCCAAACAAGTACCCATAAATCTAACATGATCATCGCATGATCATTTAGCCTTTATACTAGTGCTTAACAAGTACTAGGGACGGAGATTATTATAAGTAAACATGAACAATAATAATAATCAAAACATCTCTTTATTTATATGAAATAAATGATAACAATTACAACGTTTATTAAACGTGCCTAGGGCACCACTTCCAACACTCCCAACTATGGCAGGAGGGATCAATGTAATAGAAATAGCTAGTAAGGAAGAGGAGACTACTCGCCTAATCCCAAATGTGGGCAAGAGTACTCCAAAGTTTAATAATGAAATTTCTTTCTGTTACATGCTGTCTTGGGATCAAATACTAGATAGGAAGAATAATAAAGAAAAGGAAGATGTTAACTTACTCACCCGCTCCGGTCGAGTCATAATCAACAAAGATCCATGAATAGAAGATCCATCATCTTCGAAAGAGCCTGAACCTGTCGCGCCCCAACCCGTGGTCCTACTTGGCCCCACGTTCGGGACACGCACGAAAGACGTCATAAAATATTTTAAGAATTTTTTAAAAATGTCCTTTCATAAAAGTTTCATATAACAAAACACATTTACTTGAAACTTGATTTCATTTCACACAAACAAACTTTCACAACCCAAAGTACTTAGACTTAAGGCTTACACACTTTACTTACAAATTTACAAATCACCAACATGTTCCAAAAATAGGTGATACAAAGATGAAGTCATGGGTACACTACCCAAAAGGTTATACATTTACATAATGTAGCCTTTACATAACACATGTCCCAAAATGTCTTACCCAAAATCACCACCTCTACGTCCTCCCTTGTGAAGTGACCTATCCCCTGGGCTCTCCTTTATCTAAGGAAAACAACATTGAAAGGAACGGGGTGAGAATAAATCTCAGTAAGCTACTAAAATGCAACTACGTTACATGCTGAAATGATACTCTTAATTGAACAATGTCAATAAACATTCACATAGCACGTAACATGATAGGCAAAGCCAACTCATCTTACAACACGTAAGGTGGAAATAAACACTCATAAGTGGATACTGAGCCAAGGTTCTCGAATCAAACATATAACCATCTGAGAGGTATCAACTGAGCAGCACCAAAGGGCTGAAAATGGTTCATGAACCAAACAATAACAACAACAACAACAACGGGGGGAAAATGACACAAAGTCATAACCCAAACGGTGACTAAACTCACACAAAGGAGAGCTATCCCAAACCCAATCCGTGGCCCAAGGAAGGGGGTTAAAAATGGGAAACCAATGCTAGAAGCCTTATAATGAACTTGGCTCGTGTGCCATTATAATCCCTACCACTGCCCGACACCACAACAAGTACCAGCTGGACTTTAACACGAGCATAGTAATAAATACTTTCTTAAACAACAACCGGGGCATGATTCCAAAGTAGGGAACCACACAAAACTCATCACAAAGATTCACCAATCCAAAACACATCAAAAGATGTTCAACAATATCCAATTACCATTTAGTCAAATTCCACAACACATATGTTCACAAAGGAACCGTTTCCAATAATAGAGTGTTCCACAACAACCCTCTAGGTACTCTAGGATATCACCTAAGACCTAGACCAAGATTGAACTCTAAATCACTTGGATTGGAACAACTCAACTTTTCAGCAATCATGGGCGGTCGCCCACACCAGACTGTGCGGCCACCCAAAATACTCTGTTCCAAGACAAAAACCTTTCAAATAGATGTGCGGTCGCCGGCCCCATTCTGGGCGGCCGCCCAACCTACCCGCCAGGCCCAAAACTTGATAATTTTACTCCCTTCGTTCCACTGTCCCAAAAGTACTAACCCTCGTATACTTGAAGCATACACTCTACTCATATAAGTGCAAAGAACACCCATGAACACACTTGAACTAAACCAAACACTTCTTACTACAAATCTCATATTACTCCCTTTGTCCCAAAATCACAAGTATCACAAATAAATTCTTTTCACAATAATTTCACCACATATAACATATACAACATATATATGACCATTTTAACATTTAAGGGGAATTAGTAACTTACCTATTTCGGAAAAATTATCGCAGAAATATATTTTGTTCGGGTAGAAATGACCTATTCAACGCCCTGATCATTTTTATATAATTAGATTTTAAAACGGAGTAGTAAATAAAAATAAATAAATTGAAATAGGATGAACTTACCTTTTCTTTCTTAACCCTAGGAAAGAACGAGAGAAACGTTCTGAATGAAATATGCAAACACAGAGAGAGAGGGAGAAGGGATAAACATGTTATAAAAGATTTTTACCCCATTTTATACTTTGATCACTCAACTTTCATTTTAAACACTTTAACCCCTAAACTTATTTTTCCACAAAGGACCCTATGGTTTCAACTTAATCATTTACTCCCTTAACCATTATTACTACTAACTAAATAAATAACACAATTAATCAAACAATATGTGCAAGTCATGAAATATAATGCAACACATAAAATGCACATATAAGTTCAAATTAAAATCCCCAAAAATATAAAATAAATAGGGACGGGTTTTGGGGTCGTTACAATCACTCCCCTTTAAAGAAAATTCGTCCCGAATTTTAGAGTTACTTAGCAAAAGAATCAAACAACCAAGGATACTTCCTTTCCATTTCCTCCCGAAGCTCCCAAGTTGATTCTTCCACATTATTTTTTCTCCACGCAAACCTAACAAGAGGAATACTCTTAGTTCTCAATTCTTGACCTTTAGAATCAATCACCTGAACTGGATGCTCCCCATAGGACATACATGGTTCAATATCCTCAGGTATCTCAGATAACACATGAGATGGATCATACACATACTTTTGAAGCATTGAAACATGAAACACGTTATGAATCTTGTCAAGAGAAGGAGGTAACGCAAGACGATAAGCTCGATCTCCAACTCTTCCCAAAATCTCAAAAGGCCCTACGAACCTTAGTGCTAACTTACCTTTCTTCCCATATATTTTAATTCCCACCTTTGGAGAAACTTTCAAAAACACAAAGTCACCCGTTTCAAACTCAAGGTCTCGCCTCCGGTGATCTGCATAACTCTTCTGTCGACTCTGGGCAGTAGTTGTGAATACCCCTTTCCGATGAAGCGACGCATGGGAAGTATCTTGTGATTATTATTATTTACAAAAGGGAATATTCATAACGACATTAAAATTATGAGAGTCGCCACGCCGTTTTAATTAAAGCCAAAACATTGAAAAAAGCATTTTTAGTGGGTTCGGGGGTCAAATTACAACAAGAGAAGAATATTTACGTTATCACTCCTATTGCCTGAATTGATCGGTATTTCTATCATGTGCGGTGTTAGTAGTGTGTTAGTGATTGAGACCGGATCCGAAGATTGCCTACGTTCCTCTCAATGTGAGAAGCTCAGGTCAGCGTAGTTCGAGAAGAATTTAGAATAGGCAGGAGAATCGGGATCATGCTTAATGAGGGGGGAATTTACCTAAAGTTTAGGGTTTAGAAGTAGTTCCTAGATCCTCCTTGGGTTGATGAACCCTAGATCATCATCGGCTATGAAATAACATGTAATTATGAAGATCGCAACCCTAAATATAGCATAAATAAGGTTTTAATCTATGAATATGATGAACATGCGAAGAATATATTATGAACATACGAACGAACATGCAAGGAATATGAAGAAACTATGAATAAACATGAAAGAACATGAATATTAAAGATCTACATTAAAAATGATGCAAGAACATGAAGAAAAAATTAGAAAACTTACCTATGTTGGCAAGAAATAAACCTTGATCTTCTTGGATGTTTGAATGCTTAATTAGGGAGAAAATTGTGTTTAAGAACTCTAAAATTTGGACTTAAAGCTCTCCAAATACGGGATCCTTAACCAATGGGATGGAATGGATTTATATAGTAAACTGAGGGGAAGATCTGACGGTCAGGATCATCCGAGCAAGGTTGGCCGCCTGGCCATGATTGAAGACGGTGACAATGTTGGCCGCGTGGCCAAGGTCGGAGGCGCAGCAAGGTTGGCCGCGTGGCCAAGGTTGCGGGCTGACGTGATTCCTAAGCTAGGGTTTCTGCATGGTTTAAGGAAACCATATTTTGACCATATTTAGGGTGTTCTGAGACATATTTTGGGAATCCGTGATAAGTCTTTGCAAGGTTTCTAATTCCTATAAAGTCCTTGTATATTTGGGAAAGCCCTAATAAACTCATTTTCAGATCGGGTACTAACAGTAGCCCCTCGGCGACGCTTCTTGCAAGGCAATGGAGGGTCGACGATAAAAGAAGGATCCGTTCTGGAACATGAGTTTCAAAACAGATGAAAGGATCGATGGAACGGCTGAACCTTGGAGGCGACCTACGTATCCACAGGGGAATCAAGCCAAACGTAGTTCAGATCTGATGGGAAATTGGGAATGATTGTCCACTGGTGGGGGGCAACATCTTCTGCTGGGGAGAAGTCTAATCTGTGGGAAAATGCATCTGCCGGGGAAAATACAACTGCAGGGGATGAGAGATGACCATGTCAGTCGGGTGGGTGAACCTTTTCAGGTTTCCTACGTATCCTTGGAGGAATCAAGCCGGTCGTAGTTCAGAGTTTTGGGGATAAAACGAGACATCGAACTTCTGCTGCGGATAACAAACCTACGGACCCTATCCTGTATGAAGACTGAACATTCGTTAGGGAAACGAGACATCAGACTCCTGCTGGGGATAACAATCCTACGGATACTATCTTGTATGAAGAACGAACATTCGTAAGCAATGAAGTCATTTGGGAAAAGGAGGTAAGAGGGATAATGGGACAATAAAGACTACGGCGTCTAAATAATCCCAAGATGGAAATAATAAATGATGGAACTTTTGCAACGGCCGCGATCGTTCTAGGATGCACATGACGTAGAGGCTGACGGGTTTCTACAATCATATGAACCCTAAGCAAATATTGGGGGATAATGAGACAATAAAGACTACGGAGTCTAAATGGCCTCAAGGTGGAAGTTGTAACTGCCGGGGTAAACGCAATCAGAAACGGACGGGTTCCTACCGATCGCGCTAAAATAATAGATGCTGGATCTCTCGCAATTAGAGACGAACGGGTCTCTGCCAATCACGATCGATCTAGGATGAACATGACATAGAGGCGAATGAGTCTCTGCAATCATGTGAATCTTAAGCAAATATTTGGGGCACACACGAGGTAGAAACGGACGGGTTCCGACCATCGCGGTGAAGATGGGAAGAAAATGGAAATTTTAAGGTCAAAATTTCAAGGTCAAAATAGGCTAGGGGCGCCTAAAATGAACAAAGAGAAAATGATTAGGGGTAAAAATGAGATTTTGTCTGAAAGGACAAGGTTGGCCGCGTGGCCAAGGTCACTGAATTGCAATAGTGGCCGCGTGGCCAAGGACGCTGAGTGGTCAGATCTCCTTCACGCGGATCGCTGATCTGACGGCTGGGATTGCGAGGGCAGAAGTGGCCGCGTGGCCAAGGTCGCCGTCGGGCTGACTCCTTGGTCACAACGCCAGAAACCCTCCCTCTTCTCCTTCTTTTCTTCTTCCTTCTTCTTCCTTCCACCATTGTTGAGTTAGAGAGAGAGAATTCGAGCTTTAGAGAGAGAAAGCTTGGATCCGATAATTTTTTGAGGATTTTACTTTAAATACTTTGGATAACATGGCGGATTGGATTAACGAAGCCTTGTTTAGGGATTTTCCGGGCCAAGGTGGATATGTGCCTCCACAATAAGAACAAGAACAGTGGTATGGCGATCCTCAAGGTGAGGGAAATGTAGGGGATGACCCAGGAGCGGGTTTTGAAGCGGCGCCCTTGATACCACGGGGCGGTTTGAGACCACGAGCGGAGACTCGGAACTTTCGCGACGGCCTTCTTCGGTCAACATTTGATCAAGACTATGATTTCTACATCGACTCAGAGCGTCACTGATCGATGGGCCTTCCGGAGACACGAGAGGTAAATTTCAAATTTTCGCTCCTCTCATTTTTCACATTTTTCGCACTTTTGTACAAAATATATATTGCTAGAATCGTAATTTGCTAGAAATGTAGATTGCTAGAAATGTAAATTGCTAGAAATGTAACATACCTGTGCTGTGTTTATCTGCAGAGGATCAAGTCTCGTGGGTCCACAGTGACTGTGGGCAAACTGTGGGCGTCTCTGCCGGAGGGACCGGGCGGTTTGCATGCTCGGATTGAGGCTATGGGGTTTGGCTCATTCTTTGATAGTGTCCGCACAGTTGGGGGCACTCTGAAGGTGGCGGCGGTGATAGAGGTGTGCAGGGAGTTCTGGTGGGACACCACCCATACTTTTCACTTCAGTTGGGGAGAGATTACCATCACGCCGACGGATTTTGCGGCTATCACGGGGTTGAGGTTCACTGCTACCCCTTTGCCTTTTGATGAGAGCTTGGCGGAGCGGCGGGACTATAGGCAGGCTCTGTTGGGAGTTGACACTGATCTGGGAGGAGGTGTCAAGGGTTATGGAGCGGAGGCCGGGAAGGTGAACCGTTTGGTGGAGATGGCTATTGAGGCCTTCGGTAGGGGAGAGTATGACTTGGATTGCTTGGTCCGGCTGTTTTTATGGTACGGCTTTTCAGAGATTCTGTTTCCCAGTGGGGCTACTGTCTGCAGGTACTCGCTGCTAGGGGCTTTTGTGGATTTGGACCAAGTCGGTGGGATTTCTTGGGGTGGAGCCAGTTTGGCTGAGATTTACCGGGCATTGGATCATTGCTCGAGGGCTAGCTCGTCGGCCTTTGACGGGTTTCAGTTCGCCTTTGAGGTATGCTCTTGACTACCCTTCTTTTCACTTGTTGAGATTTCTGCTCTATCTTTTAGTCTGAAATGTCTCTTTCATTATATGCACAGGCTTGGGTGTATGAGATCTTTGGTGTCGTCCCTTTTCAGTTGGTGATGCGTGCCAACAAGGTCGTCCCTGTCAAGTCGTACTGGTGCAAGAGCAACAGGGCTCCTCCCCGCAGAAACCGGGATAGGAAGACGGTGGATGCCGCCGATCTGAGGAGGGCTTTTGCGATGTCTGAGCCTGTCGGGGTCAGGTTTTACCCATGGAGTCCGGCTAATGAGGCTTCGGTGGGTCCCTATGTAGTGGAGTTGACCGCTTCTAGGGTTCTTCTTGTGGGTCTCACCGGGGAGGCCATGTATCTCGGAGAAAGGGTGGTTCGTCAGCATAGGGCTGGTGCGTTACCGTGGGCTCCTTATGACCCTCCTCGGGATATGCTCCGTCCTGCGAGGTTGGCAACTTTCTTGGCTCCCACTCCGGCAGAGTATTACAGGGGGAGTGACGACTACGCCGGCTATGTGCGGACTCGGTTGATCAGCCCTCAGGTTCGGGTTAGGATGTTATCGGGAGAGGGATCGAGCTCGGCCCGGTATGTTGGTCGGAGTCGGCCTTTGGTGGACATGCCTCCCCGTTCGAGTAGCGTGAGGGTGATGAGAGGTGGCCGGGAGGTGGAGATTAGCTTGGAGCCGACGGCCGCAGATGTTGTCGAGGATGTCACGACCCGAAAACCCGTCTCTATTTTCTAATAATAAATATTTAATTATTTAGTTACGACTTAATTAATTATTTGAATTATTTATTTATTTGGATAATTATGTGTGCATTTTATGTGTTATAATAAATTTTGCCTAGCATTTAATTGGTTAATTGTGCTAGTGTAGAGAGTTGGGTCTTAATTGTTGGTGGGGAGTTATTTGTATTTGGTAGAGTAGGGGAGGGGCCCTAAGTGTAACATTTCAAATTATTATTCAACTACTCCCTCTCTTCTCCCTCATCCTCACTCCATTCCCAGCCTACTCTCTCTCTCTCTCTTCCATAGCTCAAGAAAGGTAAGATTTCTCTCTCCCTTCTCTCTTCATTCTACCTATCTTCCTCCTATTATTTCACGTTTCTCATTTTATGAAATGTGTTTAGATCGTCGATAGGATCGTGTGGAACCAAAAATATTTGAATTCCGTCACCCTTGAGAAAATCCGGGTAAGTTGCTTTTCCCCCATTATATGCTAAAATTGTCCATCCTCATTTTGTATGATGATATATGAAGCTTTGAAGTGGTTATTTGATGATTTGTGAAGGTTTAGAATTTATTTGGAATTTATTGTTGTTTTTGGTGATTTTTGTGATAAATCAAATGTGGGGATTGTAATCTTGTTTGGGGTTAATAGATGGTGTTGTTTAGTTCCCTTACAAGCTTGTATGGCGTTTTAGTTCATTACTACACTCATTGGAAGTGTTGATTTTGTTAATGCTTGAAATGGTATGGAAAAATGGAAGAACCCAGCTGAAATCCCTCCCAGCCCGGCGACCAGGCGCCCGCCCGCGCTGAGCCAGGCGCCCGCCTGCATGGCCTTTTCATGCGGCCAGACCTTCTGGGCAAATGAGCGCCCGCCCGCCCCCTACCGTGCGCCCGCCCGCCCCCATGTTCTGGAAACTTACCTTTTTGCTTGTTTAAGACTAAATGGCTTACCTAGTTTAGGTTTTATTCTTCTAATTAACCTAAGTTAACATCGTGGAACACTTTATTAATTGGAATTGGTTCTTTTGTGAATAATATGTTATGGAATTTGATTAAGTATTGTTTTGGGAATGTGGGCCATCTCTGATGTGTTGTTTGGATTGGTTTACCTTTGTGGTGATTTATTTGGAATGGTTCCCTACTTTGGAATCATTAGTTGTTTATCGTGCTAGTATTTTATTACTTAGCCTTTACTTGAAAGTCCAGCTGGTATTTGTGTGTGTTTCGGGCGATGCGAAACATTATGATGGCACAAGCCAAGTCCATTATGATGTTGACCATTGTTTTGCCCCATTATTCCCCTCCTCCAGATTGGCCTTGGATGTGAGATGAGCTAGCCCCTTTGTGAGCATTTTAGCTATTGGTTTTGGGCTTTGACTGTGTGTCATTGTCCCCTTATTATTATTGGTTCCGGTACCGGGGGTTTTCTCTTCAAGCTTTCATGCTACTATGAAGATGTTGATTGTTGATTGTTGAAGCTGCGCAGCGACCTTTATTTGGTTATATCAGTTGGGAAACCTTGGCTAACATCCTTTGTTAATTGTTTATTTCCGCTGCTATCTGCTAATTGATAAATGCTACGTGCTAAGTGATATATATTATTGTTTATTGCTTATTGCATCATAGCATGTCATGTAGTTGCATTAGTGACTTATTGAGATTTATCTCACCCCCTTTCTTTTATCTTTGTTTTTCCTTAACCCCCCCCAGGAGGAAAGGATTAGACTCGCTGATCACGAGGAGGACGTCGCGAGGGTTGAGCTTTTGGGCAAGTTGTTATTGGTGGGTTTACATTACATAAATGTGTAACCTTTTTGGGAATAGTTGTACCAAACTTGACGTCATTAGAATTTGTATATTTTATTATTTTGGGTGTAAGCTTATGGAGCTTACACTAGTTTATATTTTGTTGTTCAAGTTGGATTTCAAAACTTTGGTTATCATCTTTTGGTATAAAAGGAAATTTTTATCTTCATTATTTTAGAGTTTCTTGTTTAAGTCGACGTCCAGCTCGTGTACTCCGGGCCCGCGGGGTCGGGGTCGCGACAGAGGAGACTTTTGTTCCTCCGCCTGACGCTGGGGTATGACCTTATGATTTATCTCAGTCATGCACACACACACTTGTTATTTATGCATTGTAATCATTGCCTTGGTTTCCCTTTCAGGTGACTCGGGAGGCGTACGTTCGTTCTGTTCAGCGGGAGAACGTACTGATGCGCCTATTGAGAGAGGCATATTATTCTTGCACTTGCCAGCGGGATGATGTCGTGGCTCCCCAGCGTCGGGAACGGTCTCCGAACGGTGCGGGCTCCTCCCATACTGGTGGTTGAGCGGTCCGTGGACGGAGTTCGGGTGCCGGTAGCTCTCGAGCTTCAGCGCAGCGTGGAGACACCACGGAGGAGGAATCTGATTAGGCGGGACCCATCCTCTTCTCCTTATTCCTGTACTGTTAGCTAGTAGAGACAAATATGTACTGGACAACTATTTAACAATGTATATTTATGCACTAGAATGAGAATGATTTTGTGACCACCTATTTGTACAAGCTAATTATTTTACAATGCTCCTAATTTTTCTACAATGCATGAGCCAAGGGGAGGGGCAGGTACGTTGTTTGCATGGATCCGCTGCGGGGTAGGAGCAATCGATCTGAATTTTTTGCATGGGGCAATAGTGGCCGCGTGGCCAAGGAAAAGTCGGCCGCCCGGCCAAGAGCAATTGTGGCCGCGTGGCCTAGGACGAATGTGGCCGCGTGGCCGAGTCTGCCGCCGACTCTGGTTTCCCTTTTCCTGGCAAAAATTGGAGTTTGTGTAGTATTTAAGGGGAATTTGGGTTCCCTTAGAATTCGTACCAGCTACTACTTTTAGGTAATTTAGAGTTCTGATCTCCACTTTTCTTGCTTTTCACCATGGATCATGAAGCTAGGATCACAAGTCTTGAGAAAAAGGTCTTTATAACTTCTTTGGAGAAGTGGGTTGCCAAACTTTCTGGTTCTAGCCGTAGGAAACTTGATGAAAGGTATAGGATACGGTGTCTTTGGTCACTCTTGCATATGAATTCCAATACCAGCCTTTTACAAGCCTGTGGGAAGTTTTGGAATGACACCCTTCATGTCTTCAATTTTTCATTCAACGAGATGACACCCACATATGAGGACATTGCAGCACTTTGCGGCTACGAAGGGAAGGGTAAAGTTGCCTTGCCTTTTGACTTTGTTTGCTTGAGGGACAAGTTGATGACCTTTGGCGTGTCAGTGGAGGACTTTGATAGGTATGCTAGGGGTGGCTATGTTGACCTTTCTTGGATGCCACAACACTTTATGCACATGGACGTGGCTTCTGACCGTTCTTTGGACCATCTTGCACTATGCTTGTTTGCCTCTATTCTCTTCCCCTCTGAGGTTGGGTTTGCCAGTGAAGGGTGCTTGGGCATGGTAAATTCCGCTCGTCTAGGCTATGACATTGTGCCGGCTATCCTTGGAGAGATGCTTTGTGGGATTCCCCATCTCGCGGCTTATGGTGGGATGCCCTGTGGTAGTGATAGGCTCTTGACTATGTGGTTGCAAGAGAGGCTTCGCATCAACAAACTGGCGGCTTCTCTGAAGGTGGCTCCATGGATGCACCGTATTAGGGGGATGGCGGAGCGGTTTGAAGGCATGACTCTCAAATGTTGGGAACAGTATTTGGCAGAGATGGTGACTGATGACATTCAATGGGTGGTGCCCCATTGGCACATTCATTCTGTGAAGGAGAAGCAAGTAGGACTTCATATGATCAAAGTTCCGACACTCTCTGGGACTACCTTTTACTACCCCGCTAGAGTGCTCCGTTAGTATGGCTTAGTGCAGACTACCCCGGAGGGTTGGGACAAGGAGAGAGATGATTTTCCTTTTGGGATACTTCAGTTGGATGACGGTACTTCGGTCCTTCTCTCTCAGATATGGGGCGAGGCTGGTTTTAGCTGTAGGACCTTCATCACCCCCTCTAGCAACACCTGCCTGTCACGAGAGTACTTCGATTGGTATATGGGGAGACTTGGGCATGCGGAGCAGACTCTAGAGACCCTAAGGGGCACTATTTTGGGATCCTGTGCTCCAAGTTTTTTATTGAGAGTGAAAGAGGTTGTGGCTTACAAGAGGAGGATGAGCAAAAGCGTGGCCAACGGGAATGGAGATGGAGTGGAGGCATCCAAGAAGAGGAAAAGCGAAGAGGTTCCTATCGGCAAGGCTAAAGGTGTTAGTGAATTTGAAAAAGGATTTTGTGAGAATCCTAACAAGAAAGTTCGCCGTGGACAAAGCAAGAAGAAAGAGACCGAGGGCACAAATGGCACTAAAGAGTGATCCCGAGCGTCTCCCCATAGTCGTTGCAAACACATTAGTTTAATTTAGTTTACTTTTGTTTTAGTTTCAATTTTAAAATAGGTTATGTAGTCAGAAAGTTTGTCGAGCTTAGACTCATCAAATAAGTGTAAACGTGCAATGACTATGGAAATAAAAGTTTTTGCTTTTAGAAAACACAAATTCTCCTTTTATTATTTCTTGACAAGATTTGGATGTTTATTTATTTTTTAGACCGCACCTCTTGAAAGGCTGCCTACGTTCCCCTTTTACAAATAGGACTAAGGGGCTCAGGTCGTCGTAGTTCATTCCTCGTTAGACTAGAATTATTTAAGAAAGGGAAGATAAAAGAGGGGGATGCTCTAACTTTTGCCTAGACTGCCCTTGCGGGTTTTCAGCCTAGCGAGCTTTGTACGCACCCTTATTTTGCATAGACCGCCCTTTGCGGGTTTTCAATCTATCGGGCTTCTTTTTGCGATTTTTTTTTTTTTTTTTTTTTTTTTTTTTTTTGTAGAAGGGGAGTCTAATCATAGTAGCGTCTGAGCTTGCTGAGGTTGACTGGTTCCTTGAACGGGTTGCCATCCAAATCTGCCATTCTGACCGCTCCTCCGGAGAAGATCTTCTGTACTACAAACGGACCTACCCAAGTGGGGGCCCACTTCCCGAGGGGGTTGAACTTGTTGGGCAAGCGTGCTTTGAGCACCAAGTCTCCCTCCTTTATGTCAACAGGATTGACTCTTTTATTGAAGGCTTTCGTCGTTCTCCTTTGATAGGCTCGGATATGTTCCATGGCCTTCAATCTGCGTTCATGGAGCGTTTCCAACTGATCATAGCGACTCCGGAGCCATTCTACTTCATTCACTTGGTTTTCGAGTAAGATCCTCAATGATGGCACTTCCAATTCTATAGGGAGTACCGCCTCCATGCCGTATGTCAAGGCGTAAGGGGTCTCTCCAGTAGCAGTGCGGACTGACGTTCTGTATCCCCAAAGTGCTAATGGTAACTTCTCGGGCCAATCCCATCCTTGCAGAGCCATTTTGCGAATTATCTGTTCTATCGTCTTGTTGGCCGCCTCAACCGCGCCGTTAGTCTGTGGATAGTACGGGGAAGATTTCTTTCGTTCGACCTTGAATTCTGCGAGCAAGCGAGCACACTCGGCTTCGAAATGACTGCCATTGTCTGATATAATGAGGTTAGGGACCCCATATCTACACATGATGTTCTCTTTGATAAACTGCGCCACCTACTTGGAATTCAGCACCTTGTAAGACTGAGCTTCGACCCACTTTGTGAAGTAGTCGACTGCGACGAGGACGAATTCGTGACCGTTACTGCCGGCTGGCGAGATTTTCCCAATGATGTCTATACCCCATGTGGCGAATGGCCAAGGCGTGGTGGAGCTGTACAACTCGTGTGGGGGGATGTGGTTGAGGTTGGAGCATACTTGGCACTTGTGACACCGTCGAACCCATTGAATACAGTCCGTCTCTATGGTAATCCAATAGTAGCCCAGGCGAGTGATCTTCTGTCTAAGCATCCTTGCATTCATGTGAGGTCCACACAAACCGTTGTGTACTTCCTCCATTATTGCTTCAGCTCTCTTGCTGTCGACACATAAGAGCAACAGCCCGTCGTAATGTCTCTTGTACAAAGTATCGTCTAACAATACGAATTGGCCCGCCAGTCTTTTAAGCGCTTGCAGACTTTTGGCCTTCACATCTCCATCAAAAGACGTCTCTCTGTGCTTAAGGAACTTGTAGATTTGGGCGTACCATTGGTCTCCGTTTACCTCCGCATCGATCCAGATTTCACAGCAATAGGCTGGGTTCTCCCTTCGTCCAACCCTAAATTGCTTCACGGACCTTCCTTCGGGAATCTCGACCAACGAGGCCAATGTAGCTAGAGCATCTGCGAACTTATTTCTGTCTCGTGGCAGGAAATGGAAGGTGACTTCTTTGAACTGTGTTATCAACTCATCCATGTAACCTTGGTACCGCTGCAGGCAAGGATCAATAGTTTTCCATTTCTTCGCCGCTTGGTTAATAATCAAAGCAGAGTCTCCATATACTTCTAACTCTTTCACGTTGCGTTCTAGGGCGGCTTCCAGTCCGGCTATACATGCCTCATACTCAGCGGCGTTGTTGGTTGTTGAAAAGTTCAGCTTGATGGCTATGGGAGTGTGTTCATCTTTGGGATCAATAAGTAGGAGTCCGACTCCATTCCCTCGTTTGTTTGCAGCCCCGTCAAAGAATAGTTGCCACCTTTCTGCGACCTCAATCGCGAAAATGTCATCGTCCGGGAACTCGGGGTCGGGTTCCCTTGTCTCGGTGCTTGGAGAGTCTGCGAGCTGATCGGCCATTGCCCTCCCCTTGATTGCCTTCCTCGGTACATAAGTAATGTCGAACTCTCCCAAGAACACTGACCATTTAGCGAGTCTCATAGAAAGGGAGGGTTTATCAAACAGGTACTTGATAGGATCCATTTCCGAGACTAGTAAGATCGGATGGGATACCATGTAGTGCTTGAGCTTCGTCACCACCCATACTAGGCCTACGCAGGTCTTCTCGGGCGCGGAGTAATTGAGCTCGCTACCTTGTAACTTTCGGCTGACAAAGTAAACTGCATTCTCAATCCGGGAATCTTTGGCTTCTTGCGCTAACATGGCTCCGACGGCGGTGTCTGTCACAGTTAAGTATAGTAGCAACGGCTTCTCCTGATGCGGCGGGCGCAGGATTGGGGTATTCACCAAATACTGTTTGATCCTCTCGAAGGCTATCTGGCAGTCATAATCCCACTCCACATTGGCTGTTTTCTTTATCAGTTTGAAAATTGGTTCGCAGATGGTGGTCAGCTGATTGATAAACCGACTGATATATTGCAGGCGTCCCATGAATCCTTTTATCTCCGTCTCGGTACGGGGCAGATTCATCTCCAGGATGGCTTGAATCTTCCTTGGGTCGGCTTCGATCCCATTCTCGGTGACCATGTAACCCAATACTTTCCCTCTACGAACTCCAAAGGTGCATTTCGCCGGGTTCAAACGCATGGCGTGCTCTCTCAACCTGTTGAAGAATTTTCTGAGATCTATCAAGTGTTGGCCACCAGACCCTTTTGAATGTATAATCATGTCATCCACGTACACCTCAATCTCCTTGTGGATCATATCGTGGAATAAAGTCATAACTGCCCGTTGGTAGGTAGCCCCAGCGTTCCTTAGCGCAAACGGCATGACAGAATAGCAAAAAGTCCCCCATGGGGTGGTGAAAGCTGTTTTCTCTTGGTCCTCCTCGGCCATCTTGATCTGGTTATAGCCGTCAAACCCATCAACAAACGACTTGACCTCATAATGGGCGGTCGCGTCCACCAACATGTCGATATTTGGCAGGGGGAAGTCATCCTTCGGCGTAGCTTTGTTGAGATCCCGAAAATCCACACACACTCTGAGTTTACCATTGGATTTTCTGACAGTCACCAAATTTGATAACCAAGTTGGATACTCGATCACCCTGATGAAACCCACACGGAGTAGCTTCTCAATCTCTTCCTTCACTTGCAAAGACCATTCCGGCTTAATGCGGCGCAGCTTCTGTTTGACTGGTGTAGCGTCTGGTGCTGTCGGGATTCTGTGCTCTACGATCGAGTTGTCGTGCCCCGGCATGTCTTTATAAGACCATGTGAACACATCCACATATTCTTTGAGTAGCTCAATCAGTGCTTCCCTTTCGGCTCCGCTGAAGAAGCTTCCAATCTGCGTTTCCTTAGGCTCGGCTTCGGTTCCCAAATTCACGCACGTTAACACCTCATCGGCAGCTTGGGCTCGAGATTCTTTTTGATTAATAACCTGTTCTGAAATTTCTTTAATGTATTCATCATTTAATGTGTCTGTGTCCGCCTCTTCTAATGAATCATTATTAACTAAGTGTATATCATTAGTTTGATTATTAGCCAATTTATCAGTTAAAGGAGTGACTATAGAGGGATACTCGGAAAGGTCGAGGGTTTCATTCATGGCGAAAGGAAAAATAGCGTTTGCAGCAAGATCATAGTCTTCGGACGTAATGTCGTCAGAATTAGAGGAAGACTCAAATTCAAAATGTAAAACACTAGACTCTGGGGACGGGAATTTTGGGTGAGTGACATGAGATGCTGCAGGAGTGGCGACAGGAGAAGGAGTAAGCCACAATGTCCCCACCATAAATTCCGGAGTAGCTATAGGTCCCCCAATGATGCACCAATTCTTGAGCTTGTCCCCCAGGGGTACCACCAATGTCCTCGGATCTACGTCCTTCTCTGATTCATCCCCAATAGCGGCTACCATGTTGTCGTCCAGCCCCAGATTACCCAGATGCTGAAGCAGATATTGGCCGTCCCACGTCTCAGTCATTCTTGGCGCTTCTGCAGTTTCTGTTGTCGGCTTGTCAAGGGTTGCGGCTTCAAGTTGATCTGCCAAGTCATCTGCAACCTTGGCGGAGTACTCATGCCTGATGCTTCTAACTCTGCCTGTGGCTTTGTCATATTCCATGTAAGTCAGCTTCATGTTGGACCGATCGAATTCCACATCTCTGAAAATCTCGAACCCTTTCTGTAACTTACCGGTGTGGTCAAACCATGGCTCTGCGAACTCGAAACACGAAAACTCCTCTCCCTCCTTAACGAAGTAACTATTAAGGGGAAGGCGGTATGGTCGCATCTCAGGCTTTTTATGAGAAAGCCCCACTTTCTTAAGGAACTCTATCCTTTTCTGTTCTGCTTTGTCTTCGGGAGTGAGAGTATACCCAAGACCGAACAATCTTCGGTGATCAATCTCTTTAACCAGACTTGTGGGACCTTGCAAGCACTTACCTAGCCCCAGCCCCGGTATGAAGCCCATATTACGCAGTATCTTGACAACATGTGCCACTTTATCCGTTGTTTTGGTGAGGTCGATGGTGCAGATCTGTGCCTGAGCGACTATTTCGAAGCCATTGAAGAGTCGGCTCTCTTCCCCATGCTGTATTTGTAAAACAGGAATGCCCTTGGTGTCCGTCCCTTGGGCCGTTACTAAATCACTGTAGACAACTGTCACCTCATTACCAGATTGAAATTTAACACATTGGTGCAAGGAGGAGGGAACTGCGCCTGACTGGTGTAACCATGGCCGTCCGAGCAGGAGTGAGAAGGTTGCGGGAATGTCTATGACATGGAATTCGGTGGGTAGGATTTTGGTTCCGATTGTGATGGGCAGGGTGACAACGCCTATAACCGCGCGACAGGTTGAGTCATAAGCTTTGATTGTTTGCTTAGACGGGCTCAAGTCCATACCATGGACACCAACTACATCCATCATCCTTGACGGCAAGATGTTAATAGCAGAACCATTGTCAACGAATACACGAGGGATCTTCTTGCCATCCACTTCCACAGTGATGTATAGGGGTTCATTGTGATCAACTCCGAACACTGGCTTGTCTAGCTCCGAGAAAGTGATGATGTTTCCATAGTGGATATTCCCAATCATGTGCGTGACGTTCTCTGGGGTAGTGTTTGACGGGACCATAGTAGCGGCGAGGTTTTGCTCAAGCATGAGGCGATGGGCGAGAGAGGAGGTGAGTAAGGACCAGAGCGAAATGTGGGCTTGGGTCTGTTTGAGTTGGGTGAGGATAGGGTCTTCGTTCTCGAGGTCGGCTTGCTCGGGTTCCTTCCCAAAGATTTTCTTTGCTCCCTTCGGATCGGATTGGTACACTTGACCAAATCTTGTGAGTAGACAAACTTCCGTTCGCAACTCGTCTAAAGAGAGTAATAATCTCCGTCCCTAGTACTTGTTAAGCACTAGTATAAAGGCTAAATGATCATGGGAGGATCATGTTAGATTTATGGGTACTTGTTTGGAACAAGGTACTGGACATGACCCGCTGTATGAGATTTATGTCATGGTCTATGCCGAACATATATCTCATATTAGTTATGTCATTTGAATCCTTAGACATGAAGTTATTATAGTCTTCCACTTGATGAACATTGTGTTTGACATATTCAAACGCTACCTTAACACGGTAGTTATAAAGGGTATGATTGGCATAATCGGATTCACGTAGGGAAGAATAATAAGCTAAATGGATTTGTCCCTCTTCGGAGAGATGTAAAGCTTGGGCCTCTCGTAGGAATGATGTTGATGAAATGTTCGGCCGGACTCAAATGAATTGATTAGATCAATGTCATTTGTATTATCAACATATTCGGAATCAAGAAAGTATTGAACAAAACAAGTTGACTTGTTGACCATGACTTGTGTTCAATGACATCGTGGACAAAAGGATTGTGACATATTCTAAAGGAATGCGAACTTGTATCTAGTTATACTATTTGGGTAGGTATGACGGTTTGCTAGAACCTAATCATATCTTATGGTTTCATGTTTGAACCCATTGCCAACTTAGTATAATCCTAGAGGGTCACACACAATAGAACGAATCCTACATAAGGACTATTTTGGAAATTTTGGAAAATTGGATTTTCTGGGATGTTTGGGCGACCGCACATGGTTTTGGGCGGCCGTACGCCTCAGTTTGGGCGGCCGCACAGTACTGTCGAGGGCAGATTCCTAATTTGATTAGGAAACGAATTTTGGACGATCTTTGACACAAGTTTCCTATTTGGAATAGGTCCTACTTGTGTATAAAAGACCAAATTCGGCCAGCACTCTTCCCCAATGTTTTGTGTGAGTCTCAAAAAGGTTTGAGAGAGTTTATTTTGTTCCAAGACATCCTTTGATTGAAGAACAAAATAATACACAAATAAAATTCCATATAGTCATATTAAATTGTGAAAGTGTGTTTCATATTTTTGGTCTAGCAACCAAGATCAAGAAGCTCCTTATATTCGTTCGTGGTGTGGATACCGCTAGAGGGTGAAGCTCATCATCTTCCAAGTTCGTGTTCTTACTTTCATTGTGATCAAGCTTCAAATCTCCACCAAAGAACAAAGCTAAAACTCAAAGTCATCAAGGGTTAGTTTTCCTCTATTCATATTGTTGTATTTGATTTAATCATATGAACGGATCTATGGGCTTTTGGGTTTCATAAAATCTTAAATGCTAAATTCCGCTGCGCATGTTACATCGAAACCCAACAGTGGTATCAGAGCCCCGTTCATGTTGATTATTTCAATACCTAGATCATGTTGTGTATATAAATTGTTTATGTGCCTTACATGATATGAATATTGGAATATATGATGTTTATGTGTTTTGTGATTTTATGTGGTTTATTGTTTTGCAACTTTAATCGCACGATTCAATCGCAATAAATATTATGATGGATTCTGAATTGTTTGATTATTAATCCTGATTGGATCATGGTTTTAATAATCGGGGAAAGATAATTTTGAGACAAAATTTTCGAACTTTAAAAATTCTGTACATTCTGATCCCCGTGGGCGACCGCACAGAAGGACCTGGGCGGCCGCACAGTTTTGGGCGACCGCACAGGACTTTTTGGGCGGCCGCACAAAGAGATCAGAGAGTCTGATTTTGGTCAAAAAAATCAGAATCTGGAATTTTTCAAAAATCAACAAAACCAGTAACAGAACCAGTCCAGACCTGCTGATCTGGAATGGGTTTTGGGTAGTTGGCTTGTGTGTGGATCTTGGGGTTTGATTTTCCTATTTGTTTTAGTCTTGTGAATCTTAGATTGGTTCAAAGGTTTGGATGGCTAATCTGCGTTCATCGAGATTGTGTTTCCCAAACTTGATCGCAATCCAAGTTTCAAAGATAAAACGAAGTTAGAATTATGAAGAGTTCATAATTGCTAAAATTAAGAAACAAAGTTCTTGATTCAATGATTGGAGATCCATGTGGAATTGTGGATGCAATTGACCTACGTTCATCGAGACCATCTATTGCTTAGTTTCGGCCACATGGACTACTTTTTTGGTATCTTGAATTAGTGCGGAATTGTGGATGCCTCATGGCTTAGTTTCGGCCGCACTTCTTGTTGTCTTGATTTGGAGATAATGACCAAAGTTGAAATAGTCTCATCCTCATAATTATAGAGAAACTAATTGATGCGTAACATGTTTATATTATGTGCTCATAAATGTGTTATATGCTATATGTAATGAACCTTCAAAGAAAGTTTTAAGTCTTTTTGCCATGCCATGATTAAAACACTTGTTTATACATGGGTGATTTTGATGTGGGTTCGCCTCCGCGAAGTGCATTAATTTTATTCATGTATGAGCAAGATGAGGTTCATTGATTTAATGTGGGCTTGCCTCCGCAAGGTGCATTAAATTGAATGGTTCCTATGCGTTTAAAATGGTTGGACTTAATTAGGTGTCAAAACGGTTTTGGGCCTAGGCAAAAGATGAGATTAAACATGCTTTGGAAATTGGATTTCTCAAAGAATCTCATAAAAGAACCTAAGAATCATATGGGATATGATTGACATGATCGTCTACCTAATTAATTCAGTTTTGAGCGGTCTGCCTCCGTGGACTCAAAAGTTAAAATTAAAGATGGATCTTAGCCCAATTAAATTATATTATACATTGGATGTATATGAAGGTTATATAATTTAGTGGGAGTATTTTGTTTGAAAAATACATTATTTATTTCTTTAATGAAAACTGGTATTTATTAAATTTTGGAAATTTTGCATATTTGTAGACAATGACTACTAACACTCAATCAATTTCGTTGCGATCGATCCTTGAGAAGGATAAGCTCCAAGAGAATGGTACGAACTTTATGGATTGGATCCGTGGCCTAAGAATTTTTCTTAGGCAAGAATATAAGTTGTACATTCTCGATGGGCCACTTCCTGCTGAACCAGAACCTACTGCCCCTAGGGCAGAAAGAGACAGTTACAAGAAACATCGTAATGATTCTAGAGATGTAAGCTGTCTCATGCTTGCTACTATGTGCTCAAAACTCCAACAAAGTTTGGAACATTTGGAAGCCTATGAGATAGGCGTGGAGTTAAGAGCCATGTTTCAAGAGCAAGCTAAGCAAGAGAGGTACAAGACCATTGTTGCATTCACTACTTGCAAAAATGAATGAAGGGCAACAAGTGAGTCCTCACATGCTGAAAATGAAAGGTTATGTAGAGCATCTTGAGAAACTTGGCTATTCAATCCCATTGGAGCTAGCCACGGATCTCATTCTTAATTCATTGCGTAAAAGTTATAATCAGTTTGTGATGAATTATAACATGCATGGAATGGATAAGAATCTCTCCGAGTTGCATGGGATGCTTAAAACTGCGGAGATGAAGATTGCGGAGAAAGGTTCTCCCGTGCTCTTAGTTCATGATGGGAAGAAGGCTGGTGCCAAAGGAAAGGGTAAGAAAGTTGTCAAACCCAAAATAAGCAAGGCAAGTGTTGACAAGGCTTCTGAGGCAAAACCCGATTCACAAAAGGATGCAATCTGTTTCCATTGTCAAGAGATTGGTCATTGAAAACGTAATTGCAAGGCTTTCTTGGAAGAGCAAAAGAAGAAGAAGGGCAGCAAGGCTGCGTCGACTTCAGGTATCTATATGATAGATATTCTCCTTTCTACCACTGACTCTTGGGTATTAGATACCGGATGTGGTTCTCACATTTGTTTAAATGTGCAGGGACTAAAGAATAGGAGACTACTTAAAGAGGGTGAAGTAGACCTACGCTTGGGGAATGGAGCAAGAGTTGCTGCATTAGCCGTAGGGACTTATGAAGTCACTTTACCTTCCGGATTAATTCTTGTTTTGAACAATTGTTATTATGTTCCGGATTTAAGTAGAAATATTATTTCAATTTCTTGTTTGGATAATGAAGGTTTTAAGTTTCTTATGGATAATAAGAAATTTTCTATTTATTTAAATGATGTGCTTTATGGTATTGCTAATTCATTTAATGGCCTTTATATCTTGGATGTCAATAATGAAAATAATGACAATGTCTATCATGTAAATAAGAAATCTAAACCTAATGATGTAAATCATACTTATTTGTGGCATTGCCGTCTTGGTCATATTAATGAGAAGCGTATCTCAAAACTCCATGGGGATGGACTTTTGGGTTCATGTGACCTCGAGTCATATGATACTTGTGAGTCGTGTCTTCTTGAAAAAATGACTAAGACACCTTTCACCAAGCTAGGTGAAAGGGCAAGTGACTTATTGGGGTTGATACATTCCGATGTATGCGGACCATTAAGTAGCAACGCTAGGGGAGGATTTCAATACTTCATAACCTTCACTGATGATTATAGTAGATTTGGGTATGTTTACCTAATGAAACATAAGAGTGAAACATTTGAGATATTTAGAATATTTCAAAATGAAGTAGAAAAACAACTTGGCAAAAGTATTAAGGCACTTCGATCAGATCGAGGTGGAGAATACTTGAGTCAAGAATTTGATGATCATCTAAAGAATTGTGGAATAGTTTCACAATTGACTCCACCCCCGGAACACCACAATGGAATGGTGTGTCTGAAAGGAGAAATTGGACTTTGTTAGACATGGTTCGATCAATGATGAGTCAAGTTGATCTTCCAATATCCTTTTGGGGTTACGCTCTAGAAACCGCTGCTTTCACACTAAATCGTGTTCCAACTAAATCGGTTCAAAAGACTCCATATGAGATGTGGAGCGGAAATAAAACTTGTTTATCTTTCATGAAGATTTGGGGTTGCGAAGCCTTTGTCAAAAGACTTGTCTCTGACAAACTTGCACACAAATCTGACAAATGTATTTTCATGGGATATCCAAAGGAAACTAGAGGATATTACTTTTACAACCGTGAGGACAACAAAGTTTTTGTTGCCCGAACTGGTGTCTTTCTAGAGAAAGAGTTTCTCTCCAAAGAAATCAGTGGGAGTAAAATAAATCTTGAAGAAATTCGAGACCCAAAAAATAACATTGAACCAATAGTGGAACAAGAACAAGAACCACAAGGAGTTGTGGAACCTGTTCAAAATACACAAGTAACTCGCAGATCTAGTAGGTTACGATCCGAGCCCGAGAGATATGAAATTTCTCGTAACGGATAGTAATGAGGTGGAAATCATTGAGAATGATGAACCGATAACCTACCAAGAGGCGATGTCTTCTCCTGATTCGTACAAGTGGCTTGGAGCCATGAAATCCGAATTGCAATCCATGCAAGACAATCAAGTTTGGAATTTGATTTATGCACCCGAAGGTGTAAAAACCATAGGATGCAAATGGGTCTTCAAGAAAAAGACTGACATGGATGGGAAGGTGCATACTTACAAAGCTAGACTTGTAGCAAAGGGTTATAGGCAACTTCATGGTATTGACTATGATGAAACCTTTTCACCCGTAGCAATGATCAAGTCTATAAGAATTCTGCTCGCTATTGCCGCATATCATGACTATGAAATATGGCAAATGGATGTCAAAACCGCTTTCCTAAATGGAAAACTGCAAGAGGATGTGTATATGACACAATCAGAAGGTTTTGAACAGAATTCTAAAGTATGCAAATTGCAGAGATCCATCTATGGATTGAAGCAAGCTTCTAGGAGTTGGAATCTCCGTTTTGATGAATCGGTCAAAGAGTTTGGTTTCATCAAGAACGAAGATGAACCTTGTGTATACAAGAAGATTAGTGGGAGCATAGTGCTATTCCTTGTTCTATACGTGGATGACATATTACTCATTGGAAACGACATTCCTACACTTCAGTCTGTGAAGACTTGGTTAGGAAAGTGCTTTACAATGAAAGATATGGGCGAAGCCGCATATATACTTGGCATTAAGATCTATAGAGATAGATCAAGGAGGCTACTTGGTTTAAGCCAAAGTACATACATTGACAAGGTCATTAGAAGATTCCGTATGGAAAATTCTAAGAGAGGCACCTTGCCGGTGTTACATGGAGTTTCTCTAAGCAAGACTCAATGTCCTAAGACAAACGATGAGCGTGAGAAAATGAATGATGTTCCATATGCTTCGGCAATTGGGTCCATCATGTATGCCATGATTTGTACTAGGCCGGATGTATCTTATGCTTTGAGCATGACAAGTAGATACCAATCCGACCCTGGCGAAAATCACTGGGTAGCTGTAAAAGCGATTCTTAAGTACTTGAGAAGAACTAAAGACTCGTTTTTGGTCTATGGAGGAATGGAAGATGATATCGTTGTAAATGCTTACACAGATGCAAGCTTCCAAACCGACAAAGATGATAGCCTATCGCAATTGGGTTTTGTGTTTATGTTAAATGGTGGAGCTGTAAGCTCGAAGAGTTCCAAGCAAAGTACAACCGCTGATTCTACAACGGAAGCTGAGTATATTGCTGCATCAGATGCTGCAAAAGAAGCTGTTTGGATTAAGAAGTTCATCACTGAACTTGAAGTGGTTCCTAGTATTGCTAATCCAATAGACCTTTATTGCGATAATAATGGTGCTATTGCACAAGCAAAGGAACCAGGAGCACATCAGAAATCCAAACACATACTAAGGCGTTTTCATATCATTCGAAAGATCGTTGATAGGGGAGACGCAAATATATGCAGAGTACCTACTGATGACAATGTTGCGGACCCGCTAACAAAGGGACTTCTACAAGCTAAACATGATGGTCATGTTAGGTCCATGGGTATTAGATACATGGGAGATTGGGCCTAGGGCAAGTGGGAGATTGTTGGTAGTGGTGCCCTAGGCACGTTTAATAAACGTTGTAATTGTTATTATTTATTTCATATCAATAAAGAGATGTTTTGATTATTATTGTTGTTCATGTTTACTTATAATAATCTCTGTCCCTAGTACTTGTTAAGCACTAGTGTAAAGGCTAAATTATCATGGGAGGATCATGTTAGATTTATGGGTACTTGTTTGGAACAAGGTACTGGACATGACCAGCTGTATGAGATTTATGTCATGGTCTATGTCGAACATATATCTCATATTAGTTATGTCATTTGAGTCCTTGGACATGAAGTTATTATAGTCTTCCACTTGATGAACATTATGTTTGACATATTCAAATGCTACCATTAACCGGGTAGTTATAAAGGGTATGATTGGCATAATAGATTCACGTAGGGAAGAATAATAAGCTAAATGGATTTGTCCCTCTTCAGAGAGATGTAAAGCTTGGGCCTCTCGTAGGAATGATGTTGATGAAATGTTCGGCTGGACTCAAATGAATTGATTAGATCAATGTCATTTGTATTATCAACATATTCGGAATCAAGAAAGTATTGAACAAAACAAGTTGACTTGTTGACCATGACTTGTGTTCAATGACATCGTGGACAAAAGGATTGTGACATATTCTAAAGGAATGCGAACTTGTATCTAGTTATACTATTTGGGTAGGTATGACGGTTTGCTAGAACCTAATCATATCTTATGGTTTCATGTTTGAACCCATTGCCAACTTAGTATAATCCTAGAGGGTCACACACAATAGAACGAATCCTAAATAAGGACTATATTGGAAATTTTGGAAAATTGGATTTTCTGGGATGTTTGGGCGACCGCCCAAAAGGGCTGGGCGACCGCACATGGTTTTGGGCGGCCATACGCCTCAGTTTGGGCGGCCGCACAGTACTGTCGAGGGCAGATTTCTAATTTGATTAGGAAACGAATTTTGGACGATCTTTGACACAAGTTTCCTATTTGGAATAGGTCCTACTTGTGTATAAAAGACCAAATTCGGCCAGCACTCTTCCCCAATGTTTTGTGTGAGTCTCAAAAAGGTTTGACAGAGTTTATTTTGTTCCAAGACATCCTTTGATTGAAGAACAAAATAATACACAAATAAAATTCCATATAGTCATATTAAATTGTGAAAGTGTGTTTCATATTTTTGGTCTAGCAACCAAGATCAAGAAGCTCCTTGATATTCGTTCGTGGTGTGGATACCGCTAGAGGGTGAAGCTCATCATCTTCAAAGTTCGTGTTCTTACTTTCATTGTGATCAAGCTTCAAATCTCCACCAAAGAACAAAGCTAAAATTCAAAGTCATCAAGGGTTAGTTTTCCTCTATTCATATTGTTGTATTTGATTTAATCATATGAACGGATCTATGGGCTTTTGGGTTTCATAAAATATTAAATGCTAAATTCCGCTGCGCATGTTACATCGAAACCTAACACCCACGTTCGGGACACGCACGAAAGACGTCATAAAACATTTTAGGAAAATTTTTCGAAATGTCCGTTCATAAAAGTTTCATATAACAAAACACATTTACTTGAAACTTGATTTCATTTCACACAAACAAACTTTCACAACCCAAAGTACTTAGCCATAAGGCTTACACACTTTACTTACAAATTTACAAATCACCAACATGTTCCAAAAATAGGTGATACAAAGATGAAGTTACGGGTACACTACCCAAAATGTTATACATTTACATAATGTAGCCTTTACATAACACATGTCCCAAAATGTCTTACCAAAATCACCACCTCGACGTCCTCCCTTGTGAAGTGACCTATCCCCTGGGCTCTCATTTATCTAAGGAAAACAACATTGAAAGGAACGGGGTGAGAATAAATCTCAGTAAGCTACTAAAATGCAACTACGTTACATGCTAAAATGATACTCGTAATTGAACAATGTCAATAAACATTCACATAGCACGTAACATGATAGGCAAATCCAACTCATCTTACCACACATAAGGTGGAAATAAACACTCATAAGTGGATACTGAGCCAAGGTTCTCGAATCAAACATATAACCATCTGAGAGGTATCAACTGAGCAGCACCAAAGGGCTGAAACCGGTTCATGAACCAAACAATAACAACAACAACAACAACAACAACAACGGGGGGTAAATGACACAAATTCATAACCCAAATGGTGACTAAACTCACACAAAGGAGAGCTAGCCCAAACCCAATCCGTGGCCCAAGGAAGGGGGTTAAAAATGGGAAACCAATGGCAGAAGCCTTACAATGAACTTGGCTCGTGTGCCATTATAATCCCTACCACTGCCCGACACCACAACAAGTACCAGCTAGACTTTAACACGAGCATAGTAATAAATACTTGCTTAAACAACAACCGGGGCATGATTCCAAAGTAGGGAACCACACAAAACTCATCACAAAGATGCACCAATCCAAAACACATCAAAAGATGTTCAACAATATCCAATTACCATTTAGTCAAATTCCACAACATATATTCACAAAGGAACCATTTCCAATAATAGAGTGTTCCACAACAACCCTCTAGGTACTCTAGGATATCACCTAAGACCTAGAACAAGATTGAACTCTAAATCACTTGGATTGGAAAAACTCAACTTTTCAGCAATCATGGGCGGTCGCCCACACCAGACTGTGCGGCCGCCCAAAATACTCTGTTCCAAGACAAAAACCTTTCAGATAGATGTGCGGTCGCCGGCCCCATTCTGGGCGGCCGCCCAACCTACCCGCCAGGCCCAAAACTTGATAATTTTACTCCCTTCGTTCCACCGTCCCAAAAGTACTAACACTCTTATACCTGAAGCATACACTCTACTCATATAAGTGCAAAGAACACCCAGGAACACACTTGAACTAAACCAAACACTTCTTACTACAAATCTCATATTACTCCCTTTGTGCCAAAATCACAAGTATCACAAATAAATTCTTTTCACAATAATTTCACCACATATAACATATACAACATATATATGACCATTTTAACATTTAAGGGGAATTAGTAACTTACCTATTTCGGAAAAAGTATCGCAGAAATATGTTTTGTTCGGGTAGAAATGACCTATTCAACACCCTGATCATTTATATATAATTAGATTTTAAAACGGAGTAGTAAATAAAAAGAAATAAATTGAAATAGGATGAACTTACCTTTTCTTTCTTAACCCTAGGAAAGAACGAGAGAAATGTTCTGAATGAAATATGAAAACACAGAGAGAAAGAGGGAGAAGGGATAAACATGTTATAAAAGATTTTTACCCCATTTTATACTTTGATAACTCAATTTTCATTTTAAACACTTTAACCCCTGAACTTATTTTTCCACAAAGGACTCTAAGGTTTCAACTTAATCATTTACTTCCTTAACCATTATTAATACTAACTAAATAAATAACACAATTAATCAAACAATATGTGCAAGTCATGAAATATAATGCAACACATAAAATGCACATATAAGTTCAAATTAAAATCCCCAAAAATATAAAATAAATAGGAACGGGTTTTGGGGTCGTTACAGAACCCGTTGAGCTTGACGATCCACTTCTTAAACAACTAAAGAAAATGTAAGCCAACATTTCCATATGGGATCTCTTAGGCTCATCTCATAAGCATCGAATGATGATCTCTAAGGCTTTATCCCAAGTCGAAGTGCCCAAAGAAATAACTCCCGAATAGTTAACGCAAATGGTAGGCCAAATCCAATTTAGCAATGTGATCACATTTACCGACTTAGATCTACCACAATATGGTGGAGGGCACACCGAAGCTCTCTACATAACCGCAAGGGCCAATGGGCATCGAATCCCCAGAATCCTAGCAGACAATGGGTCCGCCATAAATGTCTTACCAAAGAAAGTCATGGTAACGCTTGGCTTTACCTCAAGAGAGCTAAAACCATCAAATCTTACCGTACGAGGGTTTGATTGTACTGCACGTTCACCTATAGGGGAGATCACTCTAATAGTTATAGAGGGAGAGATAACTACAAAGGCGGAATTCCAAGTCATTGACATCCCCTCTTCTTTCAACCTTCTTTTGGGACGTCCGTGGCTACATTAAACAGGAGGAGTACCATCAACTCTCCATCAATGTGTCAAATTTAAGCACAACGACACGATAGTCACCGTACTTGGGGAGCTAGTCACCTCTAGCCCAATCCTAGAAATTCAGCATGAGGCGGCAGACCACTTCTTTAATGGATTCGAAATCTAAAAGGAGAGTAGTGTAGAGATGGTAGAAGTACACAATGAAAATGACTATTCCAAGGCGATTCCATTCTCCGGAACACGCCCAGTGCTTAACATGATGCTAAAAGAATGGTACTTCCCAGGTCTTGGACTTGGCAAGCATTTACAAGGGATAAAAGAACCACCACCTATCGTTCTATACCCCCCAGAATATGGTCTAGGGTATGTGTAACCACTCAAGGGAATCCCTGAGGAAGAAAGGGATTGGACCTCATACATAGTTCCACTAGCACCGCCCTATCGAAAGACTCTAAACGGGTACTTTATACGCGAGGGGGAAAACTTGCCATACTTCATGTTCCCTGAACCATGGATAAACCATAGGAGGAAGCGCCAACCGGGCTTTGAAATCTTCGGTGACTGTGATCCGTACTCACTTGAAACAGAACCGATGCAATTCTCGTGGCTACCTCGAGAATTAGGGGGAACTAAGGCCGAAGTGTTCAGTGAGTGGGACTTTGTGTTGGGAGAAGACCTACTGCGCCAATTTCTCATCCTTTGCAAGCTAGAGGACACTCAGATAAATGTAATAGACAAGGGGGACGCTCCTAAGCAAGACTACACCAAGCTCATCAAGAAGTGTGACGAGCCTATCCAGAACTGGTATACAACTGGGGGACCCATAGCAAGTGAAGAATTCCTGGTCAAAGAATTAGGATGCACTCCCCATAGGGAAAGAAAATTTGTAACTCTCACCTTAGAGTCAGATACTGCTATCGATGAGCTCACCCAAGAGGACTTGGATGCCATCGCGGAACGTGTATTCCTCTACTTTCTTAATGAAAACATAGATCTTTCCGAGTATCCTTAGATTGCTAGCGACATAAATGATGAATTAACTAATAACTTTAACGAATTGGATAATAATGAATCATATGAAGAGATAGATCAAGAAAATGAACAAATCTTAAAATAAATTAATAAGCAAGTAGGTCATCGTGGCGGAAATGGTCCTATTGATGCCGAAGAAATGCAAACAGTTAATCTGGGGACGGACGATGATCCGAAAGAGACCAAGATTGGCAGTTTCTTCAAGGGGGAAGACCGACAAGCCCTCATAGCACTTCTCCGAGAATTCGTAGATGTGTTCTCTTGGTCTTACAAAGATATGCCGGGGCTATCCAATTCGATTGTTGAGCATAAGATACCGCTGCTTCCTGATTCAAAGCCAGTCAAGCAGAAACTCCGCAGAATTAAACCCGAGTGGTCGGTACAAGTCAAGCAAGAGATAGAGAAACTCCTGAGTGTTGGGTTCATCAAAGTGATAGAGTATCCAACCTGGTTGGATAACACTGTATAGGTTTCCAAGGCAAATGGAAAGGTCCGCGTCTGTGTTAATTTCCGTGATCTCAACAGAGCATCTCTAAAAGATGATTTTTTTTCTCCCCAACATAGACATGCTCGTTGATAATACCGCAAAGTATGAAGCCCGTTCATTCGTAGACGGATTCGCCGGTTATAACAAGATATTCATGGCCAAGGAGGACCAACACAAAACAGCGTTCACCATACCCTGGGGGACGTTCTGTTATACAGTCATGCCATTCGGACTCAAAAATGCTGGAGCCACGTACCAGAGAGCTGTAACTGCGCTATTCCAAGACATGATACATAAAGAGTTATAGGTGTACGTCAATGATATGATCATACACTCTAAAGGCTCCGACGGGCAGCACTTTGTCGACCTCAGAAATGTTTTTGAAAGGTTGAGACACTACAAGATGAGACTTAATCCGGCCAAGTGCACGTTTGGGGTAGTGAAAGGAAAGGTCCTTGGGTACATGGTCACCGAGCGTGGTATAAAAGCGGATCCCGCTAAGATCAAAGCCATCATTGACATGCCTCCACCTAAGACGCAGAAAGAAGTCAAGGGATTCATGGGTCGCCTTCAATACATTAGTCATTTCCTTAATCAGCTCACAACGATGTGCGAGCCCATTTTCAAGCTCCTCAAGAAGAATGCATCCTTAGAATGGACCAAAGAATGCCAAGAAGCCTTCGAAAAAGTCAAGGAATACTTGGTAAACCCGCCAGTATTGGTCCCACTACATAAAGAGAAACCGTTGACCTTGTACCTCACAGTCAATGATACTGCATTAGGGGCTATACTAGCACAAGAGCAACCCGATTCGAAGAAAGAGAATTCCGTATACTTTGTCAGTTGTCGCTTCCAAGGGGCTGAATTGAATTACTCTGCATTAGAAAAGTCGTGTGTTACACTGGTATGGGTATCTGAAAGACTAAAGCCATACATGGAAGCATTTCCTGTGCAACTTATTGCCCGAATGGACCCAATGAAGTATATCTTTGAGAAATCACATGTCTCGTCTAGGATAGCTAAGTGGTACTTTATGCTCGCGGGGTATGATATCACTTACATCACACAGAAATCTGTAAGAGTGAGGGTCTTCACGGATCATTTAGCCGAATTTCCATGTGATGAAGCGAATGGGGAAGACCCGCGATTCCCTGATGAGGACATCATGGCAATATCCGAAAATAAGTTGCAATTATTTTTTGATGGCGCACCCAATAAACGGGGATATGGCATTGGCATGTTACTAGTAGATCCCTCAGATTTATACACTCCACTCGCAATCTGCCTTGACTTTGAAGACACTAACAATATTGCCGAGTACGAAGCTTGCATAGCGGGGCTTGAAGCAGCCTTAGAAAGAAATGTGACCGAACTAGAAGTGTATGGAGATTCACAACTTATAATTTATCAGTCACTCAAGAAGTGGAAGGTACAAGATCCTACACTCCAGAAATATAACGACCATCTCCAAGACTTGGTCAAACAGTTCAAATAAGTCACTTTCTACTATCTTCCTAGAGATAAGAACCACTTAGCAGACTCGCTAGCCATACTAGCATCACTTGTGGAGATTCCCGAATGGACCGAAGTCAAAACCTTCAAAGTCGCGAGGCGAACGACTCCTGCTTGTCACTCGATCATAGATCTGCATGACTGCAAAGAAGAGTGTGACTCTATTTCCATAAATGCCATAGACGATAAGACTTAGTATTATGATGTATGGCGTTTCCTCCTAGATGGAACATTCCCATCAGACGCATCACCTAAAGCGAAGATAGCCCTCAAACGGTTTGCCGCCCAATTCATTATTATAGGTGATCGCCTCTACAAGAAACACCACAAGCAATGTCTGCTCTGTGCTGATGAGCACGAAGCTGTAGAAATCATGGACCAAGTCCATCAAGGAGTCTGTGGAACCCACATGAATGGCAATATGCTACCAAAGAAAACTATCTGACTAGGGTACTATTGGACTACAATAAAATCCGACTGCACCGACATGGTTAAGAAATGCCACAAGTGTCAGATACATGCTAACTTGCAACACGCACCACCATACGTGTTGTACCCCATGACATCCCCTTGGCCATTCTCTACATAGGGAATAGACGTCATTGGCAAAGTCTCGCCGACAGGTCACAATGGGAACTCATTCGTGTAAGTAGCCGTTGATTACTTCACTAAGTGGATCGAGGCTCAATCCTATAAAGTCTTAAATGCCAAGAAGGTGGTTGAGTTCATTAATACTAACATCATATGCCGATATGGGGTACCTCATGAGATGATATCTGACAATGGCACGCACTTTGAGAAAGAATATGACAAAGTACTTGCAGAGTACAAGATAGAGAGACATCAATCATCACCATACCGACCATAGACCAATGGAGCAGTCAAAGCTGCTAACAAAACCATAGAGACCATCATTAGAAAAATGGCTAAGACTGGCAAAGACTGGCCTGACAAGCTACCGTTTGCACTCTGGGGCTACCGTACTTCAATCCGTACCGCCACCGGTGAAACTCCATACGCCCTAGCCTATGGGATGGAAGCAGTGTTACCAATCGAATTAGAAGTACCATCACTAAAGGTTCTCCTAGAAAACCAAGTGAATGAAGTCGCATGGTTGAACAGCCATTACGAACAACTAGCCCTGCTAGATGAACGACGACTTCGAGCCGCCGAGCATATCCAAGCATATCAACGGAGAATGGCCCGAGCATTCAATAAGAAAGTCAAATCCAGAAACATCAAAGAAGGGGACCTTTTCCTACGTGAACATCGTCCTGGACCGTTCAACCCTATGGGAAAATGGGGACCAAGATGGATAGGCCCTTACATAGTCAAGAAGGTATTCTCCGGAGGAGCGGTACAACTCGCAGACCTAGATGGAGATCAGCTGCCGAAGCCCGTCAACATAGACAAGCTGAAGAAGTACTATTCCTAGCTCTGTCCCTGATTTCAAAAAAAATATAAAAAAGGCACGAGAAAAGAAGCCCGCTAGATTGAAAACCTGAAAGGGCGGTCTAGGCAAAAATCAGGGTGTGCATATAAAAAAAAGGAATAGGGGACAGTCTCGTACGAGACACCTATGTCTCGTACGAGACATGTTAGTCAGCAGACATATTTTTCTCTTTCTTGAACAAGAACTACGATGACCTAAGCTCCTTATTTAATTGTTGTTAAAGGAGAACGTAGGAAGCCTTTTGGTCCGGTCTATTCAATAAATAAAATCAAAAATCTTGTCTTCTTATTAACTGAATGCATTTCGAGAAATCAATAAGAAAATTTCTAACATGAATACTAACTTGCAAAAGAAAATAAATAAAATACTAAAAATCTAAGCATTGGTCTATCTAAGCAATCTCTCGATACTCCTAAGGATCTATTTCTTCCTTAACTTAGTAGGGGCTTGACCATGATCCGCCTTGCATTCCTTTTCCTCTTATGCAAAGGTATCTCAAAACCGGGAGGAACGTCAAGTCTACTGAACACTGAGGGAGTCAATCGTGCAAACACATGAGGCCTATCTAGAGTTTGAAATTTACCGGGAAGTTTATTTGCTCTCTTCTCATAAAACTCACTATCCAGAAAATATTGAGTGGCATCTACTATGACATTAGAAGGATCCTCCTTAGCATTCTTCTTCCTCAAATCCAATCTAGGCTCGAATTGGTTCCCCAACAGAGTTTAACGACCCGAAAACCCGCCTCTACTTCTTAGTAATAAATATTTAATTATTTAGTTATTTCTTATTTATTTATTTAAATTATTTATTTATTTAAATGATTGTGTGTGCATTTTGTGTTTCATAATATTTTATGTCTAGCATTTTAATTGATCAATTGTGCTAGTGTGGAATTTATTGGGTCTTAGTTGATAGTAGGGGAATGGATTTAATTGTTCCTAGTTGGGTCTAGAGGGGGCCTAGGTGTAACATTCTAAATAATTATCCTACACCTCCCTCCCTACTCCCTCTCCTCCCTCACTCCCTCATTTCTCCCAGCACACTCAATCTCTCTCTTTTCCTCCATTGTTGAAGGTAAGCTCTCTCCCTCCTTCTCTCTTCATTTTAGTCATCTTCCTCCCATTATTTCTTAATGTTCATTTTATGAAAAATGTTTAGATCGTTGTTAGGATCGTAGAGATCAAATAAATTTCGAATTTCGTCAACTTTGATAAATTTCAAGTAAGTTGCTTTTCCCCCATTTTTATGCTAAAATGTTCATCTTTAGTTTATGTAATGCTTTAGTTCACATATATGTCATTTTGGTTGAGTTTGGAATTTATTTGTTATTTTGTTCATCTTTTGTGATTTTGAGAATGTTGGGATCAAATGTTGGTTTAGGGTTGCTAGATGATGTTATTTAGGTCCCTTATAAGCTCATATGTTGTTTTGAGAACTTGGGTATGCTAATATAAGTGTTGAAAATGTTGTGTGTTGAAATGGGTAAGATTTATGTTTGATTTTGGTAAGAACTTTGATAAACCCAGCTGAGAATCCCTCCCAGCCCGTCGACCGAGCGCCCGCCCGTGCTGAGCCAGGCGCCCGCCTACCTGGCTTTTTCCTTCGGCCAAACCTTCTGGTCAAATAAGCGCCCGCCTGACCCTTAGCGAGCGCCCGCCCGCCCCTAATTTCTGGAATTCCCTCTTTGTTTGGTTAAAGACTAGGATGTATTCTTGGTCTAGGTTTTGAGTACCACTCTAAATGGTTTAAATGGTCATTTTGGAATACTCTAGTGTTGGAAATGGTTCCTTCGTGAACAAATGTGTGATGGGATTTGATTAATTATTGTTTGGGAATGGTTGAGCACTTTATTATGTGTGGTTGGTTTTATTTCATCTTCTTGGTGATTAATTAGTATGGTTCCCTACTTTGGAATCATGAGTTTTTATTTGAGCTAGTAATTATTACTTGGCATTTATTTGCAAGTCCAGCTGGTATTCGTGGTTGTGTCGGGTGATGGAAAAGATTATAATGGCAACGAGCTGAGTCCATTATAATGTTGACCATTGTTTTGCCCCATTATTTCCCTCCTCCAGATTGGCCTTGGATGTGAGATGAGCTAGCTCCTTTTTTGGGAACAGTCTAGATATTATAAGGGGTTGCGACTTCGTGTCGTATACTCAGTTATCGTTTGGTTATTGGTTCCGGTACCGGGGTTTTCTCTTCATCTATTATGCTGCTATCATTGATTGGTTTATCTGCTCTTTGATGCTGCTTATTGATGCTGCTCTGCGATGCGGCCCTATCGTCATTGATCAGATTGTTATATCCTTTGTTGGGGAAACCTTGGCTCAGTATCCTTTGTTACTTGTTTATTTCCGCTGCTATCTGTTAAACGATATTTGTTACGTGCTATGTGAGATTATTATTATTGTTTATTGTATCATAGCATGTCATGTAGTTACATTAGTAACTTATTGAGATTTATCTCACCCCCTTTCGTTTATCTTTGTTTTTCCTTAACCCCCCCCCCAGGAGGAAAGGATTAGGATTTGCGGATCGAGGAGGACGTCGAGAGGATTGAGATTTTGGGCAGGTTGTTATTGATCGGTTTGCATTATTTAAATGTATAACCTTTTGGGGATAGTTTTACCAACAATGACGTCATTAAGAATTGTAATCTTTTGTATTTTTGGTGTAAGCTTGTGGAGCTTATACTAGTAGTATATTGTTGTTGTTAAACTTGTATTTCTAAAACTTTGTTTTAAACCTTTTGGGTATAAAAATGGAATTTTTATCTTCAGTATTTGGTGTATTGTTGTAAGTCGACGTCCAATTCGTGAGTTCCGGGCCCGCGGGGTCGGGGTCGCGACAGTTGTTATCAGAGCTATGGTTTAGCTCTAAGTTTAAGTATAGGTGGACTAGTATGACCTAGGAGGGTAGTTGTGTTCGGAGTGAGTAACGGTTGATGTTTTATGCAGGTATTTGTTCAAAATGGCTAGAAGAAGAGCTGGTGAAGGTTCCTGTGGGACTCCGAATCAGAATGATCTACGGGAAGAGAACCGTGCAATGTTTCAGGGGATGTTTTGAAGCGGCGATGAAAGCAATTCATGACCACGGGCCGAGAGAGGAACATGTATCACCTCCACGATATGGGTTGGAGCAGTTCTTAAAGTTGAAACCAAGTGAGTACGATGGTGAGCCTGATGTAAAAAAGGCGGAAATGTGGGTTGAGTCAATGGAGAAGATTTACGAGGTTTTTGGTTGCACGGACGAGGATAGGGTTCGGTTCACGGCCTATAAGCTAGTTGGGACTGCGGAACATTGGTGGAAGTCACTTAAGGCTAGTTGGGATACTACTCTTGTACCATATTCTTGGGAGTTATTTGTGAGGAAATTCAAAGAACACTTCATTCCTCTGGTGGATCAGAATAGGAAAGAGATCGAGTTCCTCAACTTGGAGCAGGGCGTGTTGACAGTAGCACAGTACTCGGCTAAGTTCACAGAATTAGCCAGGTATCGTGACTACCTTGTGCGGACCGAGGAGTAGAAAGCAATGAGGTTTATCAGGGGCTTGAAGACAGCTATTAGGACACAGTTAATAGCCCAGAGAATTCAACTTTTTCAGGATGCGGTGGACCGTGCCTATTTGATAGAGCAAGACATCGGGGAACATAAAAGGAAGACTGAGATGGTTAACCCGAGTAAGCAAGGAGGGCAGAGCAAGTCACAGCAGCAACATTCGGATAACAGAGGTAATTCTGGAATGCAAACTCGATTCAAGAGCAACCTCAGGGACAACCAATAGTGAGGAATCAAGGCACTAATCAGGGGACACGAAATGGGAAGATCTGCAACTATTGTCAAAGGGAAGGACACTCAGAAGACAAGTGTTGGAAGAAGCAAGGAAAATGTGTGAATTGTGGTCAGTTGGGGCATTTGTGAGAGATTGTCTTAGGGGCAGATATCAACCATCTGGGAGTGACGCTGGTACTGCACAGGGTCAGAAGAGAGATACTTCGGGAAACCCTAAAGGTTCAGGTGGGGTATTTGCGATCAATAAGCACTCAACGGGTGACTCATCAGTTTCAGGAGGTATTAATTTTGTGTCGAGAGAGCGAGCGCGTGCATTTTTAGGATCATCGCATTCATATGTTTCTGTACATTTAGTTGCATTTATTTTTCCTGAGTCTTTGACTTATGTGTTGCCAGTATCTACTCCTATGGAGGAGTGTGGAATATCTGATGAAGTCTTATGTGCTTATGTTGTGCTTAAGGATAGACATGCCTTACCTGCTAAATTAATCATATTACTATTATAAGGTTTTGATGTTATTCTGAGAAGGGAAATGTCATGCTTTAGTCGATTGTTGTAGGAGGATTGTTACATTCTCTATTCCTGATTTCCTACAATCGTTTGAGACCGTCCCTTTGAGTAGAGTTATACACATCTTTTCTTATATGGAATTTGAATATATAACTTAGGTGGGTGACAATGGGATATCTATACTAAATTGTTGGGTGTATTTATCATTTGTAAGATTTCCATTTTCTTCTGAATAGTACCTAGTGTTTGGGGAGGAACTTGTGTTAAATTGAGTTGTTATGGTACAAGGCGGTAGTACTAATAATTAGATCGATATCCGTGTAGTTTCGGTTGGGTTAAAAGAATTAAAGATTCAATTTGAGAATTTCTTGATAGGAGATTTTCTTTACTTTTAGTAGATCTACGCGAGTGCATCGGAATTGTTTAGTATGAGGAAATACTTATATTATTATGGGCTATATTAAGAAGTTGAGTTATGATACTTTTGGGATCATTTCAGTACATGACTAGAGTTGAGTTAAAGCAAAATGAGTTATGAGTATATTGTGGGAGTTGTAATCATCAATGATGGTAAGCGCGTTAAGTTTAAAGGACTAGACATATTTAGCGAAGGTGAGAATTCCTCGAACAATATTAAACGCATTTTTGGGTTTTAGTGAACAGTTGTCACATGGTTCTGAATCTTTCTTGGTGGCGTCCTCGTTTGGATTAAGGATTTGTAAAGGAAAGTGAGTATAGATACTTTGGCATATTAAAGGATACTATGATTCTGTATTGGGACGGAACAGTTATTGAATATTTCAGATTATTAGTGATCATTTGTAATATCTTTTAGAGTTGTAAGTTGTAATATATTGATATTTATGAAAATAAAGATTGTGAAAATTTTGGCTCGTTACAGTTGCTACTTTAATGGTAATCCTTGGAGATATAGTCACGCGGTGAACATTTGGAGGATGAGAAATTTCTTTAGCTTTTCATAGTTTAAGAAGTTGTGTAAGCTCGAAATTGTTTAATGTTTTGAATTTCTGGGAAGTAATATTAAGTATGCGATTTTCTAATGGAAGTATCTTTGCCGTATAATTAAGGTTGTGAATAAGACAAGTTTGTAGTATCTCGAGAATTATGATTAAGAGAAGTTCGGATTCTTCGATTTAGACTTGAGTATGGATTTTTGTTAGTAGTGAAGATAGTGATTGAATAAGGTTCGGTACGAGAGATTACTATATTGTAAGCATTATTTAAGTTTACTATATGATGGGTTAAAGTGGTAATTGGAAAAATTTGGGAAGAGACGGAACTAAAGTAACCGTGGCTATTGGACCATTCGGGTAAATATTCCAAAATTCGGGCCAATAAATAGAGCTATCTATGACTAGGGATGGATTGTGGTTTTATGGATATCGCCTTAGCAAGCTATAGTTGTTTTTATGGGACCCAGTTTAGAAATAATGTTAATAGGTTATCGATGTGGATAATCATATGTTCTTCGACAAGATAAATGTGAGTTAATACAAGTGGATTGAGAAATACAAAGATTATGACTGTATTATGTTTTATCTCATGGGAAGTGAGTGTGGTAGTGGAATCTCATTTGATCGGATAGTTGATGACGGTAAATTTTTGAGTATATCATGAGTCATTGGGTGACAATAATAGTTAGCCCTACTCCTTCTCTTAGTTGTTCGGGTAGTAGTGTGATTACTTGGGGTAATGTTTAGATCGTCAATGCGTACGGATGAACCGGATGATTTAAGGGTTGGTGGTGAGCGTAATGCTAATTAGGATCAAATCAGCTATGTCTCAGAATTGGTGCACAAGTGATAGTCTTGAGAATGTGAAATTCGGGATGAAAGAGGAAGTTAATTTAGGATGTTTGATATGAATATGCTTGGGATATGTATGTGTTCAATATGTGTGGGTTTATTTGAGTCATGGAATCGATGTCCGAAATCTTTAATAGGTGCTTGATTTGGGGTTACGAGTGCTATATGAGAATCGATATTTTGTAGCCTCGTTGTGACTGCGTGTTATGATTGTGATAAGTGAATTCGCGGGCGAATTCTTTTTAAGGAGGGTAGATTGTAACGACCCGAAAAACCCGCCTCTCTTCTTAATAATAAATATTTAATTATTTATTTATTTCTTATTTATTTATTTAAATTATTTATTTATTTAAATGATTGTGTGTGCATTTGTGTTTCATAATATTTTATGTCTAGCATTTTAATTGATCAATTGTGCTAGTGTGGAATTTATTGGGTCTTAGTTGATAGTAGGGAATGGATTTAATTGTTCCTAGTTGGGTCTAGAGGGGGCCTAGGTTAACATTCTAAATATTATCCTACACCTCCCTCCCTACTCCCTCTCCTCCCTCACTCCCTCATTTCTCCCAGCACACTCAATCTCTCTCTTTTCCTCCATTGTTGAGGTAAGCTCTCTCCCTCCTTCTCTCTTCATTTTAGTCATCTTCCTCCATTATTTCTTAATGTTCATTTTATGAAAAATGTTTAGATCGTTGTTAGGATCGTAGAGATCAAATAAATTTCGAATTTCGTCAACTTTGATAAATTTCAAGTAGTTGCTTTTCCCCCATTTTTATGCTAAAATGTTCATCTTTAGTTTATGTAATGCTTTAGTTCACATATATGTCATTTTGGTTGAGTTTGGAATTTATTTGTTATTTTGTTCATCTTTTGTGATTTTGAGAATGTTGGGATCAAATGTTGGTTAGGGTGCTAGATGATGTTATTTAGGTCCCTTATAAGCTCATATGTTGTTTTGAGAACTTGGGTATGCTAATATAAGTGTTGAAAATGTTGTGTGTTGAAATGGTAAGATTATTTTTGATTTTGGTAGAACTTTGATAAACCCAGCTGAGAATCCCTCCCAGCCCGTCGACCGAGCGCCCGCCCGTGTGCTGAGCCAGGCGCCCGCCTACCTGGATTTTTCCTTCGGCCAACCTTCTGGTCAAATAAGCGCCCACCTGACCCTTAGCGAGCGCCCGCCGCCCCTAATTTCTGGAATTCCCTCTTTGTTTGGTTAAAGACTAGATGTATTCTTGGTCTAGGTTTTGAGTACCACTCTAAATGGTTTAAATGGTCATTTTGGAATACTCTAGTGTTGGAAATGGTTCCTTCGTGAACAAATGTGTGATGGGATTTGATTAATTATTGTTTGGGAATGGTTGAGCACTTTATTATGTGTGGTTGGTTTATTTTCATCTCTTGGTGATTAATTAGTATGGTTCCCTACTTTGGAATCATGAGTTTTTATTGAGCTAGTAATTATTACTTGGCATTTATGGAAGTCCAGCTGGTATTCGTGGTTGTGTCGGGCGATGGAAAAGATTATAATGGCAAGAGCTGAGTCCATTATAATGTGACCAGTTTTGCCCCATTATTTCCCTCCTCCAGATTGGCCTGGATGTGAGATGAGCTAGCTCCTTTTTGGGAACAGTCTAGATATTATAAGGGGTTGCGACTTCGTGTCGTAACTCAGTTATGTTGGTTATGGTTCCGGTACGGGGTTTTCTCTTCATCTATTATGCTGCTATCGTTGATTGGTTTATCTGCTCTTTGATGCTGCTTATTGATGCTGCTCTGCGATGCGGCCCTATCGTCATTGATCGATTGTTATATCCTTTGTTGGGAGGAAACCTGGGCTCAGTATCCTTTGTTACTTGTTTATTCTGCTGCTATCTGTTAAACGATATTTGTTACGTGCTTTGTGAGATTTATTATTGTGTTTATTGTATCATAGATTCATGTTGCATGCTTATTGTTGCATTTCTTATTGAGATTTATCTCTCCCCCTTTCTTTTATCTTTATCTTATTTTCCTTAACCCCCCCCAGGAGGAAAGGATTAGGATTTGCGGATCGAGGAGGACATCGAGAGGATTGAGATTTTGGGCAGGTTGTTATTGATCGGTTTGCATTTTAAATGTATAACCTTTTGGGGATAGTTTTACCAATAATGACGTCATTAAGAATTGTAATCTTTTGTATTTTTGGTGTAAGCTTGTGGAGCTTATACTAGTAGTATATTGTTGTGTTAAACTTGGATTTCTAAAACTTTGTTTTAACCTTTTGGGTATAAAATGGAATTTTTATCTTCAGTATTTGGTGTATTGTTGTAAGTCGACGTCCAATTCGCGAGTTCCGGGCCCGCGGGGTCGGGGTCGCGACATAGAGAGCGGAGGATCTCATCAATACCCTCAACACTGGGACAGAGTTCTGTGAGAAACCAATCCAAATATTTATCTGACAAATGGATGCTCCCTCCATCATGACGCAGATTGGTCCAATGATACATAGTGGTGCCTTGCCCCCAAGCGCGAGCCAAGCTCGTAGAGAAGTCTGAGTCCGTGAAAGAAATGTCTTGAGGCCGTCCCCCTAACACGAAAGTGTCCTGCTGTTGACCGAACTGTCGCATCACCCTTCGAGCAAAATAGAAAGAGGAATCTTTCAAACACGGAAGGACGACCCTGTCGTATCCAAGGGTATTAGCTACAAACCTCTTCACCTTCCAAAAAGATGGGCACCAAGCAATATCACCAGTCTCGGCTTTGCAAAAAGATGGGCCCACTCCTCAATGTTGAGACCCTTCACCAACAGTCTCCGCCTATGGAAAGTGTGGGGAGAATACTCGATCAGAGAGTCCAACAGTTTAAAATGTTCTCTGAGCCAAATAGTCAACAATAATGGACTTCCCCGAGTCATAGAGCCGGTTCGGTGTAGCTCATCAAGGCCATGAAGGGTTTCCCCAAGATAAGAGGAACGACATTCAAAGCCCGTCCTCTAGCTTGAAGAACAATGTCCACGAGCTCCGTGTCCGCCTAGCTTGAAAATCACGTCAGCCAAGAATGATGGCCACGCGGCCACATTCGACCTTGGCCACACTGCCACATCCGACCTTGGCCAGGAGGCCATCCTCGCCTCAGCCAATCTCAGTCGTCTGATCCCTTGGTCAGATGGCTATAAAAGGCCATTCCATTCTCTTGGTTAAAGGTCCGAATTTTAGAGCTCCTAAGTGACGAATTTTCTCTCTAATTAAGCATTTCAAGCTCCCAATAACACTCTCAAGAGTCCCAAGAAGATCTAGGTTTATATCTTGCCAACATAGGTAAGTTTTCTAACTTTTTCTTCATGTTCTTTCCATGTTCTTAGTGTAGATCCATAATATTCATGTTCTTAGCATGTTTATTCATATGTTCATCGTATTATTCATATGTTCATAATATTTTCTTCGCTTGTTCTTCATGTTCATAGATTAAAACCTTATTTATGCTATATTTAGGGTTGTGATCTTCATGTTTACATGTTATTTCATAGCTGTAGACACCCCGCCTTGGACCGCTCACCCCGATTGCACATTTGATTTTGTGTTTCTCCCCATTTTAAGTGTTTCTCGTTAGTTTCTGTCACTTCCATTAAGTTTCTGACTGACTTCGTTAAGTCCAGGAACTAAACTGAATGACAGGGCTGACTTTCTAGTCCATTCTGTCAAAATTGCCTTCTCTGAGTCGCGCGCCTCCGACACTAGGAGCCAGGCGCGCGCGCCTCCCGCCACCAAAGCAGGAGCAGAAGCGCGCGCCTGGGCGTCAGTTACAGATTTCTGGCCAGGATTCCCTCCCTTGCTCAATTTACAGGATTTTGCCCGGGAAGGATTTCTTGGTGACTGAGTTTTGGCACCAAAACACCCCTCTTTCACCTATAAAAACCTCCCTTTACCTCCATTTTCAAGGACGGAAGATTGAACTTACAAAAACTATACCAAAATCACTTTCTAAAGGTTCTCCAAGGATTTCTTCAAGCAATATTTGAAGTTCTTCAAATTGTAGGTAAAAGTCTATCATTTCCTTTCTTTTCTACTTCATCTCCTCTCTCTCTTTTACTCTAATCAAATGTGCAATCACCCAAATCATTTTGGGACATGACTCTAATGATCACCTCATCTCATTGAGGTTGGTTAAGGAGTTATCTCCTACATTCCAAACTCTATTTTAAACCCCCTTTTCATGACTTAAAGAAGAAGAAGAAGAAGAACGTTATTATTCATGTAGATTTTGATCAAGCGAGACCAACTTTAGTTGGGCGAGATGGGTGTTTCGGTACTTCCCATCTCGTAATCTAACTCCCGAACCTCAAAACAAAGAATCTCTGTTTTCGTAATCAAACTTAGGCTACAATCAATAGGTTTTTCTTATGTTCCTCAAAACATAGGTGGCGACTCTAAAACAAGTTAGACATCCTAGGATAATTCACCGCTCTAGCCGAGCCGTGGTTCCCCCGGGGTATCTACAATAGCCGATGATGATCTAGGGTTCATCAACCCGAACACGATCTAGGAACTACTTCTAAACCCTAATCTTTAGGTAATTTCCCCTTCATTATGCATGATCCCGATTCTTCTGCCTATTCTAAATTCTTCTCGAACTACACTGACCTGAGCTTCTCACATTGAGAGGAACGTAGGCAATCTTCGGATTCGGTCTCTAAGCACCGCACATAATATACACCGCATCATGATAGAAAGACCGATCATTCGGGCACTTCATCACCAACACTGTGCTCACCCCCTGCTACCGCTCTCGGTCTCCTCATCGTCATCATCATCCTCATCATCATCATCGTCATCATCATCCTCAGACTCAGATGTCTCAATCACAACATCAGGACGGGTCCTCTTGGCAGCTCTCCCTGATGAACTGGCGCCGCCCGGCTCTGGCTACCCCTCGGCTCAGGCTCCTACTATGGCTACCTCCGTGGCTCAGACTCCTGCTTAGCGACTGCCTCGCTGAAGAGACAGCCTCATCAATGTCCAGTGCAGCATCCCTGCAGCCTCGTCCCATGCCCCGAGCACCTCGGGCAGCTCCTCTCGCAGCACCAGAGACAGCACCGGCAGCACCTCTAGTCATGGCAGCAATATCCCTGCACAGCTCCAGCACCCTCTCCTCCAGCTGCGGAGCCTCCGCCTCATTCCTTTGTTCTGCCTACCCAAGTGCCTATAAGCAGCTACGGGTACCTGTTACAACAAAGAACAGGGAAAAGAAATTACATCAATACAAAGGACAGAAAACAAGACTGGAACTGAGAAAATGCAAAGATGGTCAGAAAAACATACCACAGCAGCCTGAGCGGGAGGCTCTCTCTCCGGTGACATATCCTCGGGAACAATCTCCCTCTGCAACTCAAAGACCCCGAAGTTTGAATAAGTGTAGTAGGGAGGAGGCAAAGGAGGATCGAAGCAATATCCAGCACTGGTGGGATAGAATCGGGCCGAAGTCTACGGAGCAACATGTGTCTCCCTCGGATGAGTGAACATGAAACCCTGCTGGAGGTTGTGCTCCCGGAATAAACCGTAATCCTGCTCTAGATGAATGAAAGGGACAGCATCAAGCCCCGCAAGATAGACTGCCTGGTCTGCCTCTGATAGAGCCCTCCAATTACGAGGACAGAAAGGCGGAACATCAGGAACCGCTGGCCTAGGAGGGTGGTGGAAGTCCGTCACCTGACCACCATGCTGCCAAAACACTCTCTCTCCAAGGTACATCGCCATACACTCCATTGAGCTCATCAGGAGCCTCGAACGGGTGGGAATCAGGGTATGCTCAACAAAGGCATAGATAGCTCTCCACGGAAACAAAGAAAAGGCGACAGCCTCCGGCCTCAAAGAATCCAAGTGGCACCGAGCTGAAAGCAGGCTGATGGGAGCAGTGCCGGTCCTCACGTTCCTCTCCCTATATGACCACCTCACGCAGTCCGGATACTGGGGCTGACCTTCTCTGTTGATCTTAAAGTCCCTCAGCTCCAAAACAGCAAAGGCCCATAGCTGCAAAACAGAGGCAAGAGCCGAATTAAATGACAGTTCAAAGATACAGTAAAGCAACGACAAGAAGGCCGAAAAGAAAAGGGAAAGCAGTATACCTCCCAAACAGGCTGAAACCCGTGACCGAGCTGGTGGTCGAGCGGCTAGTCAGATCCATACCATGATAACAAGCAGCCAAGCCCGCTGCACCCCAGTTGTAATGACCGGCCTGGTCCAAGTCTGCCAACAAGTCAAGCAAAGCCAAAGAGGCCGAGGACCCTCCACTAGCAAACAGGGTATGAGACAGAAAGTACCATATAAAACAACGGGCCACAGCATCTACCCGCTCAGTAGTGACACCCAGAGGCTCAGCTGCAAGAATGATAAAATATCGGCGGATGCTTCCCCAAGTGACCCGGAAATTCTTCACGGGAAGCCACAGTCAACTAGAGCCAACAGCTCGTCGGCAGTCCTAAGGGTCCCCCTCAAAACGCAAGGGACAGGCTCCCCCGCAAACGGCAGACCAGTCAATGCCGTAAAGTATGTGGGCGTCATCGTGACCTCTCCCATGGGCAAATGAAAAGTATGGGTGGTGTCCCACCATCTCTCTCTCAAAGCCTGAATAACGTCCGGGTCATTCTTCAGTGCCGGCAGACTAATGATAAAAAGGCCAAAGTGGGTAGCCTGAACTCGAGCCCTCACATTTTCGGGCAATTTGTTCCAAATGGCCACTGGACCATGAGCTCCGCCTCGAATCTCCGATAGGCGGCTCCACTCCTGAAAATGAACAAGGAACAACAAAAATTTCATCAGCATGACTGCTAGAAAAACGGATGAACTCAACACAGAGATTTCAATGGCAGAACAATGTACAAGCAGGTGTGTGAACATGAAAATGGACATCCCAACATGTTTCTTACAACAAATCAGCAACAACAAACAACATGCAAAGAATGATCAATAAAGCTGCTGCAGCAATATGTCGGGTAAAGAAAACAGAACTTCATGAAACCCGAAATCGACAAGAAAGGTGAGGCATTCTTACCAAACCGAAGTCACGAAGTGAGAAATATGGGTATGAGGCCGGAAAGTAAGCAAGCTCGGGTCCATAGCTTCAACCCCAATTTCGGGCTCCTCGCCCTGTGGCATCTCAAACGGAGGTGATTGCTGACGATCCGACATCGTTTCTTTGATGGAATTGATCCTAGAGCAGCAAGAAAGTGTTTTGGGGTGATTTCTCTACGAAAATTGGGCTTGGAATTTGGAGGGTTCTTCAAATTTTTGAAAACTGGCCGAAAACAGGAACAGCCTGTTTAAATATGCTGAACTTATGCGCCAGGCGCGCGCCTCCCGACATACTCATCTGAGGCGCGCCCATCCCACAACGAGGCCCGGACGCGCGCTTTTCCCATCATCAGGCAGGTTCAGAAGCAGTCTCCCATGCAAGAATCCATGCATCGTATCAAGGTTTCCCCACGGATTCCGGACTCCCTAAGTTCTGTCACGGGTGCCACACCCCCCTCAAGAGTCAATCTCAACATTTCATCCCCAGCAGGAACATTTTTCTGGTCGCGGCAAACTGTGTCCGCACCCCACAATTCAAAAAGTCAAGTGTGACTCCAAGTGGCACGAGACTTCAAAGCAATATTTCATCAACGGATTCACTAACGGATTCGTCAACAAGGGGTTCACCAACGGACTCATCCAAGGATTCACTAACGGATTCATCAAACGGATTCCTCAACAAGGGTTCACCAACGGACTCATCAAGGGATTCACTAACGAATTCATCAAACAGATTCACTAACGGATTCGTCAACAAGGGTTCACCAACGGACTCATCCAAGGGATTCACTAACGGATTCATCAAACGGATTCGTCAACAAGGGTTCACCAACGGACTCATCCAAGGGATTCACTAACGGATTCATCAAACGATTCACTAACGGATTCGTCAACAAGGGTTCACCAACAGACTCATCCAAAGGATTCACTAACGGATTCATCAAACGGATTCACTAACGGATTCGTCAACAAGGGTCACCAACGGACTCATCCAAAGGATTCACTAACGGATTCATCAAACGGATTCACTAACGGATTCGTCAACAAGGGTTCACCAACGGACTCATCCAAGGGATTCACTAACGGATTCATCAAACGGATTCACTAACGGATTCGTCAACAAGGGTTCACCAACGGACTCATCCAAGGGATTCACTAACGGATTCATCAAACGGATTCACTAACGGATTCATCAATAAGGGTTCACCAACGGACTCATCAAAGGATTCACTAACGGATTCATCAAACGGATTCACTAACGGATTCGTCAACAAGGGTTCACCAACGGACTCATCCAAGGGATTCACTAACGGATTCATCAAACGGATTCACTAACAAATTCGTCAACAAGGGTTCACCAACGGACTCATCCAAGGGATTCACTAACGGATTCATCAAACGGATTCACTAACGGATTCGTCAACAAGGGTTCACCAACGGACTCATTCAAGGGATTCACTAACGGATTCATCAAACCGATTCACTAACGGCCTCATTCAAAACATTCAGCCGGCAGGTTCACCTAATGGATCATGCCACCCCCTCTATCAACAAAGCCGCTCACACAGGGAGCGCACCACTATCTCTCGCAATTTCAAATTCCTGCTTTCATCGAGTCTTTGATTTTTCTTGGTGATGTCCTCGGCGGGTGTTTTTAACTTTCGTCGAAGCGTTTTGCTTTGCAGTCCACGTCGCCAAGGGTCTCTGTAGACACCCCGCCTTGGACCGCTCACCCCGATTGCACATTTGATTTTGTGTTTCTCCCCATTTTAAGTGTTTCTCGTTAGTTTCTGTCACTTCCGTTAAGTTTCTGACTGACTTCGTTAAGTCCAGGAACTAAACTGAATGACAGGGCTGACTTTCTAGTCCATTCTGTCAAAATTGCCTTCTCTGAGTCGCGCGCCTCCGACACTAGGAGCCAGGCGCGCGCGCCTCCCGCCACCAAAGCAGGAAGCGCGCGCCTCTGGGCGTCAGTTACAGATTTCTGGCCAGGATTCCCTCCCTTGCTCAATTTACAGGATTTTGCCCGGGAAGGATTTCTTGGTGACTGAGTTTTGGCACCAAAAACACCCTCTTTCACCTATAAAAAACCTCCCTTTACCTCCATTTTCAAGGACGGAAGATTGAACTTACAAAAACTATACCAAAATCACTTTCTAAAGGTTCTCCAAGGATTTCTTCAAGCAATATTTGAAGTTCTTCAAATTGTAGGTAAAAGTCTATCATTTCCTTTCTTTTCTACTTCATCTCCTCTCTTTCTTTGACTCTAATCAAATGTGCAATCACCCAAATCATTTTGGGACATGACTCTAATGATCACCTCATCTCATTGAGGTTGGTTAAGGAGTTATCTCCTACATTCCAAACTCTATTTTAAACCCCCTTTTCATGACTTAAAGAAGAAGAAGAAGAACGTTATTATTCATGTAGATTTTGATCAAGCGAGACCAACTTTAGTTGGGCGAGATGGGTGTTTCGGTACTTCCCATCTCGTAATCTAACTCCCGAACCTCAAAACAAAGAATCTCTGTTTTTGTAATCAAACTTAGGCTACAATCAATAGGTTTTCTTATGTTCCTCAAAACATAGGTGGCGACTCTAAAAAAAGTTAGACATCCTAGGATAATTCACCGCTCTAGCCGAGCCGTGGTTCCCCCGGGGTATCTACAATAGCCGATGATGATCTAGGGTTCATCAACCCGAACACGATCTAGGAACTACTTCTAAACCCTAATCTTTAGGTAATTTCCCCTTCATTATGCATGATCCCGATTCTTCTGCCTATTCTAAATTCTTCTCGAACTACGCTGACCCTGAGCTTCTCACATTGAGAGGAACGTAGGCAATCTTCGGATTCGGTCTCTAAGCACCGCACACAATATACACCGCATCATGATAGAAAGACCGATCATTCGGGCGATAGGAGCGATAACGTTAAATATTCTTCTCTTGTTGTAATTTGACCCCCGAACCCATTAGCATGCTTTTTCAATGTTTTGGCTATAATTAAAACGGCGTGGCGACTCTCATATTTTAATGTTGCTATGAATATCTCAATTTCAAACACACGTATTCACAGTGGCGACTCTGCTGGGGACTGCTTTGAAACTTTTTCAAACTAGTGGGTCTAACTTTCATTTACATCATGATGTTTGCCATGTTTTCACATGTACCCTATACTTTTGCCATGTCATCACATGCACCTTATACTTTTACCATGTCTTCACATGTACCATATGCTTTTGCCATGTTTTCACATGCACCTCATACTTTTTCCATGTTACCACATGCACCCTTTGCTTTTGCCATGTTGTCACATGCACCTTGTACCTTTGCAATGCGCACCCTAGTACTAAGGACAAATGCAAAACTTTGCTATGCTCCCTTGTACATTCTTATCTTTTCTTATCTCTTGCACTGCATTGCATCATAATAATATCAAAAACTTCTCTTTTTCTCCCTAAAAAGAATTAGTTTCTTGCCACACGCTACCACTAGTCCGTGTCAGCACTATACATAACCCTCATCACCCTCGGAGCAATCAATGTGCAGAAATTAGTGGTGCTACTGCCGCCCTTTTTTCGAGCCACTCGCTTCCTCCACTCATCGAGTACGCTTTGCGAGCGGTGGGAACCATTTATCCTACCCGTGTCAACCCACACATAGAGATTAGGACACTCCTTGGACCAACCAATTAGGATGTAAATAAAACTTTTCGTAAAATAAAATGTGCATTGCATTTAGGCGACCTCTAAGGTCCATCACTCATCCATTGGTCCATCTGTCAAAACTCGTCATCTTGACCTATCTAGGTTACATACCTGTTACGTTTGACCCGTCTAGGTCTACCCATAATTATGATCCATTTGGGTCTACCCCCCTCGACCTGCTTTAGTCAAAACCTTATCACCTTCGACCTCTTAGGTCGACCTTTGACCCCCTTGGTCAACCCTATCAACCTTTGACCCCTAATGTCAACCTTTGACCCCTTAGGTCAACATTATCACCCTTGGACCTTTTTTTTTTTTTAGGAAACCAGGGCGGCACCTGGTAGGATTTTATTAATTAAAAACAAATAATAATACAAGAGGGGGACAACCACCCGACTTATTGCCGGATATGGAGCCGGCCTCGAAATCCAAAAAATAAGAACAAGCCTCAAGAGGTAAGACCATCTAAAAAATAAATTCCTAAAAAAATTAAACCATAAAATGACCCTAACATTGCCATTTGTGGCCCAAGTCTTCAAAGTCCTCAACCCAATCTTCATATGCATAGCCCAAGAGTCCACAAGAAGAGCCCAAAATCCATTCCCAAAACAGCCCAACAGACAAGCCCAACAGTGCTCAATGGTCCAATGACCCGGCCGGTCCACACCCAAGACCCGACCGGACCCAACTGGACTGCTCGGCCGCGCAGAGTCAAAGACTCGGCCGTGCACTAACCGCCTCCAAATCAATGTTTCTGTAAACCCTCCCTCGGCCATGGCATGAAGTCCACACGGATGAACAACATAAATCCGCTCGGCCGTGTCAAGAAAATCGCTCGGCCGTGCACCAAAAGCCGAGAGCTCGATAGTAGGTGCACGGTCGCTCCCATTCCAGAGCACGACCGTGCTGCTCAGCCGCGTCACCAAATATGCTCGGCTGTGCATTTCCTGTACCAAAAACCATATTTCTGTCTTCCCTCCCTCGGTCGCGTCATAAGATCCATTTGTCCGAGCAACAAGTACCTGCTCGGCCGAGTCAAGGAAAGTGCTCGGCCGAGCACCCCCTGGACAGACCCTTTCGCAGTAAAGCAAAGAAATCCCAAAAAACACACAAAAGGCCATCAAAAACCAATTATTACCTTCTTTCCACATGATAACCTCCATCATCAAATCTCAAAGCCTCCAACACCCTTCTAGTAAGATCCCGTGGAGTGTTATAAACCCGTTCATTCCCATGAACATGACCTTCCGCTGCAAGTCTGTCGGCCACTCCATTAGCTTCCCGAAGAACATGTTCTAACCCATAGCCTCTCACCAATGAAGCGCACTGTCGAATCTCATAAGTATAATGCCATGGACATTGGAATTTACCTTTTAGAATATTGATGGCCACTAATGAATCAGAGAAAACCATTACTGATTGCAATCCCCATTCCCGACACATGTTCAGACCATCGCCTTGGTTCAACCCTATCACCTTCGACCTCCTAGGTCAACCTTTGACCCCCTAGGTCAACATCATCACCCTTTGACCTTTTAGGTCAACCTTTGACCCCCTTGGTCAACCCTATCACCTTTGACCTCTTAGATCAACCTTTGACCCCCTAGGTCAACATTATCACCCTCTAACCTCTTAGGTCAACCTTCGACCCCCTTGGTCATCTCTATCACTTCGACCTCCTAGTCAACCTTATTACCTTCGACCTCTTAGGTCAACCTTCGACCCCCTTGGTCATCCCTATCACCTTTGACCTCTTAGGTCAACCTTTGACCCCCTAGGTCAACCCAATCGCCTTCGACCTCTTAGGTCAACCCTTGACTTCCTCGGTCAACCTTATCACCTTTTGACCTCTTAGGTCTACCCTTGACCCCTTAGGTCAACCTTATCCACCTTTGACCTCTTAGGTCAACCCTTGACCTCCTCGGTCAACCTTAGCACCTTTAGACCCCTTAGGTCAACCTTTAACTCCTAGGTCAACCTTATCCGCTTTTGACCTCATAGGTCAATCTTTGATTCCATAGGTAAACCAACCCGCTTAGGTCAAACCGTCATCTTGACCCACCTAGGTCATTACTCGACCACCGTTGTCCTGACCAACCTAGGTCAACCCGTCTCGACCCGTCTAGGTCCACACATCATCCTTGACCCATCTAGGTCGACTTGTCCGTCTTAGGTTGAAACTACCCCTTCACCTTTGACCCATCTAGGTCAATCCTTGACCCGCTTAGGTCGACTTACCTATCTTGGATCCACCTAGGGCAAACCACGTCTGTCCCTCTGCAACCCGCTACCTTGATCCATATAGGTCAATCCAACCCTTCTCATTTAGTCGACCTATCCTTCACCCATCTAGGTCAACCCACCATTATCGACGCGTTCTAGCTTGAACCACCTCTCGGCCTATTTAGGACAAACCTTAGGTCAAACCTTACCAAACTCGATTAAGTTGAAACCAACTCCCATAGGTCTTCCTCACCCATGCTTGACCAAGGACCGAGTCATCTCCCTCTTTTTGACCTCTATGGTCATCTCTCACCTCTTTTTAAAAAAGTCTAACTTGACTCGAACTACGGTGACCTGAGCCTCTTATTGTGTAGGAACTCTCCCTCATGGTAAGGGGAACGTAGGCAACTTCGGCCCGGTCAAAACTTTCAAATTTTTGTCAAAAAATGCATTTCAAAAATGTGGAGACTGACTCTTTTCCAAATTGATTTTATAACGATGCCTTGTCATTAATTATGAGCCTAACATCATTGAAAATGATTAATGTGGCAATATTGTCGCTAACATAGCTCGCCCACACATGTCATCAAAATACTTCGAGATTGCCCTTGCTTGTGTGGCCGAACGACTCAACGTCCAAGAAAAAAGGCACATAGAAGATTTGAAGATGATCATTGACATGAGAAACAGACGTCATGCCGAAGAATTGAACTTGGCGTTAGAAGCCCAAGAAAAGCACCATAGGATGGAGATAGCCGAAGCACTTGAGGTGCAAGAGATCCACATTCGAATGAGAGACAAAGCATCTCTGAGAAGCTCAAAGAGCTAGCCACGATAATCCAAGGTGGAGTTTGGGATCAACGACATGAGATCTCCGACTATGCTAGCAAAAATCTCTCACCAATTCACTTCAGATCACCCCAACATACAAAGGATGATGTAGACATTGAGGAATCCTGCAGTGTTAACAAGGGAAGCAATGCAAAGAGGCCACGTCCCGACAACTCAAACCAACGCCGTAACACGCCTAAGGAATGTGGTTGGATATCAGAATGAGCAAGTTGGGGCTACCTCCTTTAAAAAAAAGGGGGGGGGGGGTCATTCAGTCTTCGTAGGTTCTAGAGTGTCCTTAGTCAAAAGTCCACCTTGGACGATTTTTATTTCTTTAAGTAAAAGTCCACCCCGGACTAGTCAGTTTAAATCTTTTAGTTCCAATAAAAGAGTCTTTATTTCTTTTCTTTTCTTTTTCTCTCTAGACTTGAGACATAATCTTGCGTAAATCAGTTCCATGAAAATTGTCTTATTCACCATTTTCACTTGATTGCTATATCTTTATATGATGAATTAATCTTAATCTTAATCATTAATGACGACTCATTAAAAGGTAAATGGACCCACAAACCATTCACATAACTAAGCAAACAATTAATCTCAAGATAACAAATGCTTTGATCAATTGGGATGAACGAATCACTTTCTCTTCTCTCTACATTCTACCCCCATACACTCTCTCTATACACTCACCCCCGTGTACATCCTTCATGTACACCCTCTCTATACGCCTTATCCCATACACTATTCTCATACACCTCCCATCTTACCATTAGACCCCTTTTCCATACGGTCATGACGAAGACGTGGACTGCGGTTGCTCATCATCAAATAGACATCCATGCTGCCACAATTCAAGAGGTTGTTTGTTCCCTTCATGAGTACTACATGCCAATACACCGGGGATGTCCTTATTCCATCGCAAATATCAAAGAAATGCACAAGAGTTGTTTATGCCAATTCATGGGTGCCGCGTGACAATCCGATGGAGCTCGACCGGTGAAAATTAAGGGGCTACGAATTCCCCCCACCAACAAAAGGCAGCTTGAACTATAAGGAGGTTACCTCGCAATCGAGAAAGGCGAAAGCAAACTAGGGGCTCATCTTGCCCAATGTTTCTTTTACAAATATATATATAAAAAAAAAAAAAAGAGGGCTCGCTAGGTTGAAACCCAAAAGGGCGACCTAGGAAAAAATTAGAGCATTGCACAAAAAAGAAGCCCGCTAAGTTGAAAACCCGAAAAGGCGGCCTAGGCAAAAAAAGGGTGTGCACAAAGAGATAAAATAAAAAAATAGAAAAATAGAAGGGGCTATCACCATGGAAAAGTAGAAATCCTATTTTCTTTTCAATTCAAATGTTCTATTTTTCTTTCTTTCCCTGCAAAGAATCTTAACACGGCAGCAGCAGCCCATAACAACCACAATGGAGCAATCCAAAGCAACGAGCAACAACGGAGCCACCCACCTCGACAAAGAACAACTCACCTCTGTTAAACGAACCTCACATCCCTAAACTCAAACCCAACTTCATCATCAGCCGAGCCTCCCTCGAACTACGTGGACCTGAGCTTCTCATCTTGAGGAGAACGTAGGCAACCTTCGGGTCCGGTCCAAAATATACACAACCCACCTTGAGCCAATTTTATTTCTCTTCTCTCTTCCCCCATATTTCTACTTTTGGTTTCTTCACTCACAATTGATGAAAACATTTATTATTTTGAGGCTACTTATTTACCCATTAACCAGAACTCATTAATCAATCAACGAGGTCCATTCTCGAGAAATCAAATGAGAATTTTGAATAAACAATTTTCAAATGTCTCACGAGTCTTCTTTTCTACAATCCAGGAAGAGCCAAAAACTTACTTTCTGTCAAGAAGGGGCTTCCTTCCAATGATACATACACCTCTCATAAATTGTCCAAAGAGTCGAGCACTCTCTCTCTCTTTCTCTTACTCTCCCCAAAATACCCCTGCATGTTTTCAAACAATTATTTTTCCTTTTTTTGAGTCAACTGACTGATTTAAAAAAAAACAAAGAAGCAAAAGAGATGACCGCTAGATTAAAAACCCGCAAGGGCGGTCTAGGCATAAAAAAGGGTGCGTCTTAAAGGAGGTAGAATACCCGCTCACCAATTTAGAGAATCCCCAATAGAATGGGTCGACTACGAGGTTTCTCAGATAATACCGGGGGTTCAACAAGCACATACTTAGAAGAAGGGCATCCCTCATCATCAAGCTTGACGTAGAACTTCCTAAAGGAGGAACGCTCACCAAACTAGAAGATTCCCCAACAGAATGGGTCGACTATGTGGTTTCTCAGAGAATACCGAGGCTTCAATAAGGATATACTTAGCGGAAGGACATCCCTCATCGTCAAACTCGGCACGTGATGAGTTCTTTGAATTGGTTAGAATCGTAATTAATCATGAGGCATCTTTATAAAATCATAATACTTTCAAAAGCTTTCTCCTCCCCAACACTTTGTTTATAAACCCGCACCCTCGGTCTCCACAAAATTGTAAAAACATCCTCGGTCCATCTAGGACCCATCTATGTGATTCTCAGAGTCGACTCGGTCCTTTACCCTACCTCCCACACTTTAGGGAATCCTCTTGGCCTAAACCCTCAACTCTCTAGGTCCCAAACTTACCCGATTCAAAACCTTTAGGTCCCGAACCTACCCGGTCAGTCCTGCCTAGGTTACACCATAACCCCTTAGCTCGACCCTCCACAAGTTCGTAGCGTGACTCCTGAGGCCTCAAGTCGGATCTATCCAAACCCTCAAACCTTAAACCGGTCTACCAAATCCAAATCCTTAGAGTGACCCATTAGGTCCCGAACCTACCGGTCCCAAGCCTACCCGATCTCTTAGATCTCAAACCTACCAAAACATACTCGTTCTTGCCGTGTCTAAACCATGGATACCTTATCCTCTTAGGGCCAACCTCTTAGGTCTACCCAGTCTAACCTGTTGAGCGATCCCTTAGATCCCAAGACCATTCGAGTCTACCAAGCGCCTATCTTTTAGGTCTCTAGCATATCCGATCCACACCTTAGGTCTTAAATCCTAAACTTTTTAGATCACAAGACTGTCAACCCTCTAGGTCTATAACCTTAGATCTTGACCCTTAGAACTCTTTAGTTCCCAAGCCTGCTCGGTCCAACCAAAACGTTGCCATCTACGCCTACCGTCATATCCAAACCATGGCCCTGTCGTTCTTAAACCTAGTGTCACCCATTTAGCCTCAAAAGACTTCCTAGTCTGACCTTCAACCCCTTAGGTCTAACCTACTTAATCCGAGCCGAGTCCAAACCTAGAATCCACGCGATCCTCTCCTTAAACTCCATGGATCTCAAATCTCGCTCCCCCAACGAGTCTAAACCTCGAACCTACTCAAGCACATAGTATCTAGCGCATGCCTTGCCATGCAATAAATATCTCAAAACCCATCTGGTCAAGACCCGTGTCCTTAACACCTTTGGTCCCATACCAAACCTACCTCCACCATTGCCAAACGAGCTTGGTCACGCGCATGGACTCTAGGACAAACTTAGGTCCTAAACATACCCAATCCTATTAGGTACCTGTTGTACTCGAGCAAAGTCTTTGAGACTCAATTCCTATCCTAAGCGCCAACGTGGTCACATCTCCAAACCCATTACCCGCACCTATGCCTTGCACCTAGCCTAAACTCTCAAAACCTTAGGATCCAGACCCGCCATGCCGCTCTAAACCCGTAACTTGTTAGATACTAGGGTCATCCAATCCTAACCTATAGCTCCTAAGCTGACCTCAAAACGCCACCTTTTAGGACAAAAGACTCACCCGCTGCAAAACCTTATGTCCTAAGGCTACCCTGTCTAGCCTTCGAAAGCACCTGACATTCCATTAGGCCCCGGTCTCCTTAGCACCTATCTGAGTCTTACCCTTGATAAACCCTAGCACTCTAGCCTAGGTCTAACCTATTGAGCCTACCCATCCATAAGGTATCAAGCTCACCTGCCCCAAACCATAACACTCTTAGACCTCAAACATGCCTAGTCTTAACCAAGACTAACCTTCAAACACTTCCGGTCTCCAAACCCTAGCCTCAAGCCTAGGAAGTCGCATTCTCTCCAAACCCTAGCCTCAAGCCTAGGAAGTCGCATCCTCATCAAACCCTAGCCGTGAGCCTAGGAAGTCGCATTCTCTCCAAACCCTGGCCTCAAGCCTAGGAAGTCACATCCTCTCCACACCCTAGATTCAAGCCTAGGAAGTCAAATCTTATCCAAACCCTAGCCTCAAGCCTAGGAAGCTACATTCGCTCCAAACCCTAGCCTCAAACCTAGGAAGTTGCATTCTCTCCAAACCCTATCCTCAAGCCTAGGAAGTCACATTCTCTCCAAACCCTAGCCTCAAGCCTAGGAAGCCGCATCCTCTCCAAACCCTAGCCTCAAGCCTAGGTAGTCGTATCCTTATCAAACCCTAGCCGTGAGCCTAGGAGCCTAGGAAGTCGTATCCTCTCCAAACCCTAGCCTCAAGCCTAGGAAGTCACATCCGCTCCAAACCCTAGTCTCAAGCCTAGGAAGTCCCATCCTCTCCAAACCCTAGCCTCAAGCCTAGGAAGTCACATCCGCTCCAAACCTTAGTCTCAAGATTAGGAAGTCCCATCCTCTCCAAACCCTATCCGTGAGCCTAGGAAGTAGTATTCGCTCCAAACCCTAGTCTCAAACCTAGGAAGTCCCATCCTCTCCAAACCCTAGCCGTGAGCCTAGGAAGTCGCATTCTCTCTAAACCCTAGCCTCAAGCCTAGGAAGTCGAATTCTCTCTAAACCCTAGTCCTAAACCTAGGAAATTCTTGGTCCTTAATGCCAGTTTCTCGAAACCATGGCCTCATGCTTAGAATACACTATTCTCTTCAAACCCTAGCCTCGTGTCCAAGAAGTGGCATTCTCTCCAAACCCTAGCCTCAAGTATAGGAAGTTGTATTCTCTCCAAACCCTAGCCGTGAGCCTAGGAAGTCGTCCTCTCTAAACCCTAGCCTCAAGCCTAGGAAACCACATCATCCTCTCTAAACCCTAGCATCGAGCCTAGGATTCAACATTCCCTTCCAACCCTAGTCCTAGACCTAGGAAATTTCTAAACCCTAGCATCGAGCCTAGGACTCAACATTCCCTTCCAACCCTAAGTCCTAGACCTAGGAAATTTCTACACCTTAGCATCGATCCTGGGACTCAACATTCCCTTCCAACCCTAAGTCCTAGACCTAGGAAATTTCTACACCTTAGCATCGAGCCTAGGATTCAAAATTCTTTTCAAACCCTAGTCCTATACCTAGGAAATCCTTACACCTTAGTCTCAAAATATAGGAAGCTTACAAGCCCTAGCACTAAGCCTAGGATACAATACTCTCCTCATGCTTAATGAACTCCAATCCCTAGCCTGTAAGCCTAGGAAACCCATATTATCTCCAATACATAATCTCAAGCCTAAGAAACCATAACATCTTTTGCATCCTTATCTCAAGACTAAGAGGTTACCATATTTCTTATCCCCTTTCCTTAAAAGCCTTAGGTCCTACCCTAAGCAACCAAGCAAAATGTCCCTTACCTAATGCCTTCGTCTCAATGGCTCGTAGCCTCATATTATGTATTCCCTCCTAATTTAGGGTAAGTGGATCCCAAACAATACGCTTTCCCCAAGAGTCCTTTACCTTTGCGACTCCCCGAGAGTCTATCACCTTTCTGACTCCTCGAGAGTCTGTCACCTTTGCGACTCCCCGAGAGTCTATTACCTTTGTGACTCCCCAAGAGTTTGTCACCTTTGTGACTCCCCGAGAGCTCATCCATTTTGTGACTCCCTGAGAGCTCATCCCTTTTGTGACTCCCCGAGAGTCCATCACCTTTCTGACTCCCTGAGAGTTCATCCCGTTTGTGACTTCATAACAATCCATTATCTTTGCCTCCACATGCAGATTTTCGTTTTACCCCTGGTTTATTTCTTGTTTGTTCAATTTAGGTATCCTTAACCTATTTTAACCGAAATTCGTTACCTTTGGGTCCGAAAAGCCCCTCAAAGTTTCTATCTCTCTCAAATTTCTTGCCGCAATTCACAGGAATGACGTTTCTATATTGTGTGCGCCCCGAACACTTGCTTAGGACTATCATGATTCATAGAGGACCGTCTACCTCTATATCATGTGTGTTTTAGATCTGTTACGGTTGAGAGAAGCTTTTTTGTTTCTACATTGCGTAAGATCCAGCATTTATCATCATGATTCACAGAGGCCCGTCTACCTCTATATCATGTGTGTTCTAGATCTGTCGCGGTTGAGAGAAGCTCGTTTGTTTTTACATTGCGTAAGATCCAGCATTGACCATCATGATTTACAGAGGCCCGTCTACCTCTATATCATGTGTGTTCTAGATCTATCATGATTGACAGAGGCCTGTCTACCTCTATATTGCGTAAGGTCCATCACTTGTTATTGCGATTGACAGAGGCTCGTCTATCTCTATATCGCGTGAGCTCCGGCTATTACCATTTTTATCTTGGGATTATTTAGACCCCGCCGTCTTTATATCTCACACCATTATTGTTCGCATCTCCGAACTACAGCCGGCTTGATTCCTCCGAGGATACGTAGGAAGCCTGAAAAGGTTTAGCCACCCGACCGCCTTGGTCATTTCCTATCCTCTCCGAACTATGACCGGATTGATTCCTCCGAGGATACGTAGGAAGCCTGAAAAGGTTCAGCCACCCAACCGCCTTGTTCATTTCCTATCCTCTCCGAACTACGACCGGCTTGATTCCTCCGAGGATACGTAGGAAGCCTGAAAAGGTTCAACCACCCGACCGACGTGGTCATTTCTCATTCCACCAACAGATTTTTCTTCATAAAATTTATCCCCAGTGGAAGGCGTTGCTCGTTGCTCTCCATTAGAAGACAGTCATTAGCAATTTCCCCAGTAGATTTTAACTACGTTCGGCTTGATTCCCCCGTGGATACGTAGGTCGCCTGCAAAGGTTCAGCCATCTCATTATCTTTCCTCTGTTTTAAAACTCATGTTTCAGAATGGATCCTTCTTTTATCGTCGACCCCCAATTGCCTTGCAAGAAGCGTCGCTGAGGGGCTACTGTTAGTACCCAATCTAAAAATGAGTTTATTAGGGCTTTCCCAAATATACAAGGACTTTATAGGAATTAGAAACCTTGCAAAGACTTGTCCCGGATTCACAAAATACATCTCATTATTCTAGAACATCTTAAAAATGGCCAAAATAGGGTTTCCATAAACCAGATAAAACCCTAGCTTGAAAATCACGTCAGCCAAGAATGATGGCCACGCGGCCACATTCGACCTTGGCCACGCGGCCACATCCGACCTTGGCCAGGCGTGTCAAGACCCGAAAACCCGTCTCTATTTTCAATTAATAAATATTTAATTATTTATTTATTTCTTATTTAATTGTTTAAATTATTATTTAATTAATAATTTATGTGTACATTTTATGTGTTATAATAATTTATGCCTAGCATTTTATGTGGGTCATTTGTGCTAGTGTAGTATTATTTGGTCTTAGTTGTTACTAGGAAGTATTAGAGATGTGTAGTTAGTGGGGAGGGGGTCTAAGTGTAAGTTTTTGGGAAAATAACTCATCTTCTCCCTACTCCCTCTCTTCTCCCTCACCCTACTCCCTCATTTCCCAGCAACTCTCTCTCTCTCTCTTCCATAGCTCAAAAAGGTAAGTTTTTTTCTCTCCCTTCTCTCTTCATTTTCATCCTCTTCCTCTCATCTTTTCTTATTACTCATTTTATGAAATGTGTTTAGATCGTCGATAGGATCGCGTAGAACCAAAAATATTTGAATTCCGTCACCTTTGAGAAATCCGTGTAAGTTGCTTTTCCCCCATTATTATGCTAAAATGTTCATTTCATGCTTGAATGGTGTTTTAAACGATATATATGATGTTGGGTTGAGCTTGGGAATTTATTTAGAATTTATTTTGATTGTTGGTTAAAAATGGTGATTGTTGAATGTTGGGTTAAATCTTGGTTTGGGGTTGTCTAAGGTTGATATGTAGGTCCCCTCCTAGTTCATAGTTGTTTGAATTCATGGTTAGACTTGTTAGAAACTTTGAAATAAAGAGATTTGAGTTTTGGGTGGAAAATGGAGGAAACCCAGAATTTTGGCTGGAAATTGCCCCTCCGGGCAAGGGGGCGTGCGCACCCTTTGGGAGGGGGCGTGCGCACCCTTATGCCCCTTTGTAACTAAACCTTCTGTTGATCGAGGGCGTGCGCACCATATTCGAGGGGGCGTGCGCTCCCTCATTGTTTCAAAGCTCAAAAACCTTCTGATGACTTAGGGCTTGCGCACCCTTTTTGGGCGAGCGCGCGCACCCTCCTCTGGCCATTTTTGAATGAACCTTCTGATCCTCCAGGGCGCGTGCACCCTTTCCGTTAGGGCGTGCGCCCCCTCCGCTGTACAAGCCCTGAGCTTCATCCTCTAGCACCTTTCGTAGACAATCTTCGATAATTCATAACTCTCTCATCCGGACTCCGTTTTAGGTGTATAAGCTATCGTTTTAAAGCTCTCCTCGAGCTCTCCGAGATGAGTGAATAGTTTTGGTTGTGTGCTTAGGTTAACTGGATCCTTTGTGATCAAATGTGATATGGGAATTGTGTTATCATTGTTGAGATTATTGGAACACTTTAATTGTGTGTTGTTGGTTCATTTCACTTTCTTGGTGACTTCTTGGTATGATTCCCTACTTTGGAATCATTAGTTGTTTATCGTGTTAGTATTTTATTACTTAGCCTTTGCTTGAAAGTCCAGCTGGTATTTGTGTGTGTTTTGGGCGATGCGAAACATTATGATGGCACAAGCCAAGTCCATTATGATGTTGACCATTGTTTTGCCCAATTATTACCCTCCTCCAGATTGGCCTTTGATGTGAGATGAGCTAGCTCCTTTGTGAGCATTCTAGCTGTTCGGTTTGGGATATGACTTTGTGTCATATTCCCTTGCTATTATTGGTTATTGGTTCCGGTACCGGGGGTTTTCTCTTCAAGCTTTTATGCTACTATGAAGATGTTGATTGTTGATTATTGAAGCTGCGCAGCGACCTTTATTTGGTTCTTTCAGTTGGGAAACCTTGGCTAATATCCTTTGTTAATTGTTTATTTTCGCTGCTATCTGTTAAATGATAATTGCTATGTGCTATGTGATTTATTATTGATTATTGCATTATAGCATGTCATGTAGTTGCATTAGTAACTTATTGAGATTTATCTCACCCCCTTTTATTTGTCTTTGTTTTTCCTTAACCCCCCCCAGGTGGAAAGGATTAGACTCGCTGATCACGAGACAGGACGTCGCGAGGGTTGAGCTTTTGGGGCAAGTAGTTATTGGTGGGTTTACATTACATAAATGTGTAACCTTTTGGGAATAGTTGTACCAAACTTGACGTCATTAGAAATTGTATATTTTATTATTTTGGGTGTAAGCTTATGGAGCTCACACTAGTTTATATTTTGTTGTTCAAGTTAGATTTCAAAACTTTGTGTTATCATCTTTTGGTATAAAAGGAAAATTTTATCTTCATTATTTTAGAGTTTATTGTTTAAGTCGACGTCCAGCTCGCGTACTCCGGGCCCGCGGGGTCGGGGTCGCGACAGTTGGTATCAGAGCTATGGTTTAGCTCTAACTATAAGTCTAGGTGGACTAGTATGACCTAGGAGGGTAGTTGTGTTCGGAGTGAGAAACGGTTGATGTTTTATGCAGGTAATTGTTCTCAATGGCTAGAAGAAGAATGGGTGAAGGTTCTAGTGGGGCTCAGAATCAGAATGATCTTCGGGAAGAGAACCGTGCTATGTTCCAAGGCATGTTTGAGGCGGCCATGAAGGCAATTCATGACCAAGGTCTTAGAGAGGAACATGTGGCTCCTCCACGTTACGGGTTGGAGCAATTTCTGAAATTAAAACCAAGAGAGTTTGACAGTGAGTCCGATGTGAAGAAGGCCGAACTATGGATCGAGTCAATGAAGAAAATTTATGAGGTGTTTGGGTGCACGGACGAGGATAGGGTCCGGTTCGCGGCTTATAAGCTTGTGGGTGCCGCCGAGCATTGGTGGAAAGGAGTCAAAGCGAGTTGGGATGATACCCATACAGTGTATGCATGGGAATTGTTTGTGCGGAAGTTCAAGGAGCATTTCATACCGGTAGTAGATCAAAACCGAAAAGAGATCGAGCTTCTCAACTTGGAGCAAGGTTTGTTGTCTATAGCTCAATACTCGGCTAAGTTCACAGAATTAGCCCGGTATTGTGACTATCTTGTGAGGACCGAAGAACAGAAAGCTATGAGATTCATCCGGGGTTTGAAGACTTCTATTCGGACTCAGCTTATAGCCCAGCGGATTCAAACTTATCAGGATGCGGTGGACCGAGCTTACTTGGTTGAGCAAGATATAGGGGATCATAAGAAGAAGGCCGAGGTAACTAACACTAGCAAGCAGGGAGGACAGAGCAAGCCACAATCCCGTTCAGATAACCGAGGTAGTTTTGGGGGACAATCTCAGTTCTGAGGGCAACCAATCCCAAGGAATCCGGGCACTATTGCCGGGAACCAAGGGAATCAAAATAGGAGACTTTGTTCCTATTGCCAAAAGGAAGGTCATTCAGAGGACCGGTGTTGGAAGAAACAGGGCAGGTGTACCAATTGTGGTCAAATGGGGCATTTCGCAAGGGATTGTACTTGAGGCAAGGGTCAACCGACTGGGGTAGGAGCCGGGGCTCCATAGGGTCAGAAAAGGGATGCTACGGGAAAGGCCAAGGTCCAAGGAAAAGTGTTTGCAATGAATCAGCATCAGGCAGATGATCCCTCAGTGATTGGAGGTATTGTTTCTATATCTAATGTGAGCGCGCGTACGTTAGTAGATCCAGGATCATCTCATTCTTACATTTCTGTGCAATTTGCTTCTTTACTAAATGCTGCATCTGAGTCTTTGCCCTATGTGTTAGAGGTGTCAACTCCTATGGGAGAGTGTTTGGTGACTGATAAAGTCTTTCGTGCTTGCGACGTGCTAATATGTGGTCATGTCTTGTGTGCGGACTTGGTAGTCCTTCCTATTCAAGACTTTGATGTTATTTTGGATATGGATTGGTTGAGCAAGTTTCATGCTTCTATTGACTGTCGTAGAAAGGTCGTTAATTTTTCCATCCCTGATGTGCCTAAGTTTACTTTTGAGGCTATGCCTTTGGTTAGGAATATTCGTATTATTTCTTATGTGAAAGCTAGGAGATTATTGCACCGTGGTTGTGAGGGGTACTTGGCTAGTGTACTTGATACTAGGGAAGAATCCCCTAGTTTGGAGAGTGTTCGGGTAGTTAGAGAATTTCCCGATGTTTTCTCTTCTGAATATAATATGCCTCCCGATCGTGAGATAGAATTTTGTATAGATCTTTTGCCGGGTATAGCTCCGATTTCAAAGGCACCGTATAGGTTGACTCCCGCAGAATTAAAGCAACTAAAGGTTCAGTTGCAAGAGTTGCTTGATCGAGGGTTTATCCGCCCTAGTGTTTCCCCTTGGGGAGCACCGGTTTTGTTTGTGCGGAAGAAAGATGGTTCTTTGAGATTGTGTATCGATTACCGAAAGTTGAATCAGGTTACAGTGAAGAACAAGTATCCTCTACCTCACATTGATGATTTATTTGATCAGCTTCAAGGGTCCGTGGTCTTTTCTAAACTTGATTTGAGGAATGGGTACCATCAGTTGAAGGTTCGATCGGAGGATATCCCGAAGAGTGCCTTTCGTACTCGCTATGGTCATTACGAGTTCTTGGTTATGCCATTTGGGTTGACTAACGCGCCTGCAGTGTTTATGGATTTGATGAACCGGGTTTTCCATCCTTATCTTGATTCGTTCGTGGTGGTCTTCATCGACGACATTCTTGTCTACTCTAAATCTCGAGAGGAGCACGAGCAACACTTGAGGACAGTTTTATCCATTCTTGCGAGGGAACAGTTGTTTGCGAAGTTTAGTAAATGCGAATTTTGGCTCGAGAAGGTTTCATTTCTGGGTCATGTTATTTCAAAAGATGGGATTTCTGTGGATCCTTCAAAGATAGAAGCCATAGTGGATTGGAAGAGACCCGAGTCAGTGACCGAGATCAGAAGTTTTCTGGGTTTAGCCGGGTATTACAGAAGATTTATAGAAGGGTTTTCGAGGATTGCTACTCCGATGACTCAGTTGACCCGGAAGGATGTACCGTTTGTGTGGAGTGAAAAATGTCAAAGTAGCTTTGACGAATTAAAGAAGAGATTAACTACGACTCCTATTCTTGCGTTACCAAATGGAAATGACGACTTAGTGATTTATAGTGATGCTTCGAATGAGGGTTTGGGATGTGTTTTGATGCAGAATGGGAAAGTGATTGCTTATGCTTCGAGGAAGTTGACCCCTAGTGAACAGAATTACCCTACTCATGATATGGAGTTGGCTGTGATAGTCTTTGCGTTGCATAAATGGAAGCATTACCTTTACGGAGCGAAGTTTGAGATTTTTACCGATCACAAGAGTTTGAAATACCTCTTCTCTCAAAAGGAATTGAATAATCGTCAGCGTAGGTGGATGGAGCGTTTAAAAGATTATGATTGCACCATTTCGTACCATCTGGGCAAGGCAAATGTAGTAGCTGATGCGATCAGTCGAAAGTCTTATGTGGCATCAATGATGGTTCGTGAATGGAAATTGCTTGAGGATGTTCGAGATTGGTGTCCACGCGAATCGAGACGTGGGGCGATTTTTGCGAATATTAGGGTATCTCCGACCCTAATTCAACAAATAAAGGATGCTCAGAAGGAGGACCCAGAGTTGAAGAAGATTATGGATAATGCTCGGGATAGACGGTATGTGGACTTCCAGCTTGACTCCGAGGGAGTGTTGACTTACCGTAGCAGATTGTGTGTGCCGGATATCGGTGGGATTAAACAGCGAGTTCTTGATGAGGGTCACAAATCCCGGTATACCATTCATCCCGGGAGTACGAAGATGTATCAGGATTTAAAACAACGATTTTGGTGGATTAACATGAAGAGGGAAATTGCAGATTATGTATCGAAGTGTTTGACCTGTCAACAAGTTAAAGCAGAGCATCAGAAACCCGCAGGTCTACTTCAGCCTCTTGAGATACCCGAGTGGAAGTGGGAACACATTACAATGGATTTTGTAACCGGACTACCCAGGACTCGAAGGAGGTTCAATGCAGTTTGGGTGATCGTGGACAGGTTGACTAAATCTTCTCATTTCTTACCCATTGACATTTCCTATTCGATGGAGAAACATGCGAATTTGTATATTCATGAGGTTATCAGATTGCATGGTGTTCCAGTTAGTATTGTGTCAGACCGAGATCCCAGGTTTACATCCCGATTTTGGCAAGCGTTACAGAAGGCTATGGGTACCGATTTGAGGTTTAGCACAGCATTTCATCCTCAGACCGATGGTCAGTCTGAAAGAACCATTCAGATTCTCGAGGATATGTTGCGAGCTTGCACAGTTGACTTTCCAGATTCGTGGGATACCCATCTACCGCTTGCAGAGTTCGCCTACAATAATAGTTATCAGTCGAGTATTCAGATGGCACCGTATGAGGCTTTGTATGGGAGGAAATGTAGGTCACCTATTTGTTGGGACGAGGTTGGGGAAGAAAAACTTTGGGGAGTTGACATGGTTCAGGACTCGGTGGAAAAGGTTAAAATTATTCGAGACCGATTGAAAACAGCCCAGAGTCGACAGAAGAGCTACGCCGATCATCGAAGACGAGATCTTAGCTTTCAGACCGGAGACTTCGTGTTCTTGAAGGTATCTTCGAAAGTGGGTATCCGAAGGTTCAGGAAGAAGGGTAAGTTGGCTCCGAGGTTTGTTGGACCGTTTGAGAGTTTGGGGAAAGTAGGACTTCTAGCATACCGTCTTGAGTTACCATCTTCTTTGGACCGGTTACATAATTTTTTTCACGTTTCTATGCTTCGGAAGTATGTTCATGATCCATCTCACGTGTTACCAAGGGTACTGGAGGATATAGTGCCTGATATGACCTACGAGGAACGAGCGGTTCGGATTTTAGATGCCAAAGACCAAGAGTTGAGGAACAAAAGCATTCCGTTGGTTAGAGTTCTTTGGAAGAATCACAATATTGAGGAATCGACTTGGGAGCTTCGAGAGGAGATAGAGCGTAAATATCCGTGGCTTTTTAATTCGGGTAAGTCTCGTTAAAATTCGGGTCGAATTTTCTTTAAGGGGGAGTGAATGTCACGACCCAAAAACCCGTCTCTATTTTCAATTAATAAATATTTAATTATTTATTTATTTCTTATTTAATTGTTTAAATTATAATTTAATTAATAATTTATGTGTACATTTTATGTGTTATAATAATTTATGCCTAGCATTTTATGTGGGTCATTTGTGCTAGTGTAGTATTATTTGGTCTTAGTTGTTAGTAGGAAGTATTAGAGATGTGTAGTTAGTGGGGAGGGGGTCTAAGTGTAAGTTTTTGGGAAAATAACTCATCTTTTCCCTACTCCCTCTCTTCTCCCTCACCCTACTCCCTCATTTCCCAGCAACTCTCTCTCTCTCTCTTCCATAGCTCAAAAAGGAAGTTTTTTTCTCTCCCTTCTCTCTTCATTTTCATCCTCTTCCTCTCATCTTTTCTTATTACTCATTTTATGAAATGTGTTTAGATCGTCGATAGGATCGCGTAGAACCAAAAATATTTGAATTCCGTCACCTTTGAGAAATCCGTGTAAGTTGCTTTTCCCCCATTATTATGCTAAAATGTTCATTTCATGCTTGAATGGTGTTTTAAACGATATATATGATGTTGGGTTGAGCTTGGGAATTTATTTAGAATTTATTTTGATTGTTGGTTAAAAATGGTGATTGTTGAAGGTTGGGTTAAATCTTGGTTTGGGGTTGTCTAAGGTTGATATGTAGGTTCCCTCCCAGTTCATAGTTGTTTGAATTCATGGTTAGACTTGTTAGAAACTTTGAAATAAAGAGATTTGAGTTTTGGGTGGAAAATAGAGGAAACCCAGAATTTTGGCCAGAAATTGCCCCTCCGGGGAAGGGGGCGCGCGCACCCTTTGGGAGGGGCGTGCGCACCCTTATGCCCCTTTGTAACTAAACCTTCTGTTGATCGAGGGCGCGCGCACCATATTCGAGGGGGCGTGCGCTCCCTCATTGTTTCAAAGCTCAAAAACCTTCTGATGACTTAGGGCGTGCCCACCCTTTTTGGGCGAGCGCGCGCACCCTCCTCTGGCCATTTTTGAATGAACCTTCTGATCCTCCAGGGCGCGTGCACCCTTTCCGTTAGGGCGTGCACCCCCTCCGCTGTACAATCCCTGAGCTTCATCTTCTTGTACCTTTCGTAGACAATCTTCGATAATTCATAACTCTCTCATCCGGACTCCGTTTTAGGTGTATAAGCTATCGTTTTAAAGCTCTCCTCGAGCTCTCCGAGATGAGTGAATAGTTTTGGTTGTGTGCTTGGGTTAACTGGATCCTTTGTGATCAAATGTGATATGGGAATTGTGTTATCATTGTTGAGATTATTGGAACACTTTAATTGTGTGTTGTTGGTTCATTTCACTTTCTTGGTGACTTCTTGGTATGATTCCCTACTTTGGAATCATTAGTTGTTTATCGTGCTAGTATTTTATTACTTAGCCTTTGCTTGAAAGTCCAGCTGGTATTTGTGTGTGTTTCGGGCGATGCGAAACATTATGATGGCACAAGCCAAGTCCATTATGATGTTGACCATTGTTTTGCCCAATTATTACCCTCCTCCAGATTGGCCTTGGATGTGAGATGAGCTAGCTCCTTTGTGAGCATTCTAGCTGTTCGATTTGGGATGTGACTTTGTGTCATATTCCCTTGCTATTATTGGTTATTGGTTCCGGTACCGGGGGTTTTCTCTTCAAGCTTTCATGCTACTATGAAGATGTTGATTGTTGATTATTGAAGCTGCGCAGCGACCTTTATTTGGTTCTTTCAGTGGGAAACCTTGGCTAATATCCTTTGTTAATTGTTTATTTCCGCTGCTATCTGTTAAATGATAATTTCTATGTGTTATGTGATTTATTATTGATTATTGCATCATAGCATGTCATGTAGTTGCATTAGTAACTTATTGAGATTTATCTCACCCCCTTTTCTTTGTCTTTGTTTTTCCTTAACCCCCCCCCAGGTGGAAAGGATTAGACTCGCTGATCACGAGATAGGACGTCGCGAGGGTTGAGCTTTTGGGGCAAGTGGTTATTGGTGGGTTTACATTACATAAATGTGTAACCTTTTGGGAGTAGTTGTACCAAACTTGACGTCATTAGAAATTGTATATTTTATTATTTTGGGTGTAAGCTTATGGAGCTCACACTAGTTTATATTTTGTTGTTCAAGTTAGATTTCAAAACTTTGTGTTATCATCTTTTGGTATAAAAGGAAAATTTTATCTTCATTATTTTAGAGTTTATTGTTTAAGTCGACGTCCAGCTCGCGTACTCCGGGCCCGCGGGGTCGGGGTCGCGACAAGGCGGCCATCCTCGCCTCAGCCAATCTCAGCCGTCTGATCCCTTGGTCAAATGGCTATAAAAGGCCATTCCATTCTCTTGGTTAAAGGTCCGAATTTTAGAGCTCCTAAGTGACGAATTTGCTCTCTAATTAAGCATTTCAAGCTCTTAAGAACACTCTCAAGAGTCCCAAGAAGATCTAGGTTTATTTCTTGCCAACATAGGTAAGTTTTCTAACTTTTTCTTCATGTTCTTGCCATGTTCTTAGTGTAGATCCATAATATTCATCTTCTTAGCATGTTTATTCATATGTTCATCATATTATTCATATGTTCATAATATGTTCTTCGCATGTTCTTCATGTTCAAAGATTAAAACCTTATTTATGCTATATTTAGGGTTGCGATCTTCATGTTTACATGTTATTTCATAGCCGATGATGATCTAGGGTTCATCAACCCGAACACGATCTAGGAACTACTTCTAAACCCTAATCTTTAGGTAATTTCCCCTTCATTATGCATGATCCCGATTCTTCTGCCTATTCTAAATTCTTCTCGAACTACGCTGACCTGAGCTTCTCACATTGAGAGGAACGTAGGCAATCTTTGGATTCGGTCTCTAAACACCGCATCATGATAGAAAGACCGATCATTCAAGCGATAGGAGTGATAACGTTAAATATTATTCTCTTGTTGTAATAACTGTTGGGTTCCGATCAAACATGCGCAGCGGAATTTAGCATTTAAAATTTTGAAACCCAAAGCCATGGATCCGTTCATACGATTAAATCAAATACATCATAAGAATAAAGGAATAAACTAACCCTTGATGGCTATCAAATTCTCTTGGTCTTTGGTGGAGGTTTGAAGACTTGATTACGATCACAAAGCTTGAACACGAACTTTGAAGATAATGATTTTCACCCTCTAGCGGTATCCACACTTCGAACGAATATCAAAGGAGCTTCTTTGATCTTGGTTGCTAGACCAAATTGTGAAACACTTTTTCACAATCAAAAGAACTATATGGAATTTATTTTGTGTATTATTTTGTTCTTCAACCAAGAATGTCTTAGAACAAAATAAACCCTCTCTCAAACTCTTTGAGACTCACAAAATCACTCGCCAAGAGTGCTGGCCGAATTTTGTCTTTTATACACAAGTATGACCTATTCCAAATAGGAAACTTGTGTCAAAATTCGTCCAAAATTCGTTTCCTAATCAAATTAGGAATCTGCCACCCGACAGTACTGTGCGGCCGCCCAAAACCATCTGTGCGGTCGCACAACTATCTGAAGCAAAACTGGTACATTTCTGTCCTAAGTGTGCGGCCGCCCAGTCAATACTGTGCGGTCGCCCACTTCTCAGAATGTCCAGAATTTCCAAAATTCCAATATAGTCCCTTTTAAAGATTCGTTCTATTGTGTGTGACCCTCTAGGATTATACTAAGTTGGCAATGGGCTCAAACATGATCCCATAAGATTTGATTAGGTTCTAGCAAACCGTCATACCTACCCAAATAGTATAACTAGATACAAGTTCGCATTCCTTTAGAATATGTCATAATCCTTTTGTCCACGATATCATTGAACACAAGTCATGGTCAAAGAGTCAACTTGTTTTGTTCAATACTTTCTCGATTCCGAATATGTTGATAATCCAAATGTCATTGATCCAATCAATTCATTTGAGTCCGGCCGAACATTTCATCAACATCATTCCTACGAGAGGCCCAAGCTTGATATCTCTCCGAAGAGGGACAAATCCATTTAGCTTATTATTCTACCCCTACGTGAATCCGATTTTGCCAATCATACCCTTTATAACTACTCGGTTAAAAGTAGCGTTTGAATATGTCAAACATAACGTTCATCAAGTGGAAGACTATAATAACTTCATGTCTAAGGATTCAAATGACATAACTAATATGAGATATTATGTATGACATAGACCATGACATAAATCTCATAGAGCGGGTCATGTCCAGTACCTTGTTCCAAACAAGTACCCATAAATCTAACATGATCATCCCATGATCATTTAGCCTTTATACTAGTGCTTAACAAGTACTAGGGACGGAGATTATTATAAGTAAACATGAACAACAATAATAATCAAAACATCTCTTTTATTGATATGAAATAAATGATAACAATTACAACGTTTATTAAACGTGCCTAGGGCGCCACTACCAACAATAACCCCCGAACCCATTAGCATGCTTTTTCTCAATGTTTTGGCTATAATTAAAACGGTGTGGCGACTCTCATATTTTAATGTTCCTATGAATATCTCAATTTCAAACACACGTATTCACAGTCCGTCGCCCACACTTTACCCCTCATGTGCCTACCGAAGAGGTTCTCCTTATGTGAACGATGTACACCGGCCATTTGAAAGGGTTGGGAATCACTAGAACTTGGTGAAAATGAAGATTTGTGAGAGAGAAAATCGCCTAGGGTTGAAAGCTCCCAAAAATGAAATAAGAAAAGTGATTTGAAAATCACTTTCAGCGCCTGAAATGACTCTGATCTGCGTAAAAACAGAGATGGCTCGTACGAGGCATCCATCCCTCGTACGAGGTATCCCCCAGAAATCCAACAGAAAACCCTGTTTTCTTGGGAAATTCCAGAAAAGCCCTGCTTTTAATAAAAATATCAAGAAAGCCCTGCTTTCAACAGAAAGGTCAGAAAAAACCCTGCTTTTGACTAAAAGGTCGAATCTGAACCCAGTTCAAGATGGAACATTGAGTCATCAACAAAGGAATATTTTCAGAATTGGAACAAGCAAAGTTGTTTCTCAGTACGAATGTATTCTCACCGCACATCCAAGATCATGGGTGAGCAACAAAGTCAGCATCAGCAAACTCTAAATGTTGGGTTTCGTAGTAACATGTGCAGCGGAATTAAGCATTTAAATTTTTATGAAACCCAAAGTCCATAGATCCATTCATATGATTAAGTCAAATACAATATGATGAATACTAGAATACTAACCCTTGATGCCTTTGATTTTGTAACCTTGAATTCGATGGAGGCTTGAAACCTTGATCACGAACATAGTAAGAATCACGAACTTTGAAGATGATAAGTTTCACCCTCTAGCGGTATCCACACCACGAACGAATATCAAGAACACTTGATCTTGGTTGCTAGACCAAAATTGTGAAACACGTTTTCACAATTAATATGAACTATATGGAATTTTATTTGTGTATTATTTTTGTTCTTCAATCTAGGATGTCTTAGAACAAAATAAAACTTCTCTCAAACTCTTTGAGATTTGTACAAAAGCATTTTTTTTTTATTCTGGCCGAATTTTGCTGTTTATATACTAGTTAGACCTATTCCAAATAGGAAACTTGTGTCTAAACCCGTCCAAAATTCTTTTCCAAATCAAATCAGGAAACCAGTCCCGACATTGTGTGCGGCCGCCCAAAACAACCTGTGCGGCCGCACATCTATCTGGAAGGTTCTGGTACTTTTTGAGCCAAGTTGTGCGGCCGCCCAAACCCTTTTGTGCGGTCGCACACCTGCCCCAGATTTCCCTAATTTCCAAATTCCTCCAAAGTCCTTCGACTCAATATTCCGATATAGTCCTTATTTAAGATTCGTTCTATTGTGTGTGACCCTCTAGGATTATACTAAGTTGGCAATGGGTTCAATCATGAAACCATAAGATATGATTAGGTTCTAGCAAACCGTCATACCTACCCAAATAGTATAACTAGATACAAGTTTGCATTCCTTTAGAACATGTCACAATCCCTTTGTCCACGATGTCATTGAACACAAGTCATGGTCAATAAGTCAACTTGTATTGTTCAATACTTTCTCGATTCCGAATATGTTGATAATCCAAATGACATTGATCCAATCAATCCATTTGAGTTTGGCCAAACATTTCACCAACATCATTCCTTCGAGGGGCCCAAGCTTGACAACTCTCCGAAGAAGGACAAATCCAATTAGCTTATTATTCTTCCCTACGTGAATCCGATTATGCCAATCATACCCTTTATAACTACCGTGTTAAGGCAGCGTTTGAATATGTCAAACATAATCTTCATCAAGTGGAAGACTATAATAACTTCATGTCTAAGGATTCAAATGACATAACTAATATGAGATTTATATATGACATAGACCATGACATAAATCTCATACAGCGGGTCATATCCAGTACCTTGTTCCAAACAAGTACCTATAAATCTAACATGATCATCCCATGATCATTTTGACACGCCCCCAAGTCCCGGGATTCCCTAATAAAACCTCGAACCTGGTGCGCGTGACTAACAAGAAACAAGAAACTGAATGACATCTGCTTATATCAAACTGACATCATAAATATACTCAAGAGGAACGAGCTAAGATAGCTCACAACGAGTTCTATACGAAGAAATTTAAACCAAATGGTTATACACAGCGGAAAACATGCCTAGCACATAAGCTGGCATTACAAGAACTATACAAGTCTACCCAATATACTGAGTCTAAACAACTGATACAAGACCATCCTCACCAAAACTGGAAAGGATAACAATCCCCAACCAGAACAACCTGCCAAGTAGGCCCCTGCTAAGTCGAGCCTCACAACGTATTACCACTTGCTTTCCTGGGGGGAACAAATAAACAAGGAACGGGGTGAGATAAATCTCAGTAAGTTACTAGATACAAGTACATAGCATGTTATCATGAAATCATGCAAATCAAGAAGATTATCAAGTAATCATGCTCAAGATGTCATCAAGTAACAAGTATATAAGAGGTTAAGCCAACTCATCAAGTAGCTAGCACATAAGGCTAAACTATCACGTTACAAAGGATATTCCAACCTTATTCCTCCCAAGTAAACCATTGTTGTCGTTGCTTATTGCAGTTGACAAATCACGATCAATCAAGTTGCTGCTGTGCAGTACACAAGAGGACCCGGTAACCAGTGTCACACTCGAGAACAAGATTCAAGACAAGAGGTATAGCATTCACTTTATCAGGCGTATTGCTCTAATAAAGGAGGCTATATGCCCTTACTATGATTGGTAGTAAGGGGTCAAGCGCAGATACATAGATCCCCAATTATCACTTAGCCCCAGCACTCGCGATAAGCGTGAACCTATATATCTCCGAACAAGCAAGGACCAGCTGGACTCACAAAAGAATGCACAAGTAGTATTTACTTAAACTACGAGAGTAGAACTAAGTCCAAAAGTAGTGGACTAGCTCTTCATGAACCATATAATTATGTGCTCACCAAAACTAACGAGAACAGAACTAAGTCCAAAAGTAGTGGACCAGTCATTCATGAACCAAGTAATCATGTGCTCACCAAATACCAGTACACGTATGAAATATTTACGAATACAAATAAGTATAACAATGGCACGTAATGTGTCCACGTAACACAATCAAGCCAAATTAGAGTCTATTAATAACAGACCCCAACCAAGTAGTAGGGTAAGTCATTCTATGTCACTTTGTCAAATGCCATATTTGCATGTATATATTCATCTAACCTTTAACACACTAATGTGTCTATCACGATACCCTTATTTCCAGGTAGAGCCCAACATCTTAGACTCTAAGCACGTAGTCTAATAGGTCGTATTGTACCTAGTCACAATCATATCTCGCGTATATTTATCGCTAATCATCGAATACATTTTCAAACACATATTGTGTTTTGGAATCATTCTCGTTGACTTAAATCGTAATAATTATAATTTTATGAATTATCTTCATATTACACTAGTCCCTCTTTATTTAGGAACTTATCTCAGGAACAGGATATCTTCTTTGTACTTTATAAACTTCATTGAGTATATGCACGACTAAAACCAAGTACTAGCACATTAGTGCTTGTTCATAGAACTTTCAAGTTCATTACCATATACATGTATTGGTTTCAAGTCATGTACAAGATTTTATCATCATACATTCAAGTTCTCAATCCAATTCTTTGGATGTTCAAGACATGTACAAGAATTAATTATCTTATACTCAAGTTATTATTCCAATCTTTGGATATTCAAGTCATGTACAAGATTTAATTGTCTTATACTTCAAGTTCAAGCTAAGTAGATGAGTTATACATCTCATACTTACAAGTTCTTAATCCTATACTTTGGATGTTCAAGCTCAAGACATTGTTCTAGTGCCCCTAAGGTACACAAACATTGGATTCAAGACACATATAACACATTAGTGCTTGTTCTTAGCACTTTTAAAACATATAAAAGAGTTGTTACTCTTATACTCAAGTTCTCTATATTCAGTTCATTGAATATTCAAGTTCAAAACATTATTATGTTGCCTCTAGTGCTTCATAACACTTGCAAGATCATTCATACACAATGGTTATGTTGTAAGTTCAACATCTTATATTCAAGTTTACATTCCAATTGTCTTTTGGATATTCATGTTCAAGACCACGTTCTGATGCCCCTAAGGTACATATACACTTACTAGGACATCTTCTACTAAGGCTCTATACCTTAACTAGGGTTACTTCCAACTTGATCTCACTTTAAACAAGCTTTTTGATTTTCAGACAACCGGGCGGCCACTCACTAGGGACTGGGCGGGCGCTCACTTTGCACGTTTTATATGGGAAATCTTTCAGTAGTTTTGGGCGGCCGCTCACTAATTTATGTGCGGTCGCACACCAAGCAAATATTCAGTTCTTTCCCAGGCTTAATAATTCTCTGTCCGAAGCGTAGAAGTATACTTTTACTAACACTTAGGCAATACCCAGGACATACAAACATGTTCCAAACATAACTTTCAAGTTTATTTCATTTTTTTTACCGTCCCACAAATAATAGAATAATTTTCTTTTATTCCATTTAAATATTTCACCGTCCCAAAAGTATAAGTATAATTTTCTAATATACTTGTATAAACATTTAATAAAGTTAATATTTCACCGTCCCACGAATAGGAGTATAAATTTTCTAACTCTTTGTAATTCATACTAATACTCCCTTCGTCCCAAATTTACAAGTATCACAAAACTCATTCCAATCATGAAATTAACAAGTACAAGTACCAAGAATAACATATATGCATGTTATTACAAGCTAGGGGGAGCTAGTGATTTACCTACTCTGAAATCAAATTCACCCAAACTAATTTGTGTTTGGCAGGAAATGTTCTACTCACCGCCCTGATCATTTTGGTGCAATCGGATTTTGGAACGGAGTAATATTTAAGGCAGAAAGTTAAAAGAACTTCTCGTAGAACGGAGGGAGTAAAAATTGAGAAAGAGGGACGAGGAGTATGCTTCTCTGGAGAGAAAGGGAAAGAAAGATCAAGAAGTTGGATATATATTAGCAAATTTTTATAATGGACCTTCAAGTTTCACTTTTGACAAAAAGGCCCTTCAAGTTTCAATTTGAGCATTTTAGCCCCTAAACTTTAATTTTTCTCAAATGACCCTAATGTTTCAACTTAAATAATTAGGACCTAAACTTGCTCAATTAGTTAAATAATTAACTCAAATAAAATAGCATATAAATATGCAAGGCAAGAATTTAACAGGAATTAGGACGGGCGTTACATCCTCCCCTCCTTAAAGAAAATTCATCCTCGAATTTTACTGATCAAAATTATAACACATATAAATAACAAATATAACTCAGGAATAGCAAGAATATGGTATACCACACCATATTATCACTTACCTGCGAGTATTATTCTTACATAACCTTCTCGATACCGTGACTTTCCCATGAAATTTTCACAAGAAGTATCCGTGCTCAAGACATTTTCTTTAGAATCAAGTATCCATACAAGCAATTACCCATTTACTAAGTAATTCGTGTGATGGAATTTCCACTAAATAGCAATCTCATACAATAGCCACAAGGAAATCCACTTCACATGCTCGCAACATATGATCAAGAAGCAACCTCGGTTAAATATCCAGAGTGCTCAGAAAAATTATCATAATCAAGATGTAAAACAAGGTGTAGAACAAGATGTAGAACAAGAATCCCTGTCATATATTATATCCACAGGTATCCCATGTAATCAAGATGTATCGATCATAATATCACAACACATAAAGTCAAGCAGATTTGATTAATCAATCCACTATAACCATTATCATCGGGACTTATCTATTAAATGGTCATCCCTCAACAAAATCCATCGCAATATATTCATATATATTTACAAATCTCAAAGGATTATAACAAATCTAACGATCTCTGATATTCTGCTTTCAAATAATCGCAATTCAAGGATTTAGTTGAATACTCAGAAATTTTCTCCCATTGAGTACCATCAATCATGAAATACAAGTCTTTATGTTCAATGAATCCGCTAATACAATAGCCGTAGGATCACAATCATTTTCAAGTCATGAGTAGAATTATTCTATTCATAAAGATTCAATCTCCTCGAAGCATATACAAGTACGTTACCATTTTGAATTAACACACATTTTATCTCTTGTTCGAGCTTCACTATGCATAATGAATTTATTATATCCACTATATTGGTGAATCTTGACACATACACGAGAAAATAGTAACACTGGTCATATCCTCCAAATAACCATCATATTAGTCGAATCTAGTAGGCAAGGTCAATTACTGAAGTTGTGGTCATCCATCATTTCAATATTTAAATAAATTGGCTTCACGTTTATCAATCCATCAGAAAGTGAAGTGTAGCTTTCTGTCTCAAATAGTTAATGATAGAGCTACCTTCTAAATTCATTAATGAATCTCTAACAAGATCAAGAAAATCTCAAGAACATGCGTACCTCGGTTGTTTCCACTTATATAGGTCAACAAAGATGCCTGAAGTAAACCTACTTCAAGATAATAGATCCTCTATCTCTTGCTAGTTTTTGGAAACAATTGTTTCTCTCGAGAAATTTCAATACAATCAATTCTCAGTCTGCGACTTGGTATACACCAACAGGTCATTAATCAATTCATCGCAAAGAAATCAAATTATGGTTTGAAGATATTATTCATCAAATCCATCGATACTGCTAGATCACATATCAATCGAAATAGCATAATCACGAATTCATAACAAGCATACCTGATATAAGAAGATGTCTTCAGTATATCCTCATAGTTGACTTTCCAACTAATGGTAGCCACTTATCAATCAAACACTGAATAGACCACTGATTAACTTCAGGGATCAAATAATTCATCCATACACGATAACAAGTACTGGTTCATTATAGTCACCTGGTTGAACTCTTTGCATTCAATATGAAATCGCAAAGTACGATATCTCTTCATGCCAATCAATACAGATACACCCCACGCAGATATACTAAGCTGGGTGAATCCTCTATCAAGAAATTTCTCAAGTTGAATCTTCAATGCTTTTAACTCAATCGATGTCATGAACATTGATTTAAATATCAGCACTATATTTGTACCGTAGCAACTCAAGATAACTCAAGGTTCTCATCATGTATCATGTACTACTCAGTAGAAATTATATCTGAGATCTCACAAAGAATGGATACATCCTTCAATTTTGGTGTAGACATTCTTCCATCAACCACATATGCTAAATATTCAGCCCAACCTTGATAATCATTTTCGAGCTTTCAATGCAGAACATGAATATTATACATAATTATATCATGCTCATATAAATAGTCAAGCATACTATCATAGAAATATTCACCATCTATTGTGGCAAACAAGAATGGCATAACATATAGAAAGCCAAATCATAACACGTAAAAGCCAAGCCATAACACGTATCACATCAATGTCCCATATAGGTAACATGACGAAGTTAACATATAACGTATAGGGTGTTATCACCCACACTTCTATCAAGCTCTTATAAATAACGATATCAATCATGTAGTCTCTTACTAGAGAATACACTTTCACGTAAATCAAGAGGACAAGCATGCATATATAGCACGAAACAATGTCCACTGCACAAGATAGATACGCCTAAGTCTTTAAAGACTCGCGCTCTCGATTCTCAAACCATATAGTCCCCACTAGATCAACATAACACCAGTCCTATGCCTGGTATAACAACAAGTAACGAAGCACTCGACGTCAAAAACACACCCAAGACTAACCCAACCTAGGCCATAGACCCTATCCAGGCTTAGAGCGAAACCACAGCTCTGATACCAACCTGACACGCCCCCAAGTCCCGGGATTCCCTAATAGAACCTCGAACCTGGTGCACGTGACTAACAAGAAACGAGAAACTGAAGGAAATCTGCTTATATCAAACTGACATCATAAATAAACTCAAGAGGAACGAGCTAAGATAGCTCACAACGAGTTCTATACCAAGAAATTTAAACCAAATGGTTATACACAGCAGAAAACATGCCTAGCACATAAGCTGGCATTACAAGAACTATACAAGTCTACCCAATATACTGAGTCTAAACAACTGATACAAGACCGTCCTCACCAAAACTAGAAAGGATAACAATCCCCAACCAGAACAACCTGCTAAGTAGGCCCCTGCTAAGTCGAGCCTCACAACGTATTACCACTTGCTTTCCTGGGGGGGAACAAATAAACAAGGAACGGGGTAAGATAAATCTCAGTAAGTTACTAGATACAAGTACATAGCATGTTATCATGCAATCATGCAAATCAAGAAGATTATCAAGTAATCATGCTCAAGATGTCATCAAGTAACAAGTATATGAGAGGTTAAGCCAACTCATCAAGTAGCTAGCACATAAGGCTAAACTATCACGTTACAAAGGATATTCCAACCTTATTCCTCCCAAGTAAACCATTGTTGTCGTTGCTTATTGCAGTTGACAAATCACGATCAATCAAGTTACTGCTGTGCAGTACACAAGAAGACCCAGTAACCAGTGTCACACTCGAGAACAAGATTCAAGACAAGAGGTATAGCATTCACTTTATCAGGCGTATTGCTCTAACAAAGGAGGCTATATGCCCTTACTATGATCGGTAGTAAGGGGTCAAGCGCAGATACATAGATCCCCGATTATCACTTAGCCCCAGCACTCGCGATAAGCGTGAACCTATATATCTCCGAACAAGCAAGGACCAGCTGGACTCACACAAGAATGCACAAGTAGTATTTACTTGAACTACGAGAGTAGAACTAAGTCCAAAAGTAGTGGACTAGCTCTTCATGAACCATATAATTATGTGCTCACCAAAACTAACGAGAACAGAACTAAGTCCAAAAGTAGTGGACCAGTCATTCATGAACCATGTAATCATGTGCTCACCAAATACCAGTACACGTATGCAATATTTGCGAATACAAATAAGTATAACAATGGCACGTAATGTGTCCACGTAACACAATCAAGCCAAATTAGAGTCTATTAATAACAGACCCCAACCAAGTAGTAGGGTAAGTCATTCTATGTCATTTTGTCATATGCCATATTTGCATGTATATATTCATCTAACCTTTAACACACTAATGTGTCTATCACGATACCCTTACTTCCAGGTAGAGCCCAACATCTTAGACTCTAAGCACGTAGTCTAATAGGTCGTATTGTACCTAGTCACAATAATATCTCGCGTATATTTATCGCTAATCATCGAATACATTTTCAAACACATATTGTGTTTTGGAATCATTCTCGTTGACTCAAATCGTAATAATTATAATTTTATGAATTATCTTCATATTACACTAGTCCCTCTTTCTTTAGGAACTTATCTCAGGAACAGGATATCTTCTTTATACTTTATATACTTCATTGAGTATATGCACGACTAAAACCAAGTACTAGCACATTAGTGCTTGTTCATAGCACTTTCAAGTTCATTACCATACACATGTATTGGTTTCAAGTCATGTACAAGATTTTATCATCATACATTCAAGTTTTCAATCCAATTCTTTGGATGTTCAAGACATGTACAAGAATTAATTATCTTATACTCAAGTTATTATTCCAATCTTTGGATATTCAAGTCATGTACAAGATTTAATTATCTTATACTTCAAGTTCAAGCTAAGTAGATGAGTTATACATCTCATACTTACAAGTTCTTAATCCTATACTTTGGATGTTCAAGCTCAAGACATTGTTCTAGTGCCCCTAAGGTACACAAACATTGGATTCAAGACACATATAACACATTAGTCCTTGTTCTTAGCACTTTCAAAACATATAAAAGAGTTGTTACTCTTATACTCAAGTTCTCTATATTCAGTTCATTGAATATTTAAGTTCAAAACATTATTATGTTGCCTCTAGTGCTTCATAACACTTGCAAGATCATTCATACACAATGGTTATGTTGTAAGTTCAACATCTTATATTCAAGTTTACATTCCAATTGTCTTTTGGATATTCATGTTCAAGACCACGTTCTGATGCCCCTAAGGTACATATACACTTACTAGGACATCTTTTACTAAGGCTCTATACCTTAACTAGGGTTACTTCCAACTTGATCTCACTTTAAACAAGCTTTTTGATTTTCAGACAACCGGGCGGCCGCTCACTAGGGACTGGGCGGGCGCTCACTTTGCACATTTTATATGGGAAATCTTTCAGTAGTTTTGGGCGGCCGCTCACTAATTTCTGTGCGGTCGCACACCAAGCAAATAGTCAGTTCTTTCCCAAGCTTAATAATTCTCTGTCCCAAGCGTAGAAGTATACTTTTACTAACACTTAGGCAATACCCAGGACATACAAACATGTTCCAAACATAACTTTCAAGTTTATTTCATTCTTTTTACCGTCCCACAAATAATAGAATAATTTTTTTTTATTCCATTTAAATATTTCACCGTCTCAAAAGTATAAGTATAATTTTCTAATATACTTGTATAAACATTTAATCAAGTTAATATTTCACCGTCCCACGAATAGGAGTATAAATTTTCTAACTCTTTGTAATTCATACTAATACTCCCTTCGTCCCAAATTTACAAGTATCACAAAACTCATTCCAATCACGAAATTAACATGTACAAGTACCAAGAATAACATATATGCATGTTATTACAAGCAAGGGGGAGCTAGTGACTTACCTACTCTGAAATCAAATTCACCCAAACTAATTTGTGTTTGGCAGGAAATGTTCTACTCACCGCCCTGATCATTTTGGTGCAATCGGATTTTGGAACGGAGTAATATTTAAGGCAGAAAGTTAAAAGAACTTCTCGTAGAACGGAGGGAGTAAAAATTGAGAAAGAGGGATGAGGAGTATGATTCTCTGGAGAGAAAGAGAAAGAAAGATCAAGAAGTTGGATATATATTAGCAAATTTTCATAATGGCCCCTCAAGTTTCACTTTTGAAAAAAAGGCCCTTCAAGTTTCAATTTGAGCATTTTAGCCCCTAAACTTTAATTTTTCACAAATGACCCTAATGTTTCAACTTAAATAATTAGGACCTAAACTTGCTCAATTAGTTAAATAATTAACTCAAATAAAATAGCATATAAATATGCAAGGCAAGAATTTAACAGGAATTAGGACGGGCGTTACACATTTAGCCTTTATACTAGTGCTTAACAAGCTCTAGGGACAAATATTATTATAAGCAAACATGAGCAACAATAATAATCTTATTATCTCTTTATCATCATGAATAAAATGATAACTGATACAACGTTTAACAAACGTGCCTAGGGCACCAACACCAACAATCTCCCACTTGCCCTAGGCCCAATCTCTAGGTATCCAATACCCATGGACCCAACATGACCATCATGTTTAGCTTGTGGAAGTTCCTTTGTTAGCGTGTCCGCAACGTTATCATTACTTGGTACTTTGCATATATTTACGTCTCCCTTATCAACGATTTCTCGAACGATAAGAAAACGCCTAAGTATGTGTTTGGATTTGGGATGTGCTCTTGGTTCCTTTTCTTGATTAAATAGCACCACTATTGTTACTAATAAGGTCTATTGGATTAGCAATACTAGGAACCATCTCAAGTTCTCCAACGAACTTCTTAATCCAAACAGTTTCCATCGCAGTATCCAATGCAGCAATATACTTAGTTTTAGTCGTAGAATTAGTGACTGTACTCTGCTTGGAACCATTCCAACTTACAGTTACACTATTTGACATATGCAAAAAAAAATGATTGCGATCTATTATCATCTTTGTTGGTTTGGAAGCATGCATCCGAGATCATCTTCCATACCTTCATAGATCATAAACGAATCTTTAGTTCTTCTAAAGTACTTTAAGAATCGCTCTCATAGCCATCCAGTGAATCTCACCGGTGTCGGATTGATATCTACTCGTCATGCTCCAAGCATTAGATATATCCGGGTTAGTACTTATCATGGCATCATGGAACCAATTACCGAAGCAAATGGCATCTCATTCATTTTCTCATGCTCATCTTTTGTCTTAGGACATTGAGTCTTGCTTAGAGAAACTCCATGTATTATTGGCAACAGTCCTCTCTTAGAATTTTCCTTGCGGAATCTTCTTATGACTTTGTCAATATATGTACATTGGCTTTAAATCAATTACCTTCCTTGATCTATCTCCATAGATCTTAATACCAATGACTTATGCGGTTTCATCCATATCTTTCATTGCGAAGCACTTTCCAAACAAAGTCTTTACAGACTGACGTGTAGGAATGTCGTTTCCAATGAGAAATACGTCATCCACATATTTAAATAAGGAATAGCACTATGATCCCACTAATCTTCTTGTATATACAAGATTCATCTTCGTTCTTGATCAAGCCAAACTCTATGACTTATCAAAACGGAGATTCCAACTCCCAAAAGCCTGCTTCAATCCATCAAATGAATCTTCGCAACTTTCATACCTTTTATAATTTTCATGACTATCAAAACCTTTAGGTTGTATCCAATACATCCTTAAGTGAGTTCCCGTTGAGGAACACTTGTTTTGACATCATTTTGTCAAATTTCATATTCCAAATATGAACATGTGACTATGAAAATTCCAATAAGTTTCTTGCTACCCATGTAAGTTTTTCTCCAAGAAAAGTCATTCATCTCCTTTGGTTTTTACACCTTAGGTTAAAATGATCAAGTTTCAAACTTGATTATTATACATGAATTGCCTTTTAGATTTTATGACTCCAAGCCATTAATCTAAATGTGGAGTTGATATTGCATCTTTGATAGGTGGTAAATACTTCATTCTAAATGAACTTTACCTCAATACTTTCTATTTCGAAATATGCAATATTTCTTCTAACAGATTGTATTTTATCATGTGTGCAAGTACTTGTATATCTTGAACGGATTTTCACAACCCCTTGTGAAAACTTGTTCAACTTCCATTATAGGTTAAATACTATTTTCTAGGTCTCGAACCATTCGAGATATGTTTTACTCCCACTGATTCTTTTAGAGATAAATGACTTATCAAGAAAAGTACCATCATAAGTAACAAACCATTTGTTTCTTATGAGTAAAACATTATCCTCAATTTTTCTTAGGATATCCCATGAAAATATATTTATTAGATTTAAGTATGAGTGTGTCCCAGACAGCACCTTTCCAAAAGGTCTCACCATCTTAAATATTTACAAAAGACAAACCGAGTTTTCTTTCACCTTTTAACCTCTTTTGATGGAACTCAAATTAGTGTAATCATAGCGGTTTGTAATACATAACCCCAAAATTAATAATGGAAGATCAATTTGACTTTATCATCTAATGAACCATATCCAATAAGGTTCTTGTACTTCCACGTAGACACATCATTTAGAATGGTGTTCTTAGTGAAGTTAATTGTGAAACTATTTCACAATTTTGACGATGACTGTCAAATTCTCGGTTTAATTGTTCATCATCTTGATCAAATCAGAATCTTTGAATAATTTTACCAAGTCCAACCAAAATTCTCTTTTAGCATTGCTACTTAATGTACCATATACATTGACATGTATTAGGTCAGGTAAGATATTAGCCTTTTACTATTCATAGTAAAAGATGTCTTGGTCCAAGTAAATAATATTTGCATAAATCATGTGATTTCAAATCATATGAGTTAAAACTCTGTCCCATGGAATTTTAGATATGCATTTCTCATTTATTTGATCAAAACAATAATGCATAAAGAATTTTAATTATTTATGTTATAGCTTTTATTACTTTGTTCTTCAAGATTTAGGATATAAAATTTATTTATATGATAACACAATGAAGTAAATCATAATAAATAAAGCACTTTTCTTATTCCAAATAAGAAATAAATATCCTTCATTATCTTATAACAAAATAATATTTTTCTACTCCATTAGTAAAGTCACTTTACAGGTGTTATACGAACAATGTTGCAACCATTGCATCATTACCATTCATAGATCAACCTTTACTATGAGTAGTCTTTCAGTTTACTAATTATTGCACATTTATACAAATGTGGGATCCATATCCGGTATCCAATACCCAATAATTAAAGTTAGAAAAATTAATTTATAACATAAGTATCCTGAGTGGTAGTCCTACTACCATTTTTTTGTTGATCGTCCAAAATCTTGACTACAATTCTAAATGGTCAATCCAATTGCCATTTTACCAAACTGCATCAATTAGAGTTATTATTTTAACCATAATTATTTCCTTTAGGTTTGACAATGCTTGTCTTACTTTTCTTTTGGCACTTGGCCATTTTCCATCATGAACCATGAGCACTGGAGAATCCATTCTCCACCATCTTCATCTCCACAGTTTTAGCATGTTAATGCAACTCGAAGAGATTCTTTATTCATTACATGCATGTTATAGTTCATCACAAAGTGATTATAACTTTTGGACAATGAATCAAGAATGAGATCCGTTGCTTGCTCCAATCCAATTGGACAACCAAGTTTCTCAAGATGCTCTACGTAGCCTTTATCTTAAGCATGTGAGGTTCCACTTATTGCCCTTTACTCCTTTTGCAAGAAGTGAATACAATAATGGTTTTATACATCTCTTGCCTATATTGCTCTTTGAAACATGTAACTCAACTCCACGCCTATCTAATAAGCTTCCACAAGTTTCAAACTTTGTTGGAGTTTTGAGCACATAGTTGCGAGCGTGTGACAACTCACATCCTTAGAAACATACTCATGATTCTTGTGATTGTCTATTCCGGCTTTGGGTTATTTAGGAATAGGCCCATCAAGAATGTACAACCCATCTTCTTGCCTTAGAACGATTCTTAGGCTCAGGATCTAATCCATAAAGTTTGTACCATTCTTTTTGAAGCATTATCCTTATCAAGGATTAATCGCAACGATTCTAGTTGTCATTATCTACAACTTATGCAAAATTTCCAAAATTTTACAAGTACCAATATCATTAAAGAGATAAATAATGTATTTTCCAAAAATACTCCTACTAAATTATATAACCTTCTTATACATCCAATGTATAATATAATTTAAATGGGCTAAGATCCAACTTTAATTTAATTTCAAGGACGCTTTGGCGCACCGCTCAAAATTAAATTAATTAGGTAGACAACCCTGTCAATCATATCACATATGACTCTTAGATCCTTTTCTGAGATTCTTTTAAATTGCGCTAAGATCCAACTTTAATTTAATCTTGAGTCCGCTTTGGCGGACCGCTCAAAATCAAATTAATTAGGTAGACAATTTCTTGTCAATCATATCCAATATGATTCTTAGTGATCCAATTACAAAAGCATGTTTAATCTCATCTTTGCCTAGGCCCAAAACTGTTTTGACGCCTAATTAAGTCCAACCATTTTAAACGTATAGGAACCATTCAATTTAATGCACCTTGCGGAGGCAAGCCCACATTGAATTAATGAACCTCATCTTGCTCATACATGAATAAAATTAATGCACCTCCTGGAGGCGAACCCACATCAAAATCACCCATGTATAAACAAGTGTTTTAATCATGGCATGGCAAAAAGAACTTAAAACTTTCTTTGAAGGTTCATCACATATAGCATACAACACATTTATGAGCACACAAGATAAACATGTTACGCATCAAGCTTAGCCACTAAATTAATCACCATTAATTTAAGCATAATATTTATGTGTCATTAGTTTCTTTATAATTATGAGGATGTGACTATTTGAACTTTGGTTATCATCTCCAAATCAAGACAACAAGAAGTGCGGCCGAACTAAGCCATTGGCAACCACAATTCCGCACTAATTCAAGAAACCAAGAAAGTAGTCCATGTGGCCGAAACTAATCAATAGATGGTCTCGATGAACATAGGCCAATTGCATTCACAATTCCACATGGATCTCCAATCATTGAATCAAGAACTTTGTTTCTCAATTTTAGCAATTATGAACTCTTCATAATTCTAACTTCGTTTTATCTTTGAAACTTTGATTGCAATCAAGTTTGGGAAACACAATCTCGATGAACGTAGATTAGCCATCCAAACATTGAATCAATCTTAGAATCAAACGACTAAAACAAATAGGAATTCAAACCAACTAAATCCACCCCGCGACCCAAAAAGAACCCCAGCCCAGACCAGAAGGTCCGGCCGGGTCCTTACTTTAGTCCGGTCGGACCTACCTCAAAATTCCAGCTTATGACCATCATTGTGCGGCCGCCCAAGAAAGACTGTGCGGTCGCCCAAACATGTGCGGCCGCCCATGTTTTTCTGTGCGGTCGCACAGTAGCATCAGAATGATTTTCAGAGTTTGAAAATTTGTCTCAAAATTGTTTTCCCCGATTATTAAAACTTTGATCCATTCAAAAATTAATAATCAAACAATTCAGAATCCAACATAATTTTTAGTGCGATTCAATAGTGCGATTAAAGTTGTAAAACAATAAACCACATAGAATCATATAACACATAAACATCATATAATCCAATATTCATATCATGCTAGGCATACAAACAATTTATATACACACAACATGATCTAAGTATTGAAATAATCAACATGAACGGGGCTCTGATACCACTGTTGGATTTCGTAGTAACATGCACAGCGGAATTAAGCATTTAAATTTTTATGAAACCCAAAGCCCATAGATCCATTCATATGATTAAGTCAAATACAATATGATGAATACTAGAATACTAACCCTTGATGCCTTTGATTTTGCAACCTTGAATTCGATGGAGGCTTGAAACCTTGATCACGAACATAGTAAGATCACGAACTTTGAAGATGATAAGTTTCACCCTCTAGCGGTATCCACACCACGAACGAATATCAAAAACACTTGATCTTGGTTGCTAGACCAAAATTGTGAAACACGTTTTCACAATTAATATGAACTATATGGAATTTTATTTGTGTATTATTTTGTTCTTCAATCTAGGATGCCTTAGAACAAAATAAAACTTCTCTCAAACTCTTTGAGATTTGCACAAAAGCATTTTTTTTTATTCTGGCCGAATTTTGCTGTTTATATACAAGTTAGACCTATTCCAAATAGGAAACTTGTGTCTAAACCCGTCCAAAATTCTTTTCCAAATCAAATCAGGAAACCAGTCCCGACATTGTGTGCGGCCGCCCAAAATAACCTGTGCGGCCGCACATCTATCTGGAAGGTTCTGGTACTTTTTGAGCCAAGTTGTGCGGCCGCCCAAACCCTTTTGTGCGGTCACACACCTGCCCCAGATTTCCCTAATTTCCAAATTCCTCCAAAGTCCTTCGACTCAATATTCTGATATAGTCCTTATTTAAGATTCGTTCTATTGTGTGTGACCCTCTAGGATTATACTAAGTTGGCAATGGGTTCAATCATGAAACCATAAGATATGATTAGGTTCTAGCAAACCATCATACCTACCCAAATAGTATAACTAGATACAAGTTCGCATTCCTTTAGAACATGTCACAATCCCTTTGTCCACGATGTCATTGAACACAAGTCATGGTCAATAAGTCAACTTGTATTGTTCAATACTTTCTCGATTCCGAATATGTTGATAATCCAAATGACATTGATCCAATCAATCCATTTGAGTTTGGCCAAACATTTCACCAACATCATTCCTTCGAGGGGCCCAAGCTTGACATCTCTCCGAAGAAGGACAAATCCAATTAGCTTATTATTCTTCCCTACGTGAATCCGATTATGCCAATCATACCCTTTATAACTACCGTGTTAAGGCAGTGTTTGAATATGTCAAACATAATCTTCATCAAGTGTAAGACTATAATAACTTCATGTCTAAGGATTCAAATGACATAACTAATATGAGATTTATATATGACATAGACCATGACATAAATCTCATACAGTGGTTCATGTCCAGTACCTTGTTCCAAACAAATACCTATAAATCTAACATGATCATACCATGATCATTTAGCCTTTATAATAGTGCTTAACAAGCTCTAGGGACAAAGATTATTATAAGCAAAAATGAGCAACAATAATAATCTTATTATCTCTTTATCATCATGAATAAAATGATAACTTATACAACGTTTAACAAATGTGCCTAGGGAACCAACACCAACACTAAATCCTATGACTGTCATCGAGATGTACGTTAATGACACAGTATTTACAACCGGGTATCCCATGACTGTTATCGAGATGTAAGTTAATAACATAGGATCCCACCATTTGGAGTCCCATAATTGCCATCGAGACGTATGTTAATGGCATAGGATTCACTTTTCTGACGATAAAGCAAGTTCGTTGGAAGGAGAAGCAAGGATCCAAGTAATTGGCGTCTCCACAACCAGTGGTCCCATAATTGTTATTAAGGAGTAAGCTAATAACATAGGATTCACACCCCTCAGAGTCCCATAATTTTCATCAAGACATATGTTAATGGCATAGGATTCACTTTTCTGATGATAAGGCAAGTTCGTTGGAAGGAGAAGCAAGGATCCAAGTAATTGGCGTCTCTAAACCCAGAGTCCGATAATTGTTATCAAGACGTATGTTAATAACATAGGATTCATATTTTCCAACAGAGAAGGAAATTTCGTTGGAAGGAGAAGCAAGGTCCGGGTAACTGGTGTCTCCAAACCGAAGGCGGTTCGTCATCAACAACATGGTATATTCAGAATTGGAGTCAAAGAGATTGATTCCTTAGTATGGATTGCAACTGGAGATGGTTCGTCATCAACAAAAAGGAGTATATTCAGAATTGGGTCAAGGACATTGATTCCTCAGTATGGGTTACTCTCTAAACTCTAAACTTTACTTACTGCAGTATTGTTTTCAAAAATGATTTTCAAAATACCTTAAACCCCCGTTTTTGTGTCTTTTCAGAGTCGGACTACGTTTGGTCTGATTTCCTTCCAGGGAATACGTAGGCATCTTTTTAGCATGATCATACCCCTAGTTCAAAATGGCGTCTTTTCTACCGACGACGTTACTTCATCCATAAGTATCATCGCCGAGGGGCTCTGTAGACACCCCATTTTGGACATTCATTCATAATCACACTAATTCTGTGTCTCGCCTTTGATTTGGGTCGAAACTCGTTAAGTTGGACATATTTCGTTAAGTTTCTGACTGACTCCGTTAGTCAGGGGCCAAAATGAACATTAAAACTACTGCAGAGGGCAAAAAGTGAATTCCAGCACTGAGATGTCTCGTACGAGAAATTGATGTCTCGTACGAGGTATCCCCCTTGACAGCCGGGGTTTAGGTCAGTTTCCTTGTTGATCTTAACCCCGTTTCTTGGCAAATACTCAAGCAATCCGGGGAAAACCTAATGAGCGATCCCAGAGTCCAGAAATACCTCCTTGGGAATCAAGTCTTGGATTCCCATCCAAACTTACCTTCTTGACTTAAACCCTAGGTCAAGAACTCCTATAGATATAGAGGTTCTTGAACCGAAAAACCTCTAGAATGGTCATTCACCCAAAACCACTCCAAATCTGATAAAAGAGGTCCACATAATCAGCCTCTCTTCCCTACCCACGAAATCCAAGCCTCCATAACACCATTCAAGTCAAGTTCATTGGATCATCAAGGCCTTTAGTCATGGCCATCCATAGGATTCTCGAAGAAGGCTTAGGTAAAACTCCTTGTTTTCTAACTTCTCATCATCTTCTTTATCTTTGAAGTAGTATGATTCCATCAAAGGATCAGCCTAGAGCCTCTCCAATCCATGGAGATGGTCTCAAAGCATATGATACGACATCCCAAATAAATAAGAAATTATTTATTTGTTTGCTTTCCTCTTTTGTACATGAATGCATAATATTAATAATGATGATGATGATTTCGTAAGCAAGACCGATCCTAGATCGGGTGGATTGGGTGATCCTTGACCTTCCCAATCCATAACTTAACCCCCGAACTCAAGAATCTCACGGTCCATTTTCCATTAAACATGGTGGTGACTCACAACAACCGAGCAACAATCAAAGTCCTTACGAACCCGAAGCGGAACGGCGAGAGGGGGAAAGGGGCGCGCGCTCACAAGGATATTTATTTCTTATTGAGAATAAGAAAAGTGATTTATTTATTATGATTTACTTTATTGTATTGTTAATCATATAAATAAACTCTATATCCTAAATCTTGAAGAACAAAATAATAAATAAGGTTATAACATAAATAATTAAGTTCTTAAGGCATTATTGTTTTGATCAAATAAATGAGAAGCGCATATCTAAAATTCCATGGGACGGAGTTTTAAAGTCATATGATTTTGAATCATGTGATTTATGCAAATCTTATTTACTTGGACCAATACATCTTTTACTAGGAGTAGTAAAAAGGGCTAGTGACTTATTAAACCTAATACATGTTGATGTATATGGTTCACTAAGTGGAAATGCTAAAAGAGGATTTTGGTACTACTTGGAAAAACTATTCAAAGATTCTGATTCGATCGTGATGATGAATAATTGAACCAAGAATTTGACAATCATTTTTAGGGTTGTGAAATTGTTTCACAATTAACTCCACCAAGAACACCATTTTGAATGATGTGTATAAATGGAGGAATTGAACCTTATTGGATATGGTTCGTTAGATGATAAAAGTCAAATTGATCTTCCATTATTTATTTTGGGTTTATGCATTGGAAACCGCTATAATTACACTAATTTGAGTTCCATCAAAATAGTTTCAAAGGAACCATATGTGATATGGAATGAAAGAAAACTTGGTTTGTCTTTCATGAAGATTTAAGAAAGTGAGACTTTTGCGAAAAGACTTGTTTGGAACAAGCTCACACTTAAATCTAATAAATGTATTTTCAAGGAATATCCTAAGGAAACTTGAGGATATTATTTTACTTCTAAGAAACAAATTGTTTGTTGGTAATGATACTTTTCTAGATAAATTTTTTCTCTCTAAAAGAACCAGTGGGAGTAAAATATATCTCGAATTATTCGAAACCCAAAAAATTACAAAGAACCTTAGATGGAAGTTGAACAAACTTTTACAAGGAGTTGTAAAATTCGTTCAAGTCACAAGTTACTTGCATAAGTGATGGGATACAATCTATAACAAGAAATATTAGATTTCTCATAATAGAAAGTATTGAGGTAAAGTTTATTTACAATGACATATTTACCACCTATCAAAATGCGAAGTCCACTCCATATTTAGATTAATGGCTTGGAGTCATAAAATCTAAAAGGCAATCCATGTAGTATAATCAAGTTTGGAACTTGATCATTCTAACCTAAGGTGTAAAAACCAAAGGATGGAATTGAGTTTTCTTTGAGAAAAATATATGGGTAGTAAGGAACATACTAATTAAGCAAGACTAAATGTGGAAAAGGTTGACTCATATTTCGACTATGATAAAACTTTCTCACTCATAGTCATGCTTTAAAATATTAGAATTCTCATTGTCATATCTTCATATTTGGAATATGAAATTTGACAAATGGATATCAAAACAGCGTTCCTTAATGGGAACTTAACTTAAGGATGTATTAGATACAACCTAAAGGTTTTGATAGTCTTGAAATTCTAATAAAGTATGTAAGTTACGGAAATCCATGTGATGGATTGAAGCAAGCTTCTTGGAGTTAAAACAATCATTTTGATGAAGTGTTCAAATCGTTTGAAATTCATCAAAGATGAGACTTGTGTTTGCTAAGAAATTAGTGGGAGTGTAGTTATTATTCCTAGTCTTGTATATGTGGTTGACATATAATTCATTGGAAATAGTTTCTTGATGAAAGACTTAGGAAGAAGACGCTTACATCCTTGGAATTAATATCTATTGATATAAATCTAGGAAGTTGATTGGTTTGTGTCAAAGTACTTGTAGAGACAAAGTACTGAATTGTTCAGTATGCAAGACTCTTGGAGAAGAACTTGCAAAGTTGTCTAATGACATAGTTCTTGGCAAGACTTAGTCTTAGTGGAAGACTAATGAGCAAGAATACATGATTAGGATTCCATATGCTTCGGCAATTGGATCTATCATGTATGTCATATTATGTACTTAGACGGGATAACTCGTATACTTGGAGTATGATGAGAACAAACTAATCATATCCTAGTGAAAGTCACTAGATGGTGGTCAAGAATATCCTTATGTACTTGAGAAGAACTAAGGATGCATTCTTGATGGTTGTTGACATGGGAGATAATCTAGTAAATGGTTATATAGATGCATGCTTCCACATCGACAAGGTTAATTAAAGATCGCAGTATGGACATATGTTTAAAGTAAGTACTATTAGTTGGAATAGTTCCAAGCAAATACACTATAAATTATTCTATGAATAAAATTGAGTATTTAGTTACAAGAGTTGTAACTAAGGGAGTTGTTTGAATATAGATGTTATTAGTAAAACTAGAAATAGTTTCTAGTACTACTAATCCTATGGACCTTTATTATGAAATAATGGTTATTGCACAAGTTAAGGTGCCAAAGGCTCATCCATAATCCAAACACACACTCAGACATTTCCATCTCTACGAGAAATCGTTGAAATGGGAAATGTCAAAATATGCAAAATACTTTATGATGATAACAAGGATAATCTTCCTACATAAGATTCTCCACACACTATTATGATGGTCATAAGCTAAGCTCAATGGTATTGAATAAGCATTGATTGGGCCTAGTTCAAGTGGGAGATTGTTGGAAATTATGCCCTAGGCCCTTGAGAAAGGCCTTATGTTACATCATGTTCTCATTTGTTATGGAGATAACAACCCTGGATTATTATATGTTTACATGTTTATTATAATAATTCCGTCCCTAGTACTTATGAAGAACTAGTATAAGTTTAATTTATGATCATATGATGATCATGTGTATATGATACAAATTAAGCTTATGGGTACTTGTTAGTGAACACGTACTGGACATGACCCGCTATGAGATTTATGTCATGGTCAGATGTCATAATTAAATCTCATATAGTTATATCATTTATCCTTAGACCTGAGATTATCATAGTCTTCCACATGATGAACATTATGTTTGACGTACTCAAACGCTACCCCTAACCGGGTGGTTATAAAGGCTATGATTGGCATAATCAGATTCATGTAGGGAAGAATGATAAGTCAAGATGGGATTTGTCCCTATCTCAAGAGAGATATCTGCTTGGCCTCTCGATGAGTGAGATTGATGATAGTGTATGGCCATACCCAAATGAATTGAAGTGTTCAATGTCATTTGCTCATACCAATCTACTCGGGATCGAGAAAGCATTGGACAACATAAGTTGACGTGGACCATGACTTATGTCCAATATGATATCGTGTGACAAAAGGATTGTGATATGTTCTATGAGGATAACGAACGTCGTTTAAGTTATATTAATTGGGTAGTCATGATGGCTTGCTAGAGTCCGCTCATGACTTATGAGTTTGACCTTGGTTGGACTCATTACCAACTTAATATAATCCTATGGGGTCACACACAAAAGGATGAATCAAGAAAAGGCTAAAATTTGAAAAAGTAGAAAATCTGGCAGGTTCGGACCAATTGGCACGACCGTGCCGGTCTGTACGCACGACCGTGCCAAATGGCGCGACCGTGCTAGATAAGCTGCTCGACCGTGCCATTAATCACTGAAGGAGATCTGGGTCAGCACAAGTGGCACGGCCATGACACTTTGTGAGCACGACCGTGCCAGATTTACTGGAGGCAACTTTGGCCAGTTTAATTGGGTGACGGGATTTAGGTCTTCTATGTCATTAAGGGTTAATGATTAGGGACTGTAAATATATCTTTTCATCATCCATTAAACTAATGCAACCTAGTATGTTTGAGAAACATAATTCTTGATCCAAGATTGTGAATCAAAGATCAAGAACACCAAAAATCCATATAGCCTTTGAATATTAGAAAATGGTGTTTTCTAATGGGTCTAGCAATCCAGATCTAGAATGGTTCTAGATATTTGTCCGCGTGTGGATACACATAGAGGATGTTTTCTTTAACATCTCAAGTTTGTGTTCCTGTGATCCTGATCCGAAGAACGCGAAGAAAGAGGAGATCAAATCTTAAAGCTTGAAGACTTGAAGATTTGGAGATCCAGAAAATTTAAACGCTCTACAATGGTTAGTATTATAAATTCATATTGCTATTAATTTAATCATTATGAATGGATATTGGGGATTAGGGTTTTGTTAATTTCATATTGATTTATTCCGCTGCGTAAGGTGCCTCAAAACCCAACAATATTCATTTCTCTGAGAAGCTCTTTGACATTCATTATTCTAATTTCGTGGGCATGTGCCTTTCGTGGAGCTTGAAGATTGTCCCACACATCATTCTTGAGCATAGCCCCTAGGGCTCATTAACTATCAAATAAAGTAAGAGAGCTCTTGTTCTTGGGTACGTATAGCCCCTAGGGCGTCTTCATTTGTCAATCTAAGAGAGAGTCATCCTCATGCGAGAGAACAAAAATAAGAGGACATGGCATGTGCTACCCCATTTCTTGGGAATCCTTTTGACATTTTTTTAGGGGCACATACTTGTAGAAGGTTAAAAACTGAATTACACGTTGTTGCCATTTGTTTTCTAAACCAATTGATACATTGAAGGAGACTTGTATACGCTCTTACCCCTTTCTGAATCTCGAGTGGTGGCATGTCAATGATGGCCTCAATCTCGGACGAATCGGCCTCTATACTCCTTTTAGCACCCATAGACCTTCTTCTTGCTGAACTACAAATTGCAATTTGTCGGAACAAGCCCTTTTATGTGAATAACCCCAAAAGATTCTTGATTGTACCATGCCTTGTTGATCCCCTTGCAATGTTGAAGTAGACTTTGCATAGAGCTTGATGAAGTTGAATTTGTGGGGAACTCAATGCAGAACTGTGAGGTTGTCTTCTTTGTTGGAGGCCGGAGATCTCCCTTTCTCTTTCCCTTCTCTATCTCACTCTCGCTTTTTTTTATGACGCACCCTGTTTTTTTCTTAGACCGCCCTTCCGGGTTTTCAATCTAGCGGGCATCTCTTTTGCGTCTTCATTTTTTAACTCAATTAATGAGGAAGTGTGCATTGACTGTAGCTGAGGATGAGATACTTGTGATTTTGTGGGAGATGGAGGCCTTATGACTCTATTGACTCGAATAGGGAAGTAGCCCCTAGTATTGAATCCATTTATTTGTTTTTGAATTACTCACAAATGAAAGTAAGTCATTTAGAGAGAAGAGAAGGAAAGCCCCAATTTGATTGCGAGAAACTGGGAGCGTAGCTGAAAGAAGAGAAACCCCTAGACTAGAAAAAAACGCAAAATGATTTCAATTCTAAGAAAGTTGTTTTGCGATTTGTTCTTTGGCAAATGAATCGTACAAAGATGTCTTGACAAGTTCGAGAGGAAGGCCGATCACCATAACGCATCAGGGCTAAACATATATTCTTTCTTGCATGTGACCGGACCCGAAGGTTGCCTACATTCCTCCGGTGTAAAGGCTCAGGTCGCCGTAGTTCTTGTTGATGCTCCATTCGTCGTGATGGTTGTTGATGTCGCTTCGTCCTTGATGTTTGTTGTGATTTTCTTTATTTGAGGGGGATTTGTTTTTTTTTTTTTTTTGTGCTCTAAGTTTTGCCTAGGTTGTTGTTTTAAAGACTAGTGGGTAACCCGTGCTCTGCACGGGTAACTAATTTGCTAATTTATTTTTTTTGCATTTTACTCTTTTTATATTTTTATTTAATAAAGTAGCATAACAGTTTTTATAATATAAATATATTGTATATGAAAAATAATTTTTTAATTATAGTTAACTAAAATAGTAAACACCATCTTAACTAAAACCATTAATAGTAAAAATTAATCTATATAATAATATCAATAACTAATACTATTAATAATACTTATTAATATTTATAGTAACTATTATAATTAACTAATAATATTAATAATAAAGTTAACCTATATAGTAACTACAATGATTAACTAATACTATTAATAGTAAAAATTAACATATATTATAACTGTTATGATTAACTAATACTATTAATAGTAATAGTTAATTTATAAAGTAACCATTATAGTTAACTTGTATAGTAACTATTATTGTAAATTATACTATTAATAGTAATAGTTATATATTATAGTAACTATTATAGTTGACTAATACTATTAATAGTAATAGTTAACTACTATAGTAACTATTATAGTTAAGTAATAATATTAATAGTAATAGTTAACTTGTATAGTAACTATTATAGTTAACTAATACTATTAATAGTAATAGTTAACTTGTATAGTAACTACTATAGTTAACTATTACTATTAATAGTAATAGTTAACTCATATCATAACTATTATTATGAGTTAATAATATTAGCTAATGATGAGAATATCAAAAGTCACACACATTTACGATAGTGATGATGTGGCTTCACACAAATGAAGTTTTAACCTATGTTTGTATATGTGTCAAAGCCATAGCCCTCCTCACCAACTTTAATATATATATATATATATATATATATATATATATATAGAGAGAGAGAGAGAGAGAGAGATTTCAACCTAGCGAGCCTTTTTTTTAATCTCCCTTGAAAACATGGCTTGATGGTTGTAGATCCACCTTTCTTTGTCCTTCGCGTTGATGTTTTGACTTCGTCTTCTTCATCGTTGATGTTTAGCCCCTAGGCGTTCAAGTGATAGCCTTCATTCCAAAACTCGTTTAGATGTCTTTTCATCATTTTGCCAATAATTAGATTGAACAACTTAGAATTGTGTATGAGGACAAGAACGACTTTTATTTGATGATTCAATTGACTCGTACTTTTACATAAATGGGACGAAGAAAAACTTAATGCACATTTAAGAGGACTTTTGACTCTTTCGTTATTTTTTTAGGTAGAGAGAGAGAAACAGAGATTGTTGTAGCTTTTCATGTTGTTGTAGTCCTCCTCGTAGAATGTTCTCTTGTTGAAGCCACATTTAAAACCCAAGTCGTTCCTTGTTTCACGATAACCCATTCCTTGATGAGTTCTTGAATCTTGGCCTTCAATATGAAACAAGCCCTTGTGTCGTGTCCCATAATGAGGTGATAATTGCAAAACCACATGCTTCCCTCCTTTGACCTTAGGCATTGATAAATGACTATTTTATAGTCATTTAGGGTTCTATAATGTTATCTTTTCATCTTAGTTTAGTTAGATTTTAGTTAAATTAATTCAGTTTTATCTATATTTTGTGGATATTATGCTTGTTGGTGTTTTGTGGTTGGAACAGGTTATATATGGGCTTTTCAAGTTGAAATATAGCTCATATAGTGAACCGGAGCAAATGAGTTAAAGATGGAACAAATGGAGAAGAACAAAAGGTGAAAATCAGAAATTCCAGTCGGCACGACCGTGTTTGAAATCCAGCACGACCATGCCACTTGTGTCGAGAATAAGTGTCAGAAATGGATTTCAGCACGACCGTGCCAACTTTAAAGCACGACCATGCCAATTCAAACAGCACGGCCGTGCCACTTTTAAAGCTCGACCGTGCCAGAGTGACTGTTCAGACATGACTTTTTGGTTGAAGCCCTTTCCTTGAAGAGACTTGACTCTTAGCCTTTAGTACTATATATAGACATTGTATAGGTCAGATTTAGGGATCGATAATTTATCGTAACTATACTCTAGCAGATTTTAGTCTCATAATATTATCCTTCTCCATTCGTTAAAGTGTTCTTGAGGAAGAAGACTGAGTGAAGTAATACAAGTTCTTCACCTTTGTTCTTCTTATTATTTGCAAGAATAAGTTTCCTTTTTCCTTAATATTTATAATTCTACTCTTATATCTTGTTTATCCTATTATAACAAATGGCTAGTGAGTAATCCTCCTTTTTCTTGGGATTGGATACTCAACTTAATGTGTTCATAACTTAATTCATGCTCTTATTTTCTTCTCTTCATCTTAAAACAATCTTTTCATATTGTACTAAAACGCCTACAACCATGATGAGCTCCATGTTTCGTATGAATCTTAGTTAATCGAGAGAAGGACCTAGCGGTGAATCTCGATTAACGGAACCATATGAAGTGACTGGATTTCTATTAATCACGAGAGTAGATTAATGGCCTAGGGATGCTCCTTGAGTGGAAGTACGTGTATATTTTCATGAACTTAATGGGTTTTTACTAATTATGGGCCATCGAGAGATAGGGCATAATTAGTATTAAAATACGTGTGTTTTAAGCCTTGGTTAAGAAGTTGACACAACCTAGCGTACCATCCTTCTTTTAAAATGAAACTTTAATCTAAAGAGCATGATTACTTGATGAACATATGTTATTTGAGTCCCAATCCCGAGAGTTCCTTAAATATAAGAAATTCAATTCAAAGTTAGAGTTTTTACAATTTATCTCTAGTTAGTGACAAACAATTTATACCCCCCAATCATTTTTTTACTATTTTTCTATCAAAGCAAAGATTTTCCAAAGTAAAACTCTGTCCTCGTGGGATCGACTTGTACTTGCACATTACTATACTATCAATAAGCCGTGCACTTACGGTATTTTATAACTAAGCCTTCGTTTAGGCGCAACAAGTTTTTGGCGCCGTTTCCGGGGACAACGGTTTACTCTTTTAAATTTTTGCTTTGTATTTTCAGTTTTTATTTGTTATTTATTTAACACCTCCTTCGAAGAATTCTTGTATTTGAAAATTTCTTTAGGTACTTTTGAGGTTTATGAAAAGAACCCGGATCTCTCTCAAAGAATTTGATCCGGAACCAGAAAGAACCTTTCACGAAAGGTTAAGAATATTGAGAGAAGTACTTGAAAGAGATATGGCACAGAACGGAGAAGGAAACCCCATTACACCACCACCTAGAACCCTACGGGACTTCGTCAATCCGAGTACCCCGGGAACTAGGACACCAATCGTTGTACCAAATGCAGACGCAACCCATTTTGAAATTAAGCCACAACTCCTACATATGGTAATGAACAACCAATTTGGCAGCTCGGCAGTTGAAGATCCCCACCTTCACATCCAATCTTTTTTGGAGTACTGTGACACCACCCGAATTCTCAGTGTCACACCGGAGGCTATAAGGATGCGCTTTTTTCCTTTCTCACTCAAGGATAAGGCAAAGCAGTGGCTAAACTCGGTCCCCCAAAATTCTTTGACAACATGGGACCAAGTACAAGAAGCTTTTCTTGGGTGCTTCTTCCCACCGAGCAAGACCACTCAAATCCGTACCAAAATTACAAATTTCAGTCAAAACGGAACTGAGTCGCTCTACGATGCATGGGAGCATTACAAGGAACTACTAGGGATGTGCCCACACCACGGACTCGTGAAGTGGTTGATAGTGCGCACCTTCTACAACGGTCTCACATTTAAAACAAGGGAGACCATAGATGCTGCAGCAGGAGGAGCACTAATGAATAAGGCGGTGGATGAGGCTTATGATTTGATCGAGAACATAGCCTTAAACCACTACCAATGGTCAAACGAGAGGGAGCAAACGCAAGGAACTCTAGGTAAGTATAACATTGACGCCGTTACTCTTCTCTCCTCAAAATTTGACATGCTTCTTAAAAAGTTTGAAAACTTGAATGTGAATCCCGTGGCCAATGTTAACATTTTTTGTGAGTTATTTGGGTCAAACTAACATAACTCTAAAGGTTGTGAATTGCTTGACACTACTTCTAGTGAGCAAGCCAATTTCATTGCTTCTAATGGACAAAGAGGGGGTATGTATTCAAACACATACAATGCCGAATGGAAAAATCACCCTAAATTTTCCCATATAAGCAACAACGTTTTAAACCCCCAACCTTCTACACAACTACCGGGATTTGCACAAAAGAATTTCAAAAATAACAATGCTTTCCCTCCCCCTAAATCTAAATTGGATCATCTTATGGACTATATTGTAGAACAAAATAAAACTCAAGAGAAAATCAATAATGAATTTAGGGAAAATTTTAAGTCATTAAACAATAGGTTTGATAATCTATCCGCCCATAATAAGATGCTAGAGAACCAACAAGCCGGGACCTCGCATAGACCACAAGGGAGTTTTCCCGGTCAAACGCAAAGGCCCGATGAGCATGCTAAGGTGGTAGTTCTTAGGAGCGGAAAAGAGTTGGTAGATCCCCCTCCTAAAGAAATTATCGAATCTAGTGAGGAAAACGTTAGTCCAACCCCACCGTTGGTTGAGACTAATGAAGTGGTAGAAAAGGGGACGGAATCCCCTAAGATTTCTAGAAATTTTGATCCGCCAATACCTTACCCCCAAAGGTTGGTAAAGGCAAAACTTGACAAACAATTTGCAAAAATTTTGGAAGTTTTAAAATCAATTTACATCAACATACCTTTTACCGATGCTTTGCAACAAATGCCATCTTATACTAAATTTTTAAAGGATATTCTTTCTAACAAAAGAAAACTAGAGGAGTATGAAACCATTGCATTGACGGAAGAGGTAAGTGCCGTTTTACAAAGAAAATTACCTCCAAAATTGAAAGATCCCGACACTTTCTCTTTCCCTTACAACATAGGTAAATTTGATGTTGAGAACGCATTATTAGATCTTGGGGCAAGCGTAAGCCTCATTCCGCTATCGGTTAGTAAAAAATAGGTGTGGGGGAAATCAAACCCACCACAATATCTTTACAACTAGCGGACCGTTCCATTAAGTACCCGGTGGGTATTAGGGAAGATATTCCTTGTCGAGTTGGGAAATTGATCATCCCAGTCGACTTTGTTATTCTTGAGATGTAAGAGGACCATCACATTCCCATTATCTTAGGTAGACCATTTCTTTCCACCGCTGGGGAAATTATTGATGTTAAAAATGGTAACCTTTCATTAAACGTAGGGAATGAGAAGGTGGAATTTAATTTGACAAAATTGATGAAAGATCCCAATCTTGAGAACCCTTGCTCCGATATGAATATGCTAGAATCTATAAGCAAGGAACTAGAGTCACCCCAATCTAAAGACCCGCTAGAAAAAAGTCTTATAGATTGGAAGCGTTTATTGCATGATGATGATGATGATGAAATTGAAAAATATACAATGTGTTTAGATGCTAACCATGCAGAGAAGTTTAGTGGAAACACTAAATTTGAGAAGTTGGAGGCTAAAGCGGAGCCATCCGACAAAGAGGTTCTTGAGGTAAGTAAGGCACCTCAAGTTGAATTAAAGCCTCTCCCTCCAAATTTACGGTATGAATTTCTTGGACCTAATTCTACTTACCCGGTAATTATTAATGCAAATCTAAATCCTCTTGAGACTGAAAAGTTATTAAGAGAACTTAGATTGCATCAAAACTCCATCGGATATACCATTGATGATTTAAAAGGAAGTCACCCTAAGATTTGCATGCATAGGATTGATTTAGAGGAGGATCATAAACCCTCCATAGAGAACCAAAGAAGATTAAATCCTAACATGAAAGAGGTTGTTAAAAAGGAAGTCCTTAAGTTACTTGACGCGGGCATTATCTATCCAATCTCGGGTAGTAAGTGGGTAAGTCCCGTGCAAGTTGTCCCTAAAAAGGGAGGAATAACGGTAATAAAAAATGATAAGGATGAATTAATCCCTACTAGAACCGTCACGGGGTGGAGAATGTGCATTGATTATAGAAAATTAAATAAATCCACCCGAAATGATCATTTCCCCCTTCCTTTCATTGACCAAATGCTTGAAAGGTTGGCGAAGCATTCACATTTTTGTTACTTAGATGGTTACTCTGGATTTTTTCAAATTCTCATACATCCGAGTGACCAAGAAAAAACAACTTTTACTTGTCCTTATGGTACTTTCGCTTATAGGAGAATGCCATTTGGACTTTGTAATGCTCCCGCCACCTTTCAACGTTGTATGATGGCAATATTTTCAGATTTTATAGAAAATATAATGGAAGTATTTATGGATGACTTTTGTGTTTATGGTTCCTCTTTCGATGAATGTTTGAAAAATTTATCTAAAGTTTTACAAAGATGTGAAGAGGTAAACCTTGTTTTAAATTGGGAAAAATGCCATTTCATGGTCAATGAATGGATTGTTCTTGGACACATGGTGTCCGAAAAAGGAATTGAAGTAGATAGGGAAAAGGTTGAGGTTATTGAAAAATTACCTCCACCCACCAATGTTAAGGGTGTGAGAAGCTTTCTAGGTCATGCCGGTTTCTACCGGCGATTTATAAAAGATTTTTCGACAAATTTCTAAGCCTTTAACTAATCTACTCTTGAAAGATGCTCCATTTGTGTTCGATGATCTTTGTCTTGAATCTTTTAACAGGTTAAAAGAAGATTTGGTGTCCACTCCTATAGTACAACCACCCGATTGGAATCTCCCTTTTGAGATTATGTGTGATGCAAGTGACTATGCGGTGGGTGCAGTTTTGGGGCAAAGAAAAGACAAAAAGGTGCATGCCATTTATTATTCAAGTCGAACACTTGACGAGGCACAAGTCAATTATGCCACCATAGAAAAAGAGTTATTGGCCGTGGTATTTGCAATCGAAAATTTCTAAGCCTTTAACTAATCTACTCTTGAAAGATGCTCCATTTGTGTTCGATGATCTTTGTCTTGAATCTTTTAACAGGTTAAAAGAAGATTTGGTGTCCACTCCTATAGTACAACCACCCGATTGGTATCTCCCTTTTGAGATTATGTGTGATGCAAGTGACTATGCGGTGGGTGCAGTTTTGGGGCAAAGAAAAGACAAAAAGGTGCATGCCATTTATTATTCAAGTCGAACACTTGAAGAGGCACAAGTCAATTATGCCACCATAGAAAAAGAGTTATTGGCCGTGGTATTTGCAATCGACAAATTCTGGTCATATTTGGTGGGTTCAAAGGTAATAGTATACACGGATCATGCGGCTACAAGATATTTATTGGCAAAGAAGGATGCCAAACCAAGACTCATAAGATGGATCCTTCTTATCCAAGAATTCGATTTGGAGATCTATGACAAGAAGGGGATGGAGAATTTAGTAGCGCACCATTTATCCCGTCTTCCCAAAAATATGGAAGAATCCGATGAAGAAGAACTTCCAATTGATGATTCATTCTCGGATGAACATCTATTAGCCATAAGCAATGTCAAAACCCCATGGTTTGCGGACATTGTTAATTATTTGTCTTGTAGAATTATTCCTCCGTAAATGAGTTATCAACAAAGGAAGAAATTCTTTCTGGAAGTCAAAAATTATTTTTGGGAGGACCCGCTCCTCTTTAAGCAATGCGCAGACGGAATCATTAGTTGGTGTGTGCCTAATGAGGAGGTGAGTAGCATTCTTCATCATTGTCACTCCTCTCCTTATGGAGGACATGCAAGCACATCTAAAACTGCCACCAAGGTTCTTCAATCAGGTTTCTATTGGCCCACACTATACAAAGATTCTCGAAATTTTGTTCTTACTTGTGATCATTGCCAACGTACCGGCAACATCTCAAGAAGGAATGAAATGCCTCTTAACAACATTCTAGAGGTCGAAATCTTTGATGTATGGGGGATAGATTTCATGGGGCCATTCCCATCATCCTACAACAACAAATACATACTTGTAGCAGTGGACTATGTGTCCAAATGGGTAGAAGCCGTAGAATCTCCAACAAACGATTCAAAGGTCATCATGAATCTCTTCAAAAATGTCATCTTTCCAAGGTTCGGGGTTCCGAAGGTAGTAATAAGCGATGGTGGTTCACACTTCTCACACCGCCAATTTGAGGCTCTCTTAAAGAAGTATGATGTCCATCACAAAACGGGCACCGGATATCACCCTCAAACTAGCGGTCAAGTGGAAGTGTCGAACCGAGAATTGAAGTGGATCCTATAGAATACAGTCACGAGTTCGAGGAAAGATTGGTCAACCAATTTTAACGATGTTCTATGGGCATATCGCACCGCTTTCAAAACACCCATCGGAACCATACTTTTCCGTTTGGTGTATGGGAAGCCGTGTCATTTGCCCATGGAACTTGAACATAAGGCGTACTGGGCTATTAAGGCCTTAAACTATGATATGAAGGTGTGAATACCCCTTTCCGATGAAGCGACGCATGGGAAGTATCTTGTGATTATTATTATTTACAAAGGGAATATTCTTAACGACATTAAAATTATGAGAGTCGCCACGCCGTTTTAATTAAAGCCAAAACATTGAAAAAAGCATGTTTAATGGGTTCGGGGGTCAAATTACAACAAGAGAAGAATATTGGACGTTATCACTCCTATTGCCCGAATTGATCGGTCTTTCTATCATGATGAATGTGTTAGTAGTGTGTTAGTGATTGAGACCGGATCCGAAGATTGCCTACGTTCCTCTCAATGTGAGAAGCTCAGGTCAGCGTAGTTCGCAGAGAATTAGAATAGGCAGAAGAATCGGGATCATGCATAATGAGGGGGAATTACCTAAAGATTAGGGTTTAGAAGTAGTTCCTAGATCATCCTCGGGTTGATGAACCCTCGATCATCATCGGCTATGAAATAACATATAATTATGAAGATCGCAACCCTAAATATAGCATAAATAAGGTTTTAATCTATGAACACGAAGAACATGCGAAGAACATATTATGAACATATGAATGAGCATGCAAAGAATATGAAGAAACTATGAATAAACATGTACGAACATGAATATAAAAGATCTACATTAAAAATAATGCAAGAACACGAAGAAAAAGTTAGAAAACGTACCTATGTTGGCAAGAAATAAACCTTGATCTTCTTGAGTGTTTGAATGCTTAATTAGGGAGAAAATTGTGTTTAAGAACTCCAAAACTCGTACTTTAGAGCTCTCAAAATCGGACCCTTAAACCAATAGCCTGGAGTGGTTTATATAGTAAACTGATGGGAGGATCTGATGGTCCAGATCATCCGGCGCAAGGTTGGCCGCCTGGCCATTGTTGATGCCGGTGACAATAGTGGCCGCGTGGCCAAGATCAACGCGGAGCAATGTTGGCCGCGTGGCCAAGGTTGCCGGCTGACTTGATTTTCAAGCTAGGGTTTCACTGTTGCTTTATGGTAACCCTAAGTTGCCTATTTTGATGGATTTTGTCATAAATGAGATATTTTGGGAATCCAGGACAAGTCTTTGCAAGGTTTCTAATTCCTATAAAGTCCTTGTATATTTGGGAAAGTCCTAATAAACTCATTTTCAGATCGGGTACTAACAGTAGCCCCTCGGCGACGCTTCTTGCAAGGCAATGTGGGGTCGACGATAAAAGAAGGATCCGTCTGAAACATGAGTTTCAAAACAGATGAAAGGTAAGGGAACGGCTGAACCTTGACAGGCGACCTACGTATCCACGGGGAATCAAGCCAAACGTAGTTCAAATCTGATGGGAAATTGGGAATAACTGTCCTCTAGTGGGGAGCAACATCTTCTACTGGGGAAAATGCACCTGCTGGGGATGAGAGATAACCGTGTCGGTCGGGTGGCTGGACCTTTTCAGGTTTCCTACGTATCCTCTGAGGAATCAAGCCGGTCGTAGTTCAGAGATCTACTGGGGATAAAACGAGATATCGGACTCCTGCTAGGGATAATAAACCTACGGGCACTATCCTGTACGAAGAACAAATCATTCGTAAGCAATGAAGTTATTTGGACTACGCTGTCTAAATAATCCCAAGATGAAATGGTAAACGCAATCAGGATCGCCAGGGTTCCTGCCGATTGCGCTAAAGTAATAGATGTCTGATCTCTCGCGAACAGAAACGCCAAGGCTTCTGCCAACCACGATCGATCTAGGATGCGTATGTCATAGAGGTGCCGAAGTCTCTACAATCATACGAATCTCGATAATAGATGCTGGATCTTTCGCAAATAGAAACGCCGAGGCTTCTGCCAATTACGATTGATCTAGGACGGTATGTCATAGAGGCGCCGAAGTCTCAATAACCATACGAATCCTAAAATAGATGTTGGATCTCTCGCAAATAGAAACGCCGAGGCTTCTGCCAATTACGATTGATCTAGGACGGTATGTCATAGAGGCGCCGAAGTCTCTATAACCATACGAATCCTAAGCAAATATTTGGTGAAGAATGGAAATTTTAAGGGCTTTCCGTACCCAAAGTAACGAATATCAGTCAAAGTAGTGTTAAAGGCATTTAAAATGAATTAAAGGGAAAAGATCAGGGGCAAAAGTGGAATTTTATCTGAAGGGTCAAGGTTGGCCGCGTGGCCAAACACACTGGTTTGCAAAAGTGGCCGCGTGGCCAAGACCGCTGAGTGGTCAGATCTCCTTCACGCGGATTGCTGATCTGACGGCTGGGGTTGCAAGGGCAAAAGTGGCCGCGTGACCAAGGAGGGCAAAAGTGGCCGCGTGGCCAAGGATGCCGACGGGCTGACTCCTTGGTCACATCACCAGACACCTCCCCTCTTCTTCTTCTTTCTTCTTTCTTCTTCTTCCTTCCTCCATTGTTTAACGAATTAGAGAGAGAAATTGGGTTTTTTAGAGGGAGAAAGCTTGGATTTTGATAATCTTGAAGACTTCGTTTCACATACTTCTCGAAGCTATGGCGATTGGATCAATGAGGCGTTATTTAGGGATTTCCCGGGCCAAGGTGGGTATGTGATTCCACAACAAGAGCCGCAAGGAGAGGGGCACGGTAATGCTCAGGGCGGAGGTAATGTAGGGGCTGACCCAGGAGCGGGTTTTGAAGCGGCGCCCTTGATTCCACGGGGCGGTTTGAGACCACGAGCCGCGACTCGGAATTATCGCGATAATCTGCTGCGGTCTACGTTCGACCAAGAGTACGATTTTTACGTCGACTCTGAGCGTCATTGGTCGATGGGGCTTCCGGAGACGCGAGAGGTAAATTTCGAATTTTTTATTCCTCTCCTTCTCGCACATTTGTATGTTTTATGCACATAATATGAAATGCTGGAATAATGGAATGCTAGAATTTAAATTGCTGGAATTGTAAATTGCTAGAATGGTAACGTACCTGTGCTGTGTTTACCTGCAGAGGATTAAGGCTCGTGGGTCCACAGTGACGGTGGGAAAACTGTGGGCGTCTCTGCCGGAGGGACCGGGCGGTTTGCGTGCTCGGATCGAGGCTATGGGCTTTGGCCCATTCTTTGACAGTGTTCGCATGGTCGGGGCTACCTTGAAGGTGGCAGCGGTGATAGAGGTGTGCCGGGAGTTCTGGTGGGATACCACCCATACCTTCCATTTTAGTTGGGGAGAGATTACCATCACACCGACGGATTTCGCGGCCATCACGGGGTTGAGGTTTACCGGTACCCCTTTGCCTTTTGATGAGAGCTTGGCGGAGCGGCGGGACTATAGACAGGCTCTGCTGGGAGTTGACACCGACCTAGGAGGGGGTGTCAAGGGTTATGGAGTGGAGGCCGGAAAGGTGAATCGCTTGGTGGAGGTGGCTATTGAAGCCTTTAGTAGGGGGAATATGATTTGGATTGTTTGGTCCGGCTGTTTTTATGGTACAGCTTCTCAGAGATTTTGTTTCCCAGTGGGGCTACTGTCTGCCGGTACTCACTGCTAGGGGCTTTTGTGGACTTGGACTTAGTCGGTGGGGTTTCTTGGGGTGGAGCCGGTTTGGCTGAGATTTACCGGGCTTTGGACCATTGCTCGAGGGCTAGCTCGTCGGCCTTTGACGGGTTCCAGTTCGCCTTTGAGGTGTGCTCTTGACTACCCTTATTTTCACTTGTTGAGATTTCTGTTCTATCTTTTGGTCTGAAATATCTCTCTTATTACATGCACAGGCTTGGGTTTACGAGATCTTTGGTGTCGCCCCTTTTCAGTTGGTGATGAGTGTTAACAAGGTTGTTCCCATCATGTCGTATTGGTGCAAGGGCAACAGGGCTCCTTCCCGCAGACACCGGGACAGGAAGACAGTGGATGCTGCTGATCTGAGGAGGGTGTTCGCGATGTCTGAGCCCATCGGGGTTAGATTTTACCCATGGAGTCCGGCCAATGAGGCTTCGGTGGGTCCCTTTGTGGTGGATTTGACCGCTTCGAGGGTTCTGCTTGTGGGTCTCACCGGGGAGGCCATGTATCTTGGGGAGAGGGTGGTTCGTCAGCACAGGGCTGGTGCGTTACCGTGGGCTCCTTATGACCCTCCTCGGGATATGCTCCGTCCCGCGAGGCTGGCGACTTTCTTGGCTCCCACTCCGGCAGAGCATTACAGGGGGAGTGACGACTATGCCGGTTACGTGCGGACACGGCTGATCAGCCCTCAGGTTCGGGCTAGGATGTTGTCTGGAGAGGGGTCGAGCTCGGCCCGTTATGTTGGTCGGAGTCGGCCTTTGGTTGACATGCCCCTTCGCTCGAGTAGCGTGAGAGTGATGAGGGGCGGCCGGGAGATGGATCTTAGCTTGGAGCCGACTGATGCAGATCTTGTTGAGGAGACATTCATTCCTCCGCCCGACGCTGGGGTACGGCTTTGTGCTTTATGTCAGTCATGTTCGCACACACTTATTTCTTTCTGCATTGTAATCATTGCTTGGTTTCACTTACAGGTGACTCGGGAGGCCTATATCCGTTCAGCTCGGCGGGAGAACGTGTTGATGCGCTTACTGAGGGAGGCGTACCATTCATGTACTTGTCAGAGGGACGACGTTGCGTCACCCCAGCGTCGGGAACGATCTCCGAATGGTGCGCGCTCTTCTCATATTGGTGGTCGAGCGGTCCGGGGACGGAGTTCGGGTGCCGGTAGCTCTCGGGCTTTAGCGCGGCGTGGAGACACCACGGAGGAGGATTCTGATTAGGCGGGGTCCATCTTCATTTCCTACACTGTTAGCTAGTAGAGAGAGGGATATGTATGTACAGGACAAATGTACAAAATGCATGTATGTATATTATGTTCTAAAATGCAATTTTATTGTGGGAGCCTACTTGTGCAAACTAGTTATTTTACAAATGTTCCTAATTTTATACAATGCATGAGCCATGGAAGGGGGCAGGTACGTAGTTGCATGGATCCGTCACGAAGTGGGAAGAAACAAACTGGATTTCTGCATGGAGCAAGGTTGGCCGCATGGCCATGGCGGGGCTAGAACAATGTTGGCCGCCTGGCCATGGTAAGATCCGGGGCAAAGTTGGCCGCGTGGCCTAGGACGAAATTGGCCGCCCGGCCAAAGGCAATATCGGCCGCGGGGCCAGGGGCAATGTTGGCCGCGTGGCCACATCATGCGCCGCCTCCGGTTTTCCTTTTCCTGGCAAGAATCGGGAGTTGTGCACTATTTAATGAACCCTTTGCAGCCATACAAACGTACCAGCAACCTTTTGAGCAGTTTTTTGAGTTCCTTTTTAGCCAATTTTCTTGCTCTTTGCCATGGATCAAGAGGCTAGAATCACAAGTCTTGAGAAGAAAGTCTTTATAACTTCTTTGGAGAAGTGGGTTGCCAAACTTCCTGGTTCGAGTCGTAGGAAACTTGATGAACGGTATGGGATAAAGTGTCTTTGGTCACTTTTGCACATGAACTCCAATACCCACCTTTTGCAAGCTTGTGGTAAATTTTGGAATGATACCCTCCATGTCTTCAACTTTTCATTCAACGAGATAACACCCACTTATGAAGATATCGCAGCATTATGTGGCTACGAAGGGAAGGGTAAAGTTGCCTTGCCTTTTGACTTCGTTTGCTTGAGGGACAAGTTGGTGACCTTTGGCGTACCCGCGGATGACTTTGATAGGTATGCTAGGGGCGGTTATGTCGACCTTTCTTGGATGCCACAACACTTCATGCATGCAGACGTGACCTCTAACCGCTCCTTGGACCATCTTGCACTGTGCTTGTTCAGCTCTATCCTTTTCCCTTCTGAGGTGGGATTTGCCAGTGAAGGATGTTTGGGCATGGTGAACTTGGCTCGTTTGGGTTATGATATTGTACCGGCCATTCTTGGGGAGATGCTCTGTGGGATTCCCCATCTCGCGGCTTATGGTGGGATGCCTTGTGGTAGTGATAGGCTTTTGACCATGTGGTTGCAAGAGCGGCTTCGAGTGAATAAACCGGCGGCTTCTCTGAAGGTGGCCCCATGGATGCACCGCATTAGAGGCATGGTGGAGCGGTTTGAGGGCATGACTCTCAAAGGTTGGGAAAAGTATTTGGCGGAAATGGTGACTGACGACATTCAGTGGGTGGTGCCCCATTGGCACATTCACTCTGTGAGGGAGAAACAAGTGGGACTTCACATGATCAAAGTTCCGACCCTTTCTGGAACTACTTTTTACTATCCCTCTAGAGTGCTTCGTCAGTATGGTTTGGTGCAGACCATCCCGGAGGGTTGGGACGAGGAGAGAGATGATTTTCCCTTTGGGGTATTTCAGTTGGATGATAGTGCCTCAGTCCTTCTTTCTCAGATGTGGGGCGAGGCTGGCTTTAGTCGTAGGACCTTCCTCACGCGCTCTAGCAACACCTTCCTGCCACGCGAGTATTTGGACTGGTATATGGGGAGACTTGGGCATGCGGAGCAGACTCTAGAGACCCTAAGGGGCACTATCTTGGGATCCTGTGCTCCAAGTTCTTCATTGAGAATTAAGGAGGCTGAGGCTTATGAGAGGAGGATGAGTAAGAGCGTGGCTAACGGAGGAGGAGAAGAAGTGGGGGCGTCAAAGAAGAGGAAGGGCGAAGAGGTTCCTAATGGCAAGGCTAAAGGTGTTAGCGAGTTCGAAAGAAGATTTTGTGAGAATCCTAGCAAGAAGAAAGTTCGCCGTGGGCAAAGCAAGAAGAAAGGGACCGAGGGCACAAACGGCACTAAGGAGTAATCCCGAACGTCTCTCCATAGTCGTGCAGACACATTAGTTTAATTTAGTTTATTTTTGTTTTAGTTTCAATTTCAGCATAGGTTATTTATTCAACAAGTATGTCAAGCTTAGACTCATCAAATAAGTGTTAACATGCAATGACTATGGGAATAAAAGTTTTTGCTTTCAGAAAATACAACTTCTAACTTTATTGCTTTGACAAGATTTGGATGTTTATTTGTTTTTTAGACCGCACCTTTTGAAAGGCTGCCTACGTTCCCCTTTTACAAATAGGACTAAGGGGCTCAGGTCACCGTAGTTCACTCCAGTTAGACTAGAATGCTTTTAAAGAAAGGGAAGATAGAAGGGGGAATGCTCTAACTTTTGCCTAGACCGCCCTTGCGGGTTTTCGATCTAGCGAGCTTTGTACGCACCCTTATTTTGCATAAACCGCCCTTTGCGGGTTTTCAGTCTATCGGGCTTCTTTTTGCGTAGTAATAATTTTTTTTTTTTTTTTTTTTTTTTTAAGAGGGGAGTCTAGTCATAGTAGCGCCTGAGCTTGCTGAGGTTGACCGGTTCCTTGAACGGGTTGCCATCCAAATCTGCCATTCTGACCGCTCCTCCGGAGAAGATCTTCTGTACTACAAATGGCCCTACCCAAGTGGGGGCCCATTTCCCGAGGGGGTTGAATTTGTTGGGTAAGCGTGCTTTGAGCACCAAGTCTCCTTCCTTTATGTCCACAGGCTTGACCTTTTTATTGAAGGCTTTTGTCGTTCTCCTTTGATAGGCCCGGATGTGTTCCATGGCCTTCAATCTGCGTTCGTCGAGCGTTGCCAATTGATCATAGCGACTACGAAGCCATTCTACCTCATTCACTTGGTTCTCGAGCAAGATCCTCAAAGATGGCACCTCCAACTCAATAGGGAGCACTGCCTCCATGCCGTACGTTAAAGCGTAAGGGGTCTCTCCAGTAGCGGTGCGAACTGACGTTCTGTACCCCCAAAGTGCTAATGGTAACTTTTCGGGCCAATCCCGTCCTTGCGAAGCCATCTTGCGAATTATCTGCTCTATCGTCTTGTTGGCCGCCTCAACCGCGCCGTTAGTCTGTGGGTAGTATGGGGAAGATTTCTTTCGTTCGATCTTGAATTCTGCAAGCAAGCGAGCACACTCGGCTTCGAAATGACTGCCATTGTCTGATATAATGAGGTTAGGAACCCCATACCGACACATGATGTTCTCTTTGATAAACTGTGCTACCTTCTTGGAATTCAGCACCTTATAAGACTGAGCTTCAACCCACTTCGTGAAGTAGTCGACTGCGACGAGGACGAATTCATGACCATTACTACCGGCCGGTGAGATCTTCCCAATAATGTCTATACCCCACGTGGCGAATGGCCAAGGCGTGGTGGAACTATACAATTCGTGTGGGGGGATGTGGTTGAGGTTGGAGCATACTTGGCACTTGTGACACCGTCGAACCCATTGAATACAGTCTGTCTCCATGGTAATCCAATAATAACCCAGCCGAGTGATCTTCTGTCTAAGCATCCTCGCATTCATGTGGGGTCCGCACAACCCGTTGTGTACTTCTTCCATTATTGCTCCAGCTTTCTTGTTGTCGACACATAAGAGCAACAGACCGTCGTAATGCCTCTTGTACAAAGTATCGTCTAACAGCACAAACTGCCCCGCCAATATTTTGAGTGCTTGCAGACTCTTGGCCTTCACATCTCCGTCAAAGGACATCTCTCCGTGCTTAAGGAACTTGTAGATTTGGGCGTACCACTGATCTCCGTTTACCTCTGCATCGATCTGGATCTCACAGCAATAGGCGGGGTTCTCCCTTCGTCCAACCCTGAATGGTTTCACGGACCTTCCTTCTGGAATTTCAACTAAGGAGGCTAATGTAGCTAGAGCATCTGCGAACCTATTTCTGTCTCGTGGCAGGAAATGGAAGCTAACTTCTTTGAACTGTGCTATCAACTCATCCATGTAACCTTGGTACCGCTGCAGGCAAGGATCAATAGTTTTTCCATTTCTTCGCCGTTTGGTTAATAATCAAAGCAGAGTCTCCATACACTTCTAACTCTTTTACGTTGCGCTCTAGGGCGGCCTCCAATCCGGCTATACACGCCTCATACTCGGCGGCGTTGTTGGTTGCTGAAAAGTTTAGCTTGATGGCTATGGGAGTGTGCTCATCCTTGGGATCAATAAGTAGGAGTCCGACTCCATTCCCTCGTTTGTTTGCAGCTCCGTCAAAGAATAATTGCCACCTTTCTGCGATCTCAATTGCGAAAATGTCATCATCCGGGAACTCGGGGTCGGGTCCTCTCGTCTCGGTGCTTGGAGCGTCTGCGAGCTGATCGGCCATTGCCCTCCCCTTGATTGCCTTCCTCGGTACATAAGTAATGTCGAACTCTCCCAAGAATACCGACCATTTAGCGAGTCTCATAGAAAGAGATGGTTTATCGAACAGGTACTTGATAGGATCCATTTTCGAGACCAGCAAGATCGGATGGGATACCATGTAGTGTTTGAGCTTCGTCACCACCCATACTAGGCCTATGCAGGTCTTCTCGAGCGCGGAGTAATTGAGCTCGCTACCTTGTAACTTTCGACTGACAAAGTACACTGCATTCTCAATCCGGGAATCTTTGGCTTCTTGTGCTAACATGGCTCCGACGGCGGTATCTGTCACAGTTAAGTACAGTAGCAACGGCTTCTCCTTATGCGGCGGGCGCAGGATTGGGGTATTCACCAAATATTGTTTGATCCTTTCGAAGGCTATCTGGCAGTCATGATCCCACTCCACACTGGCTGTCTTCTTCATTAACTTGAAAATTGGTTCGCAGATGGTGGTCAGCTGATTGATAAACCGACTGATGTATTGCAGGCGTCCCATGAATCCTTTTATCTCTGTCTCGGTACGGGGTGGCTTCATCTCCAGGATGGCTTGAATCTTCCTTGGGTCGGCTTCGATCCCATTCTTGGTGACCATGTAACCCAATACTTTCCCTCTACGAACTCCAAAGGTGCATTTTGCCGGGTTCAAACGCATGGCGTGCTCTCTCAACCTGTTGAAGAATTTTCTGAGATCTATCAAGTGCTGGCCATCAGCCCCTTTTGAATGTATAATCATGTCATCCACGTACACCTCAATCTCCTTGTGGATCATATCGTGGAATAAAGTCGTGACTGCCCGTTGGTAGGTAGCCCCAGCGTTCCTCAGCCCAAATGGCATGACGGTATAGCAAAAAGTCCCCATGGGGTGGTGAAAGCTGTTTTTTCTTGATCCTCCTCAGCCATCTTGATTTGGTTATAGCCGGCAAACCCATCCACAAACGACTTGACCTCATAGTGGGCGGTCGCATCCACCAACATGTCGATATTTGGCAAGGGGAAGTCATCCTTTGGCGTGGTTTGTTGAGATCCCGAAAATCCACACATACTCTGACTTTACCGTTGGATTTCTTGACAGTCACCAGATTTGATAACCAAGTTGGATACTCGATCACCCTGATGAAACCCACACGGAGTAGCTTCTCGATCTCTTCCTTCACTTGCAAAGACCATTCTGGCTTAATGCGGCGCAGCTTCTGCTTGACTGGCTTAGCGTCTGGCGCTGTCGGGATCCTGTGCTCTACGATCGAGTTGTCGAGCCCCGGCATGTCCTTATAAGACCATGCGAACACATCCACATATTCTTTGAGTAGCTCGATCAGTGCTTCCCTTTCGGTTCCGCTGAAGAAGCTTCCAATCTGCGTTTCCTTAGGCTCGACTTCGGTCCCCAATTCACGCATGTTAACACCTCATCGGCAGCTTGGGCTCGAGATTCTTTTTGATTAATAACCTGTTCTGAGATTTCTTTAATGTATTCGTCATTTAATGTGTCTGTGTCTGCCTCTTCTAATGAATCATTATTAACTAAGTGTATATCGTTAGTTTGATTATTAGCTAATTTATCAGTTAAAAGAGTGACCATGGAGGGATACTCGGAAAGGTCGAGGGTTTCATTGATGGCAAAAGGGAAAATAGTGTTTACAACAAGATCATAGTCTTCGGACGTAAGGTCGTTAGACTGAGAGGAAGACTCAAATTCAAAATGTAAAACACTAGACTCTGGGGATGGGGATTTTGAGCGAGTGACAGGAGATGCTGCAGGAGTGGCGACAGGAGAAGGAGTAAGCCCCAGTGTTCCCATCATAAATTCCGGAGTAGCTATAGGTCCCCCAATGATGCACCAATTCTTGAGCTTGTCCCCCATGGGTACCACCAATGTCCTTGGGTCCACCTTATCTTCAGAATCGTCCCCGATGACGGCAACCATGTCTTCGTGCATCCCCAGATTACCCAGATGTTGAAGCAGATATTGGCCGTCCCACGTCTCAGTCAAACTTGGAGTTTCTGCGGCTTCTATTACTGGCTTGTCAAGGGTTGCGGCTTCAAGTTGATCTGCCAAGTCATCTGCAACCTTGGTGGAGTACTCATGCCTGATGGTTCTAACTCTGCCCGTGGCTTTGTCATATTCCATGTAAGTCAGCTTCACATTGGACCGATCGAATTCCACATTCTGAAATCTCGAACCCTTTCTGCAATTTCCCTGTGTGGTCAATCCATGGCTCGGCGAACTCAAAACACGAAAACTCCCCGCCTTCCCTGACAAAGTAGCTATTCAGGGACAGGCGGTATGGCCGCATTTCAGGCTTTTTGTAGGGAAGCTTCATCTTTTTAAGCAATTCTATCCTTTGTTGCTCCATCTTGTCTTCAGAGTAAGGGTGTATCCTAGACCGAACAAACCTCGATGATTAACCTCTTCAACCAATTCTGTGGGGCCTTGCAAGTTCTTACCTAGCCCCAGCCCCGGTATAAAACCCATGTTACGCAGTATCTTGACAACAGGTGCCACTTTGTCCGTTGTTTTGGTGAGGTCGATGGTGCAGATCTGTGCTTGAGCGACTATTTCGAAGCCATTGAAGAGTCGGCTCTCTTCCCCATGCTGAATCTGTAAGACAGGAACGCCCTTGGTGTCCGTCCCTTGGGCAGTTACGAGATCACTGTAGATGATGGTCACTTCATTACCAGACTGAAACTTCACACACTGGTGCAGGGAAGACGGGACAGCGCCCGACTGATGTAACCACGGCCGGCCAGGAGGAGTGAGAAGGTTGCGGGGATGTCTATGACGTGGAAGTCGGTCGGCAGGATCTTTGTTCCGATGGTAATGGGCAGGGTGACTTCGCCTATCACAGCGCGGCATGTAGAGTCATAAGCTTTGATGGTTTGTTTGGATGGGCGTAAATCAACACCATGAACGCCAACCACATCCATCATCCTTGAAGGCAGGATATTAATAGCAGAACCATTATCAATGAATACACGGGGAATCTTCTTGCCATTTACTTCGACAGTGATGTATAAAGGCTCATTATGATCAACTCCGAACACTGGCTTGTCTAGCTCTGAGAAAGTGATGATGTTTCCATAGTGGATATTACCAATCATGTGGGTGACGTCCTCCGGGGTAATAGTGGATGGTACCATGGTGGCGGCGAGGTTTTGCTCGAGCATGAGGCGATGGGCTAGGGAGGAGGTGAGTAGGGACCATAGTGAAATGTGGGCTTGGGTTTGTTTGAGTTGAGTGAGGATAGGGTCTTCTTTGTCTAGGTCGGCTTGCTCGGGTTCCTTCCCAAAGACTTTCTTTGCACCCTTCGGGTCGGATTGGTACACTTGACCGGATCTTGTAAGGAGACAAACTTCCGCACGTAGCTCCTCCAAAGACAATGGCGATTCATGACAAGGGGGCGAAACTTCGGTCTTTTCGGCCTCCTCGAAGATTTCGGCCCAAGAAAGAGGTTGAGAGGGCTTGGGACTCTCTTCCCTAGAGATTCGATTTCACTCACTAGTTCTTCTAAAGACAACAAGTAGCAAGAAGATTCTTTATTATTAGTCATTGAAATACAACCCATCTCATCACAGTCCGCCACAATAGGCTCGGCCGATCAGTGATCTCACTAAGTTCTACCATGAGTACATTGCTAGCTACATAATCTCTAGGGTCTTCGACAACTCCCTTGTGGATGAGCTCTTGCACGGCCTTCTTGAGTTCAAAGCATTCTTCGGTAGTGTGGCCGGTGCACTTGTGGTAGTGGCAAAACTTCGACAAATCGCAACCAAGGCGGGGAAGGTGTCCTTCTAATGGTTCGAGCATTTCTAACGTCACCAATGCCATGAAGATATCCACCATCGTGAGCCCTATCTTGTCAAAGGCATCCATGAGCTCTAGGATACTAATCTCGCTGTTTGCACCATATTCACCCCACCCCCATGTTAGGAAGAGGATTATTCACCACATTGGGACCCTTCGGCTTCTCAATCTTCTTGTCATTGATCACCCTTGTACTACGCGCTTCAATTGAATACAACCATCCGTTGTGTGCCCGATGTGCTTGTGATACTTGCAGAGCTTGGAGGCGTCCAAATCACTTCTTGGGTAGGCGGGTTGGTAATTTTCCAAAGGCTTGATAAGACCTTTCTTGACTAGCACGTCAAAGACTTTCCCCATGGGCATACCAAAATCATCAAAGTGTTCCCTCTCTCTCTGTGGCGGAGCCCCATTCCTTGTTACGGCTTGGACATCTAACGGGACCTCTTTCTGGACCATATTCACTTGGCCGACGGCCTCCTTTCCACCCCTAGGAGGCGCAGGCGCAGTAGGAGCCTTGTAGCGGAAGGAGCTGTTGTTGTTGGTCTTCGGACTTTCCTTTGGTGGCACAATCCCAGTGAACCCTGCTTCGTACCTTACTCCGGCGTCAACCATTTCCCGCAAATCAGGGAAGTAACCATTACCTATAGCTGCTTTCATCTCCGGTAGCAAGCACTTGTAGAAAATCTGTTTCTGTTCCTTCGCTTTTGGTGGGTATTGGACCTCGCACAACCGATGATTCCACCTCTTGTAAAAATCATAAATAGCCTCGCCGGGTTTTTGCATAGTGTTCTCAAGGTCGGTTCGATTCACATGCCAATCCAAGTTAGCTTGATACTTCTCACAGAAAATGGCACTGATTTGATCCCACGTTTGCCTCTCGCTTGGCTCTACCCCAAGAACCAACGCAGAGCTATACCATCCAAAGTGCTATGGAACACGCGAGCCATTTGTTCGTTGGTGCAGTCACGAGCCCTCATGGCCAACACATAACTATCCAAATGAGTCTTAGGACACGAGTCACCATGAAACATCGCCACCTTAGGCATCTTGAAATCCTTGGGAGAGCCCCCACTTGGCTAGGGTTGATTGTCTTGGTAGTCGGTACACTTTGCTTATCCACGGTCTCGATCAACTTTCGCATTTGCTCTTGCATGGCCATAACCACAGGGTGATTGGAGATGTCGGGGACAGTTTCTGACAAAATGACGGGAGGAGTAGTGGAAGCAGTAGCAGCGGCCATCCCAATACTCAGAGGCAACGAGGGTGCGGGTAGTTTGCTAGCGGAGAGGTAGCCACCAAGCAATTCAGGGGAAGGTTCATAGACAGCCTTGTTCTTGCTCATGGTAGTGAAACCTTGTTGGGTATAGAGAGATGGAGGTAGAACATTGCGGTAGTTCGGGAATGGGAAGGTAGTAGCATTGGTGTTGGGGGGCTGTTGGTATTGACCTCTTCATCCTCGACATAAATGAAATTCTCTCCATCGGGCACCAGTTTAGTCCCCTTTTGTTGAATGTGGCCCTTCAACTGTTGGTTCTGGTCTTCCAGCATCTTGTTGCTTTCCTCGAGATTCTTGATCTTTGCTTCGAGACCGGCGAGGAAGTTCTGGAGGTTTGGGGAATACCATTGAGAGTAGCCTCAGTGTTGAGCTCGGCGGCACTAGCAGGAGGAGCAGAGGCTGAAGCTGAGGCGGGAGTTGACATGCTGATGACGAGACTGAGAACGTGGACGGAGTAGAAGCTTCACGTTGTAGTCGACCACCCGAACGGATCCAAACTTGCTTTGCTGAAAGGTTGAAGGGCAATGAAGCTTTTAGGAGAGGGGGAAGGCTCATGCAAAGTATATTTTAATTTACAAAAAACATACATTATTTACATCCTAATTGGTTGGAAGGGATACCCCTTTTTCGCAACTAGTTAGAAGACTACGATCAGTGGAGGCCATCACTACGTCTATAGACCCCTCGTTTTTTCACCTGTATTGCACACCCCCAAACGGACAATTTGGGCGAGGTCCTATAGGGCAAGCGGCTTCTACCAACCATCGGATCCTACGACTAACCCTCCCTTAAAGGCATTTAACGTGATGTCTATGTTGCATCCTACGCAAGTTAATGATGAGCGGAGATCTTAACAACAAACACTCATCTCACCATGGCACGTCCCTTGTAGGGAAATCACTTTTTTGTGCACTTTCTCTCAAAGATCTCGATTCATCATTGACTTGGGGATGACTCGACATAGACAGCACGTTAATTGACTATTAAGGAAAAGCTAGCCAAACCAACCGGTCAAACCTAGGTGTGATACCTATACTAGTGTGGGTTGACACGGGTTAGGTAAAAGGTTCCCACCGCTCGCGGAACGTACGGTGAGTGGAGTAGACGAGTGACTCGAAAAGAGGGCGACAGTAGCGCACAAATTCCTGCACATCGAATACTCCGGGTAATGGGGACCTGTGCAGTGCTGACACGGACTAGTGGTAGTGTGTGGCAAGAAACTAATTCTTTTTAAGGAAAAAGAGAGAAGTTTTTTATGTTAGGATGATGCAATGCAATGCATGAGAGAGAGAGAGAAAGACATGTACAGGGGAGCATAGCAGAGTTTTGTTTGACCCAATACTAAGGCGAAGATAACAGGGGTACAAGGATACAGGTATATACCAAGTACAAGTGTCAACAAAGTACAAGTATTAACACTGCGGGGTGCGCGGGTGCATGTGTAAACATGGCAAGTATGTGAGGTGCATGTGTTAAACATGGCAAGTGTGTGCATGTGTAAACATGGCAGGTGTGTGCATGTGTAAACATGGCAGGTGTGTGCATGTGTAAACATGGGAAGTGTATGTAGGGTGCATGTGTAAACATGGCAGGTGCGTGCATGTGTAAACATGGCAGGTGTGTGCATGTGTAAACATGGCAAGTGTGGTGCATGTGTAAACATGGTAAGGTGCGTGCATGTGTAACATGGCAGGTGTGTTGCTGTGTAAACATGGCAAGTGTATGTAGGGTGCATGTGTAAACATGCAGGTGCGTGCATGTGTAAACATGGCAGGTGCGTGCATGTGTAAACATGTATGTGTGCATGTGTAAACATGGCAAGGTGCGTGCATGTGCAAACATGGCAAGTGTGTGCATGTGTAAACATGGCAGGTGTGTGCGTATGTAAACATGGAAAATGTGTAAGGTGCATGTGAGAACATGACAAAGTGTAAGGTGCATGTGAGGACATGGCAAACATCATGATGTGAACGAAAGTTAGACCCACTAAGTTTGAAAAAGTTTCAAAGCAATTCCCCAGCAGAGTCGCCACTGTGAATACCCTTTCCGATGAAGCGACGCATGGGAAGTATCTTGTGATTATTATTATTTACAAAGGGAATATTCTTAACGACATTAAAATTATGAGAGTCGCCACACCGTTTTAATTAAAGCCAAAACATTGAAAAAAGCATGTTTAATGGGTTCGGGGGTCAAATTACAACAAGAGAAGAATATTGGACGTTATCACTCCTATTGCCCGAATTGATCGGTCTTTCTATCATGATGAATGTGTTAGTAGTGTGTTAGTGATTGAGACCGGATCCGAAGATTGCCTACGTTCCTCTCAATGTGAGAAGCTCAGGTCAGCGTAGTTCGCAGAGAATTAGAATAGGCAGAAGAATCGGGATCATGCATAATGAGGGGGAATTACCTAAAGATTAGGGTTTAGAAGTAGTTCCTAGATCATCCTCGGGTTGATGAACCCTCGATCATCATCGGCTATGAAATAACATATAATTATGAAGATCGCAACCCTAAATATAGCATAAATAAGGTTTTAATCTATGAACACGAAGAACATGCGAAGAACATATTATGAACATATGAATGAGCATGCAAAGAATATGAAGAAACTATGAATAAACATGTACGAACATGAATATAAAAGATCTACATTAAAATAATGCAAGAACACGAAGAAAAAGTTAGAAAACTTACCTATGTTGGCAAGAAATAAACCTTGATCTTCTTGAGTGTTTGAATGCTTAATTAGGGAGAAAATTGTGTTTAAGAAACTCCAAAACATCGTACTTTAGAGCTCTCAAAATCGGACCCTTAAACCAATAGCCTGGAGTGGTTATATAGTAAACTGATGGGAGGATCTGATGGTCCAGATCATCCGGCGCAAGGTTGGCCGCCTGGCCATTGTTGATGCCGGTGACAATAGTGGCCCGCGTGGCCAAGATCAACGCGGAGCAATGTTGGCCGCGTGGCCAAGGTTGCCGGCTGACTTGATTTTCAAGCTAGGGTTTCACTGTGCTTTATGGTAACCCT